>JAGMVL010001781.1:312500-602621 GCA_019202695.1 Populus x sibirica
CTCGAGTTATAGAACTCGATTCAAGCGAGATTAGTCTCGTTGGAAAGCAAAGACATGAGGCTACAAGTTCTATGATTAAGGAGAACCTAGTTCCGCGCTCTAAGATAGTCAAAATTGCTCATCAACAAACACTTGGACTGTTACTGTCTCGTTTTTGAACTGTTACTGTTTGACATCTCTTCAGATTTTTAACTCTATCTGGAGTTATAGAACTGCGATTCAAGTGAGATTAGTCTCGTTAGAAAGCTAAGAGATGAGGCTATAAGTTCTATGATTAAAGAGAACCCAATTCTGCCTCTAAGATAGTCAAAATTGCTCATCAACAAACACTTGGAGTGTTACTGTCCAACTGTTATGGTCTGACCTCTCCTCAAATGTTTAACTATATCTAGAGTTATAGAACTCCAATTCAAGTGAGATTAGTCTCGTTGGAAAGCTAAGACATGAGGCTATAAGTTCTATGATTAAGGAGAACTCAGTTCTGCCTCTAAAAGAGTCAAAATTGCTCATCAACAAACACTTGGACTGTCACTGTCCAATTGTTACTGTCTCATTTTTGAATTGTTACTGTCTGACCTCTCCTCAGATTTTTAACTGTATCTGCAGTTATAGAACTCCGATTCAAGCAAGATTAGTCTCGTTGGAAAGCTAAGACATGAGGCTACAATTTCTCTAAAGGAAGGAGAACTCAGTTCTATCTCTAAGATAGTCAAAAGTTCTCATCAACAAACTTTTGGACTGTTACTGTCTTGTTTTTGAACTGTTACTATCTGATCTCTCCTCAGATTTTTAACTCTATTTGGAGTTATAGAACTGCGATTCAAGCGAGATTAGTCTTGTTGGAAAGCTAAGACATGAGGCTATAACTTCTATGAATTAAGCGGAACAAAGTTCTGCCTCTAAGATAGTCAAAATTACTCATCAACAAACACTTGATCATTCTTGTCTCGTTTTTAAAATGTTACTGTCTGACCTCTCCTCAGATTTTTAACTATATCTGGAGTTATAGAACTCTAATTCAAGCGAGATTAATCTCGTTGGAAAGCTAAGACATGAGGCTACAAGTTCTATGAATTAAGAAGAACCCATTTCTTATTCCCTCATCCTCCTATCCAAAATCTTACTGAAAGTCAGGAGACGAGTCTATCGAGATTCGTCACCTGCCCTTCCTTTCACACATAACTTTCACAAACTACATTTTCTGGGTAAATTATCATGGTTTCACATCCTTAATCATATACCACACATAAATTAACTTAATTTTAACAACAAATACTTTGCCCCCAATTCATGTCTAAGAACCCTAATCTATAATTCACATCAAGACATCAATTCATTATCAAATTTGAAATGACTTATAAGATCATGTTTAGAACACCTTATCTGATACGAATTAAGGTTTTGATCTTCAACTAGTTAAAGATTTTTTAACTCCCTCCTTTCTTATCTAATGATAGCCAGCCTTCCATCTTCTCTTCTTGTTCAATTTCCTTATTAATCCCTTGCCCACAATTGTTTATTCCATCTGTTGCGGGAGGCGCGACGGCGGAGGCTTCTGTCGTTCCTCCTGTGTGAGGGGTGTTGTGTGTTGGGAAGATTTTCGGATTTAATCATAAAATTATGATTAATGTTTAGGAGTCGCCACCTAGTATTATGGTCACTAGGAACCTATGGTCTGCGAGAGTCTGAATAAGGGACTGGTTGTGCAAGGGGAAGACGCATCACCCCCAGTGCACCCTACCTAAGGTAAGCTGCATTATTGTTTGATTGTTTTTTTTCTAAGTCGAGTTTCTATTCGTTGGTCTTTTCTAAGGCTCAAGGCAGATCTCTCTTCATCCTAACCGTTCTAAAGTCTGAATTTTAGCATCGCATTTTTATACTTTGTATCTTTAATACTTGAGGGTGTACTTTATCGTGTAATTTTACACCCCACAAATATTAAAGTCTACATCTGAATCCTAAAAAACAAAGATTGGAAAAAGATTTTTGACATGTTGGCCAAATCCTAATGGATAATCATAGACTGGTTACGATATCCATTTTTTGATTTTTTTTAAACATGAAAAAGATGCAATTTTTGTTTTTTTTTGAAAAATATGCTTGGAAAAATTTTAGGATTTGGCCGTATGCAAAAAAAAAAATTTGAAAATGTTTTTAAATTTTTTTTAAAAAATATTCCGGAGAAAACCGGGTATTTTAATACTGGATTTGTATTTTACACTGTAAATATACAACCCAGTATTATGAAAAATTGTTAAAAAATATTTTTGAAATCCCAATTTAAAAAAAAAAGATTTTTGATTTTATTATTATTTTTATCTACTGGAACTGTGGACGTGAATTATAATTCACGTTCCACTGTTCAAGAAACAGTGGAACTCTCACGGGGAAGACGAAGAACCAGGGGAAGGGTAGCGTACCACGTAGCGTGGCGGTGATGGCTGACTGGTGGGGGAGGATGACCTGAAGCCGGCGGTGGAAATGGCGGTGGGCTTGGCTGCAGGTGGCTGGAGCGGCTGCAGCTGAAAGAGGAAGAAAATGAAGCAATCTGCAGAGGGGAGAGAGATGTTCACGGTGGCTTATTACAGATGCAGTGGTGGCTAACCGGTGGTCTTGGCAACACGTAGTGGTGCTGGTTGCTCAAGGCGGAGCTGGAGGATGAGATGTTGACGACGGAGAATGAAAGAAGAAGAAGCAGAAGAAGAAAGTTTGCAGTGGGGAGAAGTAGGAGAGGAGAGAGACGCGGTGTCTGCTATACCACTAGTAAACGTCTGTTGGTGTAGGAGAAAGGTTTCTGTGGTGGAGCTAGTGGTGGGAAGACCAGTGATGGTGTGCTACAAGCGGTTGCAGCGGTGGAGGGAGAAAGAAAAACAGAGAAAGTGGCAGAAACCGGGAAGAGGCTGATTTTTTTGCTTATTTTGGACCCGATTTTCTCCTCCCTCAGGCCATCCAATCCATCTCTATTTAGAGGCGGTGGAAGAGGGAAATCTTGTCTACACTGGAGAAAAAATTCAGCCCTTGATTCAGGGAAGGATCCCAACCGTTGGCTCAAAGTAGGCATGGTGCACTGTCAAATTGTCAAATCTGCGCACCGTAGGCCGCCTGAGTTGGCCTATTTGGGGTGGTGCCACGTCCGTTTATTTGCCAGTGAGCCGGTGAAGACCAAACCCAGATATAGAGGGATATCTGGTGATCAGTTTCGTACAAGTTTTAACAAATTTGATGGACGTTAGGTACATTAAATGCAACTGCAAAGTAGATAACCGGACCAGCTGTTTTAGAGATTTAAAGAAGAAGATGAACAGTACCAAAGTTCGATTTTGGCCAAAGTTCATTTCGGTCATCCCTCTTTAAATTGCTTTCAATTGAACCTCTACATGACCTTAAAATTTTTCAATTAAGCCCTTGATGAACTTCAATTGGAGCCTCGAAGTTATGCGCCTATTGCGATATGGTCCTTGGTCTCGGATTTCTTCAATTTAGCCCCTAATTGATCACAAAACTTCAATTTTCTTGCAATTTGGCCTCTAATTTCAATCAATTAACTTGGTAAAAATTAAATTTGGTCTCTTAAAATTCCAATCTTCTCAATTAAGCCTAAATTAGGCTCCCAAACTTAATTTTTCACCAATTAAGTCCCAAATAAAATTAATTCTTAAACTTAATTTCAATCAATTAATTTGACCGATTTAAAGTATAATTATGTCCTTGCACTTAAATCCTTCAATTGGACCCAAATTAATTCTTAAACATAATTAAAATTTAATTTGGCCCATGATTAAAACAAATTGGCCTATTAAAAATTTAATTATGTCATTGGACTTAATTTTTATGCAAATTCATCCAATAATCATTTAATTTGACCTTGAATTTGCATTTGTTTCTCCATTTTTTGGCATAATGGGGTACAATTAGGCCTTGAATTTCCTCCAAAAATTGCAGCTTAATTTTCCGACCTGTTTTCTCCACGTTGCCAACCTTTATTTTATTTTTTGATTTTTATTTTGAAAAAAAAGTGAATTTTTAGGGAATAACCCAGAATTGGGTTATGACACCATCTATAAACCCTTAATCATGGATGATTTTCTTGAAATTTTAGTGTTTCTCTCTTGATTTTGCAAGAATGAATACAGAACTCCCTCTTTTCTTTCCTTATGATTTCTACAGATTTTGGTGAGAATATGAGTATTTATGCCCTATAATTTTTCTTATTTGCATTTAGGCCCCTACATCTTTTTTTTTCTTCTTATGATTAAATTATACCTCTTTTCATTTCTTAGAATTTCACCCCATAACTTTTAGTTTAGTTTATTTTCTTTAATTTAATCCAACCCTCAACATTTTCGGGTTGATTTATATTGTCTCGAATATTTCATCCAGAAACTTATATCAAAAAATTTCCGAATTCTGTTTTTATTTAACCATATGCATGAATTTCTTCACTTTTATTTCTCATGTAGTTAGTTTGCAATCTAAGCAACCCTTATTTTTCCCCAGGGTTTACAACTTCAGTTTCGGCTGAAAGATTAGAGCATCTATAGAGAGCAGAAGCTTTCTGGGGATGCTTTTTGCATTTGTTGCTGGAATTGTTGGTGTAAGAAGAAATGGTGTGTCCCAAGGTCCTGTAGTGTTTGCAAAATCATGGTAATGATTCATATAGCACTTTCTAGGACATGGGTACACCATTGGGCAGGGTAATGTTGATCGATGTAGGCAAGTCGGCTAGCAAATCAATCTCAACTAGCACTCTAGCGTAGGAGAGCCGAGTCATGGAGGTTGTTGGAGTATCAGAGTGAACTAGTTTCCCAATCACACTTGCAAGTTTAGAAAGACAAAGCGGTGACCGGCATTAGAGAGGTAGGTTAGGAAATCTAACCATATTAGAGGTATCAAAATCAAAGAACTCGGGCATAATTTTTAGTATCAAAAGCCAGCCAAAAACATAGTAGGGGCCTCCACTTAGCACTTCAAACATGTCCATTTTAGATGAAAAATTGAAGATTAACCATTCGGAATCATGCATGGAGAATTTCACACTACATTTCCAGGAATTATTAACAAATTTAGAGAGGGATGTGTATCCTGGAAATTTTCCAGCAATGAACCCAATTAAACTGAACCTCCACATATCTTTGTGCATACCCAAATCAGTTTCCAGTAATTGGCAAGATGATGTAGCAGTGTAATCAGAAAAATGCACTAAGGAAAGGGATAGAGGGATGGTGCAATTCACTTGCACTGTTCACCTGAATAGTTTTTTTTCAATGTGTTTATTTTTTGTACAATATTTTTTCCCGAAAAACTAGTGTAGAGTGAATTAAATTCACTCGCACTATAATATCAAATCAATTTTATTCCTGATAATATTTTATCTAATTTTATTGCACGCTCAAAAAATTATGGAAACTGTAGTTCTTGCCGGATGAATTTTGTACGTAATGGAATTGTAGGGTTTAATGGAATAATAAAAAATATTTTATATAAAGTATTATTTATTTCATGATGTAATAGCAATAGTTAAATCTACAATATTTAAATTAAAAACCATCAATATTAATATATATATATTTTTAAATTATTTTATAAACTCAATTTCAGAAGCATTCTTAACCAAACACATTAAACTACTTTTTGTTCAACCTTAATTTCAACCACAGTTTTAACCAAACACCTATTTTTTCAAACCAACCTCAACTAAAAGTACTTTTTATAAAACAACTTTTTTCAAATCACAACCACAACAGCTACCGCAATACCAAACACAACCATGAGAATGCAAAGAGCAAGAGAAGAAAACGTTGCATAGGGAGAGGGGAAAAAACGCTAATAACAACAGGTTTTTCTGTTCCTACCGAAGAGCTTCTCTTACTTCTCACCACTGACTGAGAGCTCTCTCTGGAAGTTCTTTCTTTCTTTTCTTTTCTTTGATCAAATGTAAGAATTGTATAGATCAAAAAACAAGCTGGAGACTAGCAGTACATATATACAGACACACCCAGTCAAAGGGAACAGGCTCCCTTGAACAAACCATAAGCAAGACAATCTTGCTGAACATAAAGCAAAATGACTAGACTCCTTTGGACAACCTAAAATCAAAAGGAACAGGCTCCCTTGAACAAGCAACAAAGTCGTATAGTAATAAACATACATAAAACCCAAACTAGCAGACAATGAAAGTATTTGCAAGAAGACCCAAAAACTAGCAGAAAAATCGAATCTCCTTCCAACCCAGCAGACGAGCCTTAGTGTAATGAAAACAGCAAAATGTTGACTGAGAACACTATAATAGTAGCCCAAGCAGTTGGGGAGAGAGCCTCACCCAAACTGTTTAAATCCATAGCAACTATCTAGAGAGAAACAGAATGGGAGCAGCTTCCATGAGTGTCTAAGAAAGGAACCCAAGGGTAGCCAAATTATACCTGCAGAAGAATCAATATGGAACAAGTGGGCTTACAGTCTGGACATTGGGAAGAGAACCTCATAAACAGACAAAGCCCCAACAAATCAGCAGACAACAACAGGAGGCAACCCCGAGAAAGGGAGCCAACCACAACAAACATAACTCTCGGTAGATGAACTAGAGCACCATCCCAAAATATAAATAGCCGCGTCTTCAGTTCAACAACATACTTGACAGTCTACCCATAGCAGCAGCTTCTTCAAACCCAGAAGACACAAGTCTCCAGAGCAGCATAAAACCACCACAAAGATGCCAAAATACACAATCCATTCCAACATACCAATAAGCAAACTCAATAGGGAAAGAACCAAAAGTAGCCCAGATTACAGCTAGGCAAAGGCAACACCTCAGGCGTTGTAGGTTAGTTAACCCAAGGTGAGAGAACAAAAAAACAACTAAACTTCAAGTAGCATCAAATTCCCAACAAGAAGCAGACAGCAGCACCAAGCCAGGAACAAAACATCCTGTATAAAGTAGCAACAACACCGAAGTGGTGATTCAAGGTCATGTCCAGCAGCCGACCACAAGAATAACAAGCCACACAAACACATGACCAAAGCAGCCTCCACCCACAGTGAAGATCATCAAACCAAGAGCATTCTAGCAAGAGCAGGAATAAGCCATCAAAACAGAGACCCGACATGGGGACCGGAGACCACACATCAGCAAGCATCTCACACAAAAAGCAGGGAAGTACTGAGATTCACCCAAGTCACTCCTGCAATATAGTAATAGCAAGCTAACGGCAGCTGCAACTTGCACACCCAACAACAGGGGAACATGTAGGGGAAGAGAGACTTATGGCATTAAGCCAGAAGTAACAGGCTAGAGAAGAAAGCCACATCAACTCTAGTAAACCATAATTCTAGCCAGCTTCAAGAAGCACAACATACCAAGCTACATATAGCAGCAACAAGCTAACTAACCGACATAACACAAGCTAAGGAAGAAAGCTAGCATCAACTCCAGCAAACAAATTAACTAGCCACAAGAGCCAGACCACACAAGACAAACGCTTGATAAGAACTGTAGGACAAGCAACAAGCGATCCCAAGACACAAACTTCATCGGCATCAAGCTGCAGATAAGCTCAACGCAACTACCCAACAGATGTAGCATTAACAAGAAATCTACAGTCAAACAACAGAAACAAGCAAACTCCACCGAGCCATCCAGTAAGAGAGACTACCTAAACAACATCCCAATACCAGCATAACCAAGAGGAGGAGCAGGACATATACATAACAAAATATGATAGTAGTAAACTATAGCAAGGCAATAAGAACTTGCAATCAACTACCAAAATATGAGGTATATGACCCCATGTGATGCCGGAAGGCAAACATGCCCTCTGATACACCAGGGAGAGAACATTATAGAGGAGGGTGGGTAGAAGAAACCCTACCATGGCCAGAAGCTCTGATGAGAAATGGAAGAGCAACAACCTAGGCTTCAAAACCTTTAAAGAACCTAGCAGCACCAATGTTAGTGGGGAAATCGATGTCGGTAATGGTGGTAGGAGTAGTTTGAAGATGAACAAAAAAGGAACCAGAGACCCGATCGGGCCAAACAAAAAGCAGATCCTAGACAAAAAAGGGTGAAGGGAAAGAATTCAAACCTCCATCTAATTCATCTGCAGAGAAGAGATGGGCCACAGGTTCATCGGCAGAAACCCCAACATCAGAATCACTAACCTAACCACCCGTTAGGGTTATGGGGATGATACGATGTATGCTCTCTGTTTGCTTCCGATTGAAAGGAAATAAAGATGTCAATTTTGGACTGGCCATGAAGACATGAAGAGGGAGTATGCGGAGCTTAGGCTTAGTAGGATGTCCACGAGGTTGGGAGAAGGAGAGCATCTCTCTCTAAATTCTCTCGACTGAGAGCTCTTTTTTTTATCAAATGTTAGAAATTTTATAGATCAAAAAGAGACTAACTGGAATGCTAGCAAGCCAAGTATACACAAGTACAAAACAAAGCTAGTGGGAATAGGCTCCCAGTAAGCCCAAAAGAAATAATACAACATAAAAAAAACCAAGCCAACAGTTATTAGAGGAACCAAAGATAGGTGCCTAGGATAACCGATCGAAACGAATCCATCTACAGACCACCTATACAAATATATCTATCACCATTTATACAGGATTCCAGTAGCCATAGACAAGAGAGCACAACCACTTGAAGACAAAAACTGGTGGGTCCAGTAGCTAAATTTTGCACGTAAAACCAATATACATGGACCATGCATACACGTAGCGGCAATTCTCATAAAGCATGAAGAAACCAACTCGGAGGATGACTGCAACACAATTAAGAGACCACATAAGTAAATGATCCTTTTCATAGAAATGGAAGACAATGTAGAAAAGGATTTGAAATTTCCCGAACACCGTAGCAATCTCCCTAGACTTCCCATCAAAAACCTGTTTGTTTCTCTCCTCCCAAATGAGATATACCGTGATACCCAAGGAAACCATTCTCATCCGAGCCTCAATGTTGTGTAACCCACGAATAGCACTGTTCAAAGTCTGCATGGCCCTCCCAATCCGCAGCCAAGATTTTATCAGAGCCCACAGACGACATGTCCATTCACAAGCAAAAAACAAATGACCATAGGACTCCTCCACTTGCCTACGTAACACATAATTGGGATCAATAGGGACAAACCTCAACATATCATGAGTCCTAAGCCTTCCCAGGATGGCCAGCCAGAGGATGAAACTGTATTTAGGTAGAGACCATTGTTCCCAAACCATTCGGCCCCATGAGACTACTGAACCAACCGGTTTGAAGAAATCATATGCATGGGATAGAAAAAAACCTGCACTAGTTGACCAACTACTCAACAGAGTAATACTCAACTTAGAGTCCCCACAGTGCTGCAAGATGAGGTCCCTAATAGAAATGATAGCTTTCCACAACGGAGAAGAAGATTGATGTGCTTGAACAAACCAAATGGTGCTAGTGCGCAACTAAAAATGTTGAATCCAATGAATCTAAACTGAATCCATTTTGAGATGAATATTCCATAATTGCTTGCCAAGAAAGCTTCTATTATGGGCTCGAAGTTCAAATAAGCCAAGACACCCTCTGTCTTAGGTAAACAAATAATCTTCCAAGCAACCAAAGTTGAGGTACTTCTTCAGACGTCGCCTGTCCAAAGAAAGTTTCTACAAATGCTAATAATGTTCCTCATCACAACGTCATGGATGGGGAAGATATTGAGCTAAAATTGGACTTTCCCAAACAGAACAGACTGGATGAGTTCCAAACGACCAACATATGTGAGGTGCTTACCAATCCATCCTTGGATTGAAGATTTCAAGTCCTGCAAAAGTGGTGAGAACTGGCTAGCAAGCAACCTATGGGGACTTAAAGGGACCCCAAGATATGTGAAAGGAAAGCTCCCTTCTCTGAAGCCAAAAGCGGTGAGAATAGATTGCTTTTGAGTATTGCCAACTCCCCCAAAGAAAATGGATGATTTCTGCGGGTTTGTAAACACCCAAAAGAAAATATATATATAGAATTGATGATTTAGTTTTTGCTGTCGATTTCTTGATCGGCGGCCAGGGCTGTTGCCGATTTCTCGCACGGCAAGCGGCGACACGCTTTTTGTTTTTAAAAAAATTAACTTAAAGAGCTGGGAGGGAGGGGTAAAACCGGTTTTAAATTGACCAAAAAAAGGATAAGAACACATCTAAACCAACCCCAAACAACCCACCTCATTTGATGAGTATAAATACAAGGAGGAGAGAGAGGATGATCCACCTTCTTCCCAAACAGCAGCTGCATGTCGTTTTTCCCTTCCTCTTTCACAACAGAAACCTAAACCAAACTAGTAGGGAGTGCTTTGTGAACGTGTGAGGGAAAGATGAGACCTTGAGAGAAGACTGGACAGTTGCCTAGAGGGAAAGGAAAAAGAGGGCTGGAAAACATGAGAGGAAGAAGGAGGAGAACCAGTAGGAGAAGAGAAAGAATAATGTCAAACCTTCCTCAAACTTAGTTAGATTCGAAAGGTATGGGTCATGAAACTCCCTTCCTCTTCTCCTTAAGACCAGAAACGGAAATGAAGAAGAAAACCCTAAGAAAATTGACCTAAGACCTAAGCTAGCTGTGTAGGAAACTGAAATTAACTAGGAGGACAAGGAAACATAAATGAAATGAAGCCAATTTCAGAACATCTAACAAAGAAAAAATGAATAAAATGGAAATAATAAATCATGGTAGAAGGCTGGCTTTAACTATGGGGTTGGCCAGCATGCATGTGTGTGTTTTGTTGGGATTTGTTGAAGGATTATGTGCTAAAATTGATGGTTTCAATGTGTGTGTTTTGCTGGAACTTATTGAAAGATTATATGTTGTAATTGATGGTTTTCAATGTGTGTGTTCTCGCTAGGATTTTGTTGAAGGATTATGTGCTGAAATTGATGATTTCAATATGTGTGTTCTTTGGAACTTAGTGACAGGTGTATATGCTGGGGTTGTTACAACATGTGTGCTGTGTATTCATGCTAAATTGTGTGTTGTGCAGGGAAATTATGATTCATTCTTTGAAATCAGTGTTTGCTGCAGCGAATTAGCATTCGTTGCCTAAACTAAGTTGTCTGCACAAAATTGTAATTCACTCTCGAATCGAGTCTTCTACAGCGAATTAGCATTCGCCGAATCGTGTGTTGTGCAATGAAATTGTGATTCACTCGTCGAATCCGTGTCGGCCGTAGCGAATTGTGATTCGCTACGTAAATGTGTCGTCTGCAGCGAAATAACAATTCGCTGCCGAGTGGCGTTCTGCAGCGAACTTGCGATTCGCTGCCAAAGCGTAGTTGTCATGACAAATCATTGCCAAAGTTGAGTTGGCTGCAACGAAATTGTGATTCGCTGCCAAAACTAAGTTGTCTGCTACAAGTTAGCGTTTGCTGCCGAAATGGTGGCGCCAGCAGCAAAACAGTTCTCGCTGCCGATTTCTACAATAAGCCTCCTAGGCATAAATGACTTAAATGCTATTAACAATTTCATGGTATGATGGTGTAAAATGTGGAACATTTGAATGTGAACATATGAACTCTTGAAATAAGTGTGGTGACGAATGTGATTCAAAAATACAAATGTACTTGATTTGTGACCATTGATGTCTTAGGTGGTGCGGTCGGGATTGGACCATCATCAAGACAAGAACAACCCACGAGTGGAGCAGGTAGGTGACTTGCACCTTTCTTTTTCATACGTTGAATAATGAAATACTTTATCATGAATATTACCATATTGCGTTAGAACAGATATTAGATTGTCGAACACTTAAATGTTGACAAATGGTTAACTAGCTTCGGCTAATGGCATCCGAATGGATGGCCGAGATGAATGAATGATTAGCTTCGGCTAATAGCATCCAAATGGATGGCCGAGATAAATGAATGATTAGCTTCGGCTAATAGCATTTGAATGGATGACCCGGACGAATGGTTAATTAGCTTTGGCTAATGGCATCCGAAGTGGATGACCGGGGTGAGCGAACGGTTAACCTCAACAAGTGATGCCTTAAGAGGATAGCCGGGTTTAAGATTATGGTTGATTGTAAAACAATTGGTGCATCTATATGTATTACAAGTTGTTTATACCAATTCCATGAAGAAATTATAAATGTTAATGCTTCATTTGACTACCAGACCGTTTAGTTACCATTATTATTATTATTAAGTAATTGCATTCTCTTAAATATTTTGTACTGCAGTAGGGACGTCACACCAACAAGATGTCTAGGAAACCCAATACACGGGAACCTACTTTTGCAAGGAATCATGTAGATGCATTCTAAATCACAATGTATTTTGTATGAATCAATGTACTAAATGTATAACTTTTATTAGATCCTTTTGTTTAAATTCGTAATGGCTATTAGTAGGATAGGAATGCAAACTCATGTCTATGTATATATATTTTTAATATGAACTTCTAATCATGCAACCATAATATTATGTGTTTATGTAAGATTCACTTTAAAATGAAATGTTGATTGTATGGATTGTATTTTGATGATGTGAGGAATCAGGTTCACTAATTACCGGCACCATGTGTGTTGGGTATATATATATATATAAAAAAAAAATTATTGTTGTTTTGGGCTTGAAAGCCGGGTTGTTATAGGGTTGATGTTCAAACCAGAAGTTTGGCCAAAGAGAGTGAGCTATTGAAGTAGACAATGGACTGAAGAGGAGTAACCACGGGAGAGAAGTAAAACATCATCTGCAAACGCAAGGTGACTGATACCTTGCACCTTATATTTTGGATGGAACCGAAAGCCTTCCTACTGGAAGGCAAGCTTTAGCATTCTGGAGAAATATTCTATACAGCAGAAAAAAAGGTACGGGGACAAGGGGTCTCCTTGTCTGACTCCACTCTTCCCTAAGAAAAACCCATGAATATCCCTATTAACTGCAACAAAGAAAAATGTAGTGGATAGACATTCCATAACAAGTAGAACAAAGTGAGCTAGGAAGCCAAGGTGCCGAAGAAGGCTTGCCAAGAAGCCCCATTGAACAAAGTTGAATGCCTTTTTAAAATCAACTTTCAGCAAACAACGGGGTGATGAACGTTTCCTGCCATAATGGCGAAGAAGCTCTTGGATAAGATTGATATTATTGCTCATAAACCTGCCACCTAAAAATGCATTCTGCATGGGGCTGACAATGTCCTTTAAAGCGTGAGGAAGACGACATGCTAAAAGCTTTCCAATCACTTTGTAGATAACATTACAACATGAAATTGGCTTGTAATCAGATGGAGAAGAAACATTCGATGATTTGGGGACCAAAGCAATTAGTGAATGGTTAACCTCTTTGAGAAGTCTACCAAAAATGAAAAACTCTTGAACAACCTCACATACATCCCCTTCCACAACAAACCAGGCTTGCTTGTAGAAAAGGGAGTATCCATCAGGACTTGGTGCTTTGTCATGCCCAATCTTTGAAGAATGCCTTTCTTATATCCTCATGAGACATTGGAGAAAGGAGAAGGCCATGAGAACTAGATGGAAGACATGGTCCACAATTAATAACTACACTATCAAGGGGAATGATGGTCTTGGATGAGCCAAGCAACTCGCTGGTAATAAGCCACAAATTGATCACCCACTTCCTTTAATGAGGTGCTAAGACTGCCATGGCTGCACATAATGGCTGGAATGAAGTTCCTCCAATTATTCTGGCCCAGGAGAGCATGGAAGAACTTTGAGCCTTTGTCATATGCTTAAGGAAGTTGCATTTTATCTTTTGGCTGAAAAACTATTTCTTCACAAACTTCATAGTAGACAATTTGGATTGAAGGAGCCTGTCCTAAGCTAATAAGAGTTGATTATCCCTGTCTTGATGTAGTACAGTTTGGTAATGCTCCAACTTAGATTCAAGCCTCAACACTTGTTCTAATAAATGACTAACATAAAGACGATTGAGCTCCTTCAAATGCCTTTTCAGGAGTTTAAGCCTGCGACAGAGAATGTACATAGGAGTGCCATATACCGGAGAGAACCAATAAGAAGAAACTACCTCCATGAACTGATCATGTGAAGCCCACATGTTGAGGAATTTAAAATTTTGTTGTTTCTGGCTACGGGTTTGAACTCCACTCTTTGTTGGGACTCCCAAGGGAGAACCACTTGCAAAAGTTCCAGCAGGAACACTGTCTCTAGTGTGAGCTGTTAATAGGGCAATTCTGAGGAGTGAAGTGATCTGAACCTTACCAGCACAAGGATTGGCTACCAATATTTAAGTTCTAGAAGGAGGGGCATGTTGCACCTCTCTGACACATACTAGAGGGGAAAGGGTGTCACAAGTGTTGACAGCAGACATTGGCTCTGCTACAATCACTTCCTTCCCCTTGGAGTTGCAACAAGCCTGCTTGTTGGCCTTACGCCTAAACTCCACAGAGACCCAAACTTCAGGGACAATATTATTAGCTTCAGGCATGGTGTCCACCCCAGAAGCCCTGGAAGAACTTGATCGTGAGAAGACAAACTTTGCACCGGTGAAGGGGGAGACCCTTCGTGTTGGAGCTGGGTTCCCAATCTGGTAATAATGCTCTGTTTTTTCTGCTTGCACAGCTTGCGGTTGACTGCTAGGCACCTTGTTGTTAGTAGTCGCAGTTTTGGAGTAGAGAAGATGTGAATAGCCAAGAACACGACAAAAATTACAGAACTTCAGTAGCATTTCATAAACAACCTTCTAATGTAGGGTAGGACCCTCTGGCAGAGAGACCTCAACTTAGTGTTGAAGATCTTCAAGAAGATCAATTTCAACCAACACTTGTGCATAGGATATAGGAGAAAGATTTGAGGTAAGTTGGTCACACTGAATAGGCTTCCCAAAAACACTAGCAATCTTTGATAAACAAATAGGGGACTAGCAGCAGAGAGGAATATTTGGGAAATTGACCCAGACCGGGACCCGTGACATTTCTTCACTGGAGAAGTCAAAAAAACTTTGTCATGGGTCACAAAATGAGGGGCCTGCCTTACATAAGGTTAGGTTCTCCACGAAGAACCGTAAGCTTATCCTTCTCTATTTTAAATCTGTATACCAGCCACCCAGAATCATGAATGGTAAGGGTAGCCTCACATTTCCAGACATTAGAGATGATACTGTTTAGAGCCCTATAACCAAGGCTTTTGCCAGAGACATATCACACAACATAAAAGTTCCAAACTTCAAACTTGGTTGAATGTCCTCAAGGGAGATGGCACAAGTTTTAGAGAGATGATTAAGTGATAAGTTTTGAAGTTTGGTATAGGAGACAGTAGATTTATTTGAAAAGAAAAGGACTTAGAGCTAGAAGCAACCACCATCACAGAAGCAGGGTGGGGAGCATTAAGACCCACATCACAAGGTTGAGATGAAGGCAAGGGGGATCTATGCAGGGTGCACAGAGAACTGTATCGGGTTTGGTAGGAGGAACAACCATGAGGGTAAGAACCATCGAACCATCACCATTATGATCATGATCCTTGGGGCCAGCAATAGGAGCATGCAAAGTGTCTTGTCTATGAGCTATTATAGAAGTAGCCTTCCTTTTGTTCTTTGCCATTTGAAATAGGAACAGGTGGGAAAAGAGGGGGAAACCGGGATGTGGTGAAAATCAGAGGAGGGGGAAACAAGGAAACATAGAAGAGGAGAAGAATAGAACAAGGAAAACCAAGGGAGGGATCAACCAGCAAGAGTCGCTAGCAGACATAAAGGAATCCACTGCATGAAGGAGAGCGTCTCTCTCTAGATTCTCTCTCTCTTTTTTTATTAAATGTAAAAAATTTATAGATCAAAAATAAAAACAAAGCTGGAAACTAGCAAGTCAACTATACATGCATATACAGACCATAAAAAGGGAACAGACTCCCTTGAGAAAAAGGGAACAGGATCCTTGAAACAAACCCCTAAACTAGCAAACCAACATGCAAGAACCAGCACAACAGAAAGTAACCTGCATCCATAAGCATATTCAAAAAGCCGGCACGTGGCTAACCACCAACAGAGGCTATGACTAGACACCAACAGAGCGGACTAAAGTTTAGGTACTGATAGGAAGAGGGAACAAGCTCCCAAAAAACAAACAAGGCTAAGGGAACAAACTCCCACAAAGCTAAAACAAAACACAGGAAACAAAGCTACTGAAAGCCAGGAGCAAACCAACAGCACTGCAACACCAACAGAATTAACCACAAACCCTGCTAGCAACAAGGATACAGCAAAGGTGACAAACCCAAAGAAAAATCACAACCAACAACTTCAACACCAGTTTAAAGAGGGATTCTCTCTCCTTTTTTTTTGATCAAATGTAAGAATTTATAGATCAAAACTTAACAAGCTGAAAACTAGCAGTACATATATACAAAAGGGAACAGACTCCCTTGAGAAAACCAAAGCAAGCAGATCTTGCTAAACAGAAAGTAATCAAAGCCAACTACATAAAAGGCTTGTGCTGGGGAACAACCTCCCCTGAACAAGCAAACTAACTATAAAGCACAACAATGTGCAGTAACCAATCCAGCAAACCAGCCTAAATCAGCTGACAACTGAATCCCAAAAAGCTTGGGGAACAGGCTCCCCAGTGAAATTAGAACAGGAACCAGAACACTGAGTAGCAGAGCAACCCGGAATCAAACCAGCAGCAAAAGCAACCAACAACATCAAAGCCAGTTCAGCAGCCAATGCAACAGCAAGCGAACCAGCACAACAGGTCCACTGAACAAGCATATACAATAACAAGGAATAGACTCCTTGGAAACAAAGGGAACAAATTCCCAGAAACAGACCCCAAACCTAGCTAGCAGGCAGGGAATAGCAAAACAAAACAGAACCCGCAACCAGTAAAAACAAGAACAAAAGGGGAATAGGCTCCCAAAATGCTAGGGGAACAGACTGTCACGGCCAAAGCAGAACCAAAGACAAAAAAAGAGCAGCAGAACCCAGGAGCAGCCAACAAAGATACCAAAAGGCAATCCAACGCGACAACTCCCTAAAGACATAAAGCACAATATAAACAACCTAAACCATAGCAGATCATAGTCTGCAACAAGAAACCCTAAAATGCCAACATAAGGAAACTTCCCGAAAAGCTCCAACAGCCACTAAGCAGGCTGGAGAAGAACACAACCAACATACCATCAAAACCCACAGAAGCTTCAGGACCAAAACAAGAAACCAGAATCTAATGCAAGCCAAATATCCAAGCTCATCAACATAGAACCACAACATAGAAACAAAACATAAATTAATCACAGGCAGTACCAGATTTCCTTCAACGCTTACCCGATGGGATACCAGGACCAAGAACAAGAGGCAAGCCTTTCTTTGCGCATTATGTAAGTGAATTTAGCAATAGGAGAGATCTTAGGTTTGCCATTTCTAGTTGTGTCAGACCCAAAAGAATCATCAGATAGTGTGATAACATGACCACCCGAGGCATGGTGTGTTGCGAGCTGAGGAGAAAGCTCCCTGCAAGTAGTGTCATAAGCAGAGGAAAAAAAAGCTTACAAGGATTCCCCTGGTAATGGTGAGCGAACTGGAAAATGCCCAGCTTGAGAATCTGGTGCTTGCGGCATTCAAATTATAGTCCGGAGAAACGTCCTCGCCGGCAAACCGGGCCCAAGTCCCCCGGAAAGGGGCACCGGAGAGGGTGAGAGGCCCTGTTGTGGCTGGACCCTGCTGCACCACGAGGCGCTCTCTGCGAGTCGGGTTGTTTAGGAATGCAGCCCCAATCGGGCAATAAATTCCATCCAAGGCTAAATACGGGCGAAAGACCGATAGCAAACAAGTAGCGCGAGGGAAAGATGAAAAGGACTTTGAAAATAGAGTCAAATAGTGCTTGAAATTATCGAGAGGGAAGTGGATGGGGGCCGGCGATGCTCCCGGTCGGATGTGGAACAGATTACGGTTGATCCGCCGATCCGCTCGGGGCGTGGACCGATGAGGATTGCAATGGCGGCCCAAGCCAGGGCCTTTGAAACGCCCGCGAAGACACCATCATCGTGATCGTGGACTGCAGCGCGCGCCATCATGGCGTGCCCCGACACATGCACGCTCTGGGCATCGGCCTGTGGGCTCCCCATTCATCCTGTCTTGAAACATGGACCAAGGAGTCTAACATGTGTGCTAGTCAACGAGTGAGTATACCTATAAGGCGCAAGAAAGCTGACTGGTGGGATCCATTCGAGGTTGCACCGCCGATCGGCCTTGATCTTCTAAGAAGGGTTCGAGTGAGAGCATGCACTGTCGGGACCCGAAAGATGGTGAACTATGCCCGAGCGAGGTGAAGCTAGAGGAAACTCTAGTGGAGGCCCGTAGCGATACTGACGTGCAAATCATTCATCTGACTTGGGTATAGGGGCGAAAGACTAATCGAACCGTCTAGTAGCTGGTTCCTTCCGAAGTTTCCCTCAGGAAAGTTGGAGCTCGGTGCGAGTTCTATCGGGTAAAGCCAATGATCAGAGGCATCAAGGGCGCAATGCCCTCAACCTATTCTAAAACTTTAAATAGGTAGGACGGCGCGACTGCTTTGTTGAGTCGCGCCACAGAATCGAGAGCTCTAAGTGGGCCATTTTTGGTAAGCAGAACTGGCGATGCGGGATGAACTTGAAGTCGGGTTATGGTGCCCAACTACGCGCTAACCTAGAATCCATAAAAGGTGTTGGTCGATTAAGACAACAGGATGGTTGTCATGGAAGTTGAAATTTGCTAAGGAGAGTGTAACAACTCTCCTGCCGAATCAACTAGCCCCAAAAAGGGATGGCGCTAAAGCATGCGACCTACACCAGGTCGTCGGGGTAAGCGCCAGGCCCTGATGAGTAGAAGGGCTGTCAGTGTAGATCTTAGTGGTAGTAGCAAATATTCAAATGAGAACTTTGAAGGCTGAAGATGGGAAAGGTTCCATGTGAACGACACTTGCACATGGGTTAGTCAATCCTTCGAAGGGGAATCAGGTTAAAATTACTGAACCGAAATGTGGCTGTTGATGACAATATTAGGGAGTCCAGAGACGTCGGCAGGGGCCTTAAGAAGAGTTATCTTTTCTGTTTAACAGCCCGCCCACCCTGGAAATGATTTAATCAGAGGTAGGGTCTAGAGGCTGGAGAGCAATAAGTTTAATAATGATATTCTAGGATCCTATTAATTTCAATCAAATTGTTTTCTTTTTCCAAAACTGCAATTTTTCTTTTTATGTTTACGTTTATCTGCTCCATATATTTTTTGTTTCTTTAGAAACTAAAGATGGTTAAAATGTAAGCTGGCAATTAACGGTGGTGATGAGATGCTTGAACTGGTGGGAAGGGAGAACACTATGATTAGCAATGATATTCTAGGATCCTATTAATTTAAATCATATAGTTTTTTGTCCCAAAACTAAAACTTTTCTTTTTATGTTTATGTTCACCTTCGTATATTTTTTGGTTCTTTAGAACCTAAAGATGGTTAAAATGTAAGCTGGCAATCAATGGTGGTGATGAGATGCTTGCATTGCTTGAAGAGGAGAGCATTAAGTTTAGCAATGATATTCTGGTATTGTATTAATTTCAATCAACTTGTTTTATTTCCTAAATCTACAACTTTTCTTTTTATGTTTACGTTCACCTCCTGCATATATTTTTTGGTTCTTTAGAACCTAAAGATGGTTAAAATGTAAGCTGGCAATCAACGGTGGTGATGAGATGCATGCACTGTTGGAAAGGTAGAACAATAAATTTAGCAATGATATTCAGGCATCCTATTAGTTTCAATCAACTTGTTTTATTTCCTAAAACTGCAACTTTTCTTTTTATGTTTACGTTCACCTGCTGCATATTTTTTTGGTTCTTTAGAACCTAAAGATGGTTAAAATGTAAGATGCCAATCAACGGTGGTATTGAGATGCTTGCACTGCTTGAAGAGGAGAGCAATAAGCTTAGCAATGATATTCTGGGATTCTATTAATTTGAACCAACTTGTTTTTTTCCCCAAAACTGCAATTTTTCTTTTTATGTTTACGTTCACCTCCTGCATATATTTTTTTTCTTTTCTAGAACCTAAATATTGTTAAAATGTAAGCTGGCAATCAACGGTGGTGATGAGATGCTTGCACTCCTGGGAAAGGACAACAGTAAGTTTAGGAAGGATATTCTAGGATACTATTAATTTCGATCAACTTGTTTTTTATCCCAAAACTGCAACTTTTCTTTTTATGTTTACGTTCACCTGCTGCATATATTTTTTGGTTCTTTAGAACCTAAAGATGGTTAAAATGTAAGTCGGCAATCAACGGTGGTGACGAGATTCATGCACTGTTGGAAAGGTAGAGCAATAAGTTTAGCAATGATATTCGGGTATCGTATTAATTTCAATCAACTTGTTTTATTTCCCAAAAGCGCAACTTTTCTTTTTATGTTTACGTTCCCCCCCGCATATGATTTTTGGTTCTATAGAATCTAAAGATGGTTAAAATGTAAGTCGGCAATAAAGGTGGTGATGAGATCTTTGGGATGGGAGATCAATAAGGTTCACAATGATATTCTGTGATCCTATTAATTTCAATCAAATTGTTTTTTTCCCAAAACTGCAACTTTTCTTTTTGTGTTTACGTTCCCCTCCTGCATATGATTTTTGGTTCTATAGAATCTAAAGATGGTTAAAATGTAAGCTGCCAATCTAAGGTGGTGATGAGATGCTTGCACTGCTGGAAAAGGAGACCAATAAGTTTAGAAATGTTATTCAGGCATCCTTTTAATATGAATCAAATTGTTTTTGGTCCCAAAACTGCAACTTTTCATGTTATGTTTACGTTCACTCCGCTGCATATATTGTTTGGTTCTTTAGAACCTAAAGATGGTTAAAATGTAAGCTGGCAATCAACGGTGGTGATGAGATGCTTGCACTTCGGGAACGGAGAGCAATACGTTTAGCAATGATATTCGGCATCCTATTAATTTCAATCAAATTATTTTTTTACCAAAAGCGCAATTTTTCTTTTTATGTTTACATTCACTCCGCCGCATATATTTTTTGGTTCTTTAGAACCCAAAGATGGCTAAAATGTAAGCTGGCAATCAACGGTGGTGATGAGATGCATGCACTGTTGGAAAGGTAGAGCAATAAGTTTAGCAATGATATTCTGGTATCGTATTAATTTCAATCAACTTGTTTTATTTCCTAAAACCGCAACTTTTCTTTTTATGTTTACGTTCACCGTCGCATATTTTTTTGGTTCTTTAGAACCTAAAGATGGTTAAAATGTAAGCTGCCAATCTCGGTGGTGATGAGATGCTTGAACCGCTCGGGGGAGGGAGAGCAATAAGTTTAGGAATGATATTCCGGGATTCTATTAATTTGAATCAACTTGTTTTTTTCCCCAAAACGCAATTTTTGTTTTTATGTTTACGTTCACCCGCCGCATATTTTTTTGGTTGTTTAGAACCTAAAGATGGTTAAAATGTAAACTGGCAATCAACGGTGGTGATGAGATGCTTGCACCGCCGCGAACGGAGAGCAATACGTTTAGCAATGATATTCGGTATCCTACTAATTTCAATCAAATTGTTTTTTTACCAAAATCGCAATTTTTCTTTATATGTTTACGTTCACTCGCATATATTTTTTGGTTCTTTAGAACCTAAAGATGGTTAAAATGTAAGCTGGCAATCAACGGTGGTGATGAGATGCATGCACTGTTGGAAAGGTAGAGCAATAAGTTTAGCAATGATATTCTGGTATTGTAGTAATTTCAATCAACTTGTTTTATTTCCTAAAACTGCAACTTTTCTTTTTATGTTTACGTTCACTTGCTGCATATTTTTTTGGTTCTTTAGAACCTAAAGATGGTTAAAATGTAAGCCGACAATAAAGGTGGTGATGAGATCTTTGGGATGCGAGATCAATAAGGTTCACAATGATATTCTCGTGATCCTATTAATTTCAATCAAATTGTTTTTTTCCCAAAAGCGCAACTTTTCTTTGTATGTTTACGTTCCCCTCCCGCATATGATTTTTGGTTCTATAGAATCTAAAGATGGTTAAAATGTAAGCCGGCAATACAGGTGGTGATGAGATCTTGGGATGGGAGATCAATAAGGTTCACAATGATATTCTCGTGATCCTATTAATTTCAATCAAATTGTTTTTTTCTCAAAAGCGCAACTTTTCTTTTTATGTTTACGTTCCCCTCCCGCATATGATTTTTGGTTCTATAGAATCTAAAGATGGTTAAAATGTAAGTCGGCAATAAAGGTGGTGATGAGATGAGATCTTTGGGATGGGAGATCAATAAGGTTCACAATGATATTATGTGATCCTATTAATTTCAATCAAATTTGTTTTTTCCCAAAACTGCAACTTTTCTTTTTATGTTTACGTTCCCCTCCTGCATATGATTTTTGGTTCTATAGAATCTAAAGATGGTTAAAATGTAAGTGGCAATAAAGGTGGTGATGAGATCTTTGGGATGGGAGATCAATAAGGTTCACAATGATATTCTGTGATCCTATTAATTTCAATCAAATTGTTTTTTTCTCAAAACTGCAACTTTTCTTTTTATGTTTACGTTCCCCTCCTGCATATGATTTTTGGTTCTATAGAATCTAAAGATGGTTAAAATGTAAGCTGGCAATAAAGGTAGTGATGAGATGCTGGGATGGGAGATCAATAAGGTTCACAATGATATTATGTGATCCTATTAATTTCAATCAAATTTGTTTTTTCCCAAAAGCGCAACTTTTCTTTTTATGTTTACGTTCCCCTCCCGCATATGATTTTTGGTTCTATAGAATCTAAAGATGGTTAAAATGTAAGCGGCAATAAAGGTGGTGATGAGATCTTTGGGATGGGAGATTAATAAGGTTCACAATGATATTTCCGTGATCCTATTAATTTCAATCAAATTGTTTTTTTCCCAAAACTGCAACTTTTCTTTTTGTGTTTACGTTCCCCTCCTGCATATGATTTTTGGTTCTATAGAATCTAAAGATGGTTAAAATGTAAGCTGCCAATCTAAGGTGGTGATGAGATGCTTGCACCGCTTTGGAAAAGGAGACCAATAAGTTTAGAAATGTTATTCAGGCATCCTTTTAATATGAATCAAATTGTTTTTGGTCCCAAAACTGCAACTTTTCATGTTATGTTTACGTTCACCTGCTGCATATATTGTTTGGTTCTTTAGAACCTAAAGATGGTTAAAATGTAAGTCGGCAATCAACGGTGGTGATGAGATGCTTGCACCGCGTGAACGGAGAGCAATACGTTTAGCAATGATATTCGGCATCCTACTAATTTCAATCAAATTGTTTTTTTTACCAAAAGCGCAATTTTTCTTTTTATGTTTACGTTCACCTTTGGATATATTTTTTGGTTCTTTAGAACCTAAAGATGGTTAAAATGTAAGCGGCAATCAACGGTGGTGATGAGATGCATGCACTGTTGGAAAGGTAGAGCAATAAGTTTAGCAATGATATTCTAGTATCCTATTAGTTTCAATCAACTTGTTTTATTTCCTAAAAGTGCAGCTTTTCTTATTTTGTTTACGTTCACCTCTGCGTATTTTTTTGGTTCTTTAGAACCTAAAGATGGTGAAAATGTAATCTGACAATCAACGGTGGTGATGAGATGCTTGCACTGCTTGAAGAGGAGAGCAATAAGTTTAGCAATGATATTCTAGGATCCTATTAATTTCAATGAAATTGTTTTTTGTCCCAAAAGTGCAACTTTTCATTTTATGTTTACGTTCACCTGGTGCATATTTTTTTGGTTCTTTAGAACCCAAAGATGGTTAAAATGTAAGCTGGCAATCAACGGTAGTGATGAGATGCTTGCACTGCTTGAAGGGAAGATCATTAAGTTTAGCAATGATATTCTGGTATCGTATTAATTTCAATCAACTTGTTTTATTTCCTAAAACTGCAACTTTTCTTTTTATGTTTTCGTTCACCTGCTCCATATTTTTTTGGTTCTTTAGAACTTAAAGATGGTTAAAATGTAAGCTGGCAATAAAGGTGGTGATGAGATGCTGGGATGGGAGATCAATAAGGTTCACAATGATATTACGTGATCCTATTAATTTCAATCAAATTGTTTTTTTCCCAAAAGCGCAACTTTTCTTTTTGTGTTTACGTTCCCCTCCCGCATATGATTTTTGGTTCTATAGAATCTAAAGATGGTTAAAATGTATCTTTGCCAATCTAAGCCTGGTGATGAGATGCTTGCACCTTTGGAAAAGGAGAGCAATAAGTTTAGAAATGATATTCGAGGCATCCTTTTAATATGAATCAAATTGTTTTTGGTCCCAAAGCGCAACTTTTCATTTTATGTTTATGTTCACCTTGCATATATTGTTTGGTTCTTTAGAACCTAAAGATGGTTAAAATGTAAGCTGGCAATCAACGGTGGTGATGAGATGCTTGCACTGCTGCGAACGGAGAGCAAACGGTTTAGCAATGATATTCTGGCATCCTACTAATTTCAATCAAATTGTTTTTTTACCAAAAATGCAATTTTTCTTTTTATGTTTACGTTCACCTGCTGCATATTTTTTTGGTTCTTTAGAACCTAAAGATGGTTAAAATGTAACCTGGCAATAAAGGTGGTGATGAGATCTTTGGGATGCGAGATCAATAAGGTTCACAATGATATTCTGTGATCCTATTAATTTCAATCAAATTGTTTTTTTCCCAAAATTGCAACTTTTCTTTTTATGTTTACGTTCCCCTCCTGCATATGATTTTTGGTTCTATAGAATCTAAAGATGGTTACAATGTAAGGCGGCAATAAAGGTGGTGATGAGATCTTTGGGATGGGAGATCAATAAGGTTCACAATGATATTCTATGATCCTATTAATTTCAATCAAATTGTTTTTTTCTCAAAACTGCAACTTTTTTTTTATGTTTACGTTCCCCTCCTGCATATGATTTTTGGTTCTATAGAATCTAAAGATGGTTACAATGTAAGCTGGCAATAAAGGTGGTGATGAGATCTTTGGGATGGGAGATCAACAAGTTTCCCAATGATATTCTGTGATCCTATTAATTTCAATCATATTGTTTTTTTCCCAGAAATGCAACTTTTCTTTTTATGTTTACGTTCCCCTCCTGCATATGATTTTTGGTTCTATAGAATCTAAAGATGGTTACAATGTAAGCTGGCAATAAAGGTGGTGATGAGATCTTTGGAATGGGAGATCAATAAGGTTCACAATGATATTCTGTGACAATGATATTCTGTGATCCTATTAATTTCAATCAAATTTGTTTTTTCCCAAAACTGCAACTTTTCTTTGTATGTTTACGTTCCCCTCCGCATATGATTTTTGGTTCTATAGAATCTAAAGATGGTTAAAATGTAAGTCGGCAATAAAGGTGGTGATGAGATCTTGGGATGGGAGATCAATAAGGTTCACAATGATATTCCGGGATCCTATTAATTTCAATCAAATTGTTTTTTTCTCAAAAGCGCAACTTTTCTTTTTATGTTTACGTTCCCCTCCCGCATATGATTTTTGGTTCTATAGAATCTAAAGATGGTTAAAATGTAAGCCGGCAATAAAGGTGGTGATGAGATCTTTGGGATGGGAGATCAATAAGGTTCACAATGATATTCTCGTGATCCTATTAATTTCAATCAAATTGTTTTTTTCCCAAAACTGCAACTTTTCTTTTTGTGTTTACGTTCCCCTCCTGCATATGATTTTTTGTTCTATAGAATCTAAAGATGGTTAAAACGTAAGCTGCCAATCTAAGGTGGTGATGAGATGCTTGCACTGCTGGAAAAGGAGAGCAATAAGTTTAGAAATGATATTCACGCATCCTTTTAATATGAATCAAATTGTTTTTTGTCCCAAAACTACAACTTTTCATTTTATGTTTACGTTCACCTGCTGCATATATTGTTTGGTTCTCTAGAACCTAAAGATTGTTAAAATGTAAGCTGGCAATCAACGGTGGTGATGAGATGCTTGCACTGCTGCGAACGGAGAGCAATACGTTTAGCAATGATATTCTGGCATCCTACTAATTTCAATCAAATTGTTTTTTTACCAAAAATGCAATTTTTCTTTTTATGTTTACGTTCACCTGCTGCATATATTTTTTGGTTCTTTAGAACCTAAAGATGGTTAAAATGTAAGCTGGCAATCAACGGTGGTGACGAGATGCAAGCACTGTTGGAAAGGTAGAGCAATAAGTTTAGCAATGATATTCGGTATCGTATTAATTTCAATCAACTTGTTTTATTTCCCAAAAGCGCAACTTTTCTTTTTATGTTTACGTTCCCCTCCCGCATATGATTTTTGGTTCTATAGAATCTAAAGATGGTTAAAATGTAACGTGGCAATAAAGGTGGTGATGAGATCTTGGGATGGGAGATCAATAAGGTTCACAATGATATTCTGTGATCCTATTAATTTCAATCAAATTGTTTTGTTCCCAAAACTGCAACTTTTCTTTTTGTCTTTACGTTCCCCTCCTCCATATGATTTTTGGTTCTATAGAATCTAAAGATGGTTAAAATGTAAGCTGCCAATCTAAAGTGGTGATGAGATGCTTGCACTGCTGGAAAAGGAGACCAATAAGTTTAGAAATGATATTCAGGCATCCTTTTAATATGAATCAAATTGTTTTTTGTCCCAAAACTCCAACTTTTCATTTTATGTTTACGTTCACCCGCTTGCATATATTGTTTGGTTCTCTAGAACCTAAAGATTGTTAAAATGTAAGCTGGCAATCAACGGTGGTGATGAGATGCTTGCACTGCTGCGAACGGAGAGCAATACATTTAGCAATGATATTATGGCATCCTACTAATTTCAATCAAATTGTTTTTTTACCAAAAATGCAATTTTTCTTTTTATGTTTACGTTCACCTGCTGCATATATTTTTTGGTTCTTTAGAACCTAAAGATGGTTAAAATGTAAGCTGGCAATCAACGGTGGTGACGAGATTCATGCACTGTTGGAAAGGTAGAGCAATAAGTTTAGCAATGATATTCTGGTATCGTATTAATTTCAATCAACTTGTTTTATTTCCCAAAACTGCAACTTTTCTTTTTATGTTTACGTTCCCCTCCTGCATATGATTTTTGGTTCTATAGAATCTAAAGATGGTTAAAATGTAAGCTGGCAATAAAGGTGGTGATGAGATCTTGGGATGGGAGATCAATAAGGTTCACAATGATATTCTCGTGATCCTATTAATTTCAATCAAATTGTTTTTTTCCCAAAACGCAACTTTTCTTTTTGTGTTTACGTTCCCTCCTCGCATATGATTTTTGGTTCTATAGAATCTAAAGATGGTTAAAATGTAAGTTGCCAATCTAAGGTGGTGATGAGATGCTTGCACTCGGCTGGAAAAGGAGA
The DNA here is from genome assembly GCA_019202695.1 of Populus x sibirica. NCBI lineage: Eukaryota > Viridiplantae > Streptophyta > Magnoliopsida > Malpighiales > Salicaceae > Populus > Populus x sibirica. The sequence continues at coordinate 339,811 of JAGMVL010001781.1, forward strand.
CCAATAAGTTTAGAAATGTTATTCAGGCATCCTTTTAATATGAATCAAATTGTTTTTGGTCCCAAAACTGCAACTTTTCATGTTATGTTTACGTTCACCTGCTGCATATATTGTTTGGTTCTTTAGAACCTAAAGATGGTTAAAATGTAAGCTGGCAATCAACGGTGGTGATGAGATGCTTGCACTGCTGGGAACGGAGAGCAATACGTTTAGCAATGATATTCTGGCATCCTATTAATTTCAATCAAATTATTTTTTTACCAAAACTGCAATTTTTCTTTTTATGTTTACATTCACCTGCCGCATATATTTTTTGGTTCTTTAGAACCTAAAGATGGCTAAAATGTAAGCTGGCAATCAACGGTGGTGATGAGATGCATGCACTGTTGGAAAGGTAGAGCAATAAGTTTAGCAATGATATTCTGGTATCGTATTAATTTCAATCAACTTGTTTTATTTCCTAAAACTGCAACTTTTCTTTTTATGTTTACGTTCACCTGCTGCATATTTTTTTTGTTCTTTAGAACTTAAAGATGGTTAAAATGTAAGCTGCCAATCTCAGGTGGTGATGAGATGCTTGAACTGCGGGGGAGGGAGAGCAATAAGTTTAGGAATGATATTTTGGGATTCTATTAATTTGAATCAACTTGTTTTTTTCCCCAAAACTGCAATTTTTGTTTTTATGCTTACGTTCACCTGCTGCATATTTTTTTGGTTGTTTAGAACCTAAAGATGGTTAAAATGTAAACTGGCAATCAACGGTGGTGATGAGATGCTGGGATGCGAGATCAATAAGGTTCACAATGATATTCTGTGATCCTATTAATTTCAATCAAATTGTTTTTTTCCCAAAACTGCAACTTTTCTTTGTATGTTTACGTTCCCCTCCTGCATATGATTTTTGGTTCTATAGAATCTAAAGATGGTTAAAATGTAAGCTGGCAATAAAGGTGGTGATGAGATGCTGGGATGGGAGATCAATAAGGTTCACAATGATATTCTGTGATCCTATTAATTTCAATCAAATTGTTTTTTTCTCAAAACTGCAACTTTTCTTTTTATGTTTACGTTCCCCTCCTCCATATGATTTTTGGTTCTATAGAATCTAAAGATGGTTAAAATGTAAGTGGCAATAAAGGTGGTGATGAGATCTTTGGGATGGGAGATCAATAAGGTTCACAATGATATTCCCGTGATCCTATTAATTTCAATCAAATTTGTTTTTTCCCAAAACCGCAACTTTTCTATTTATGTTTACGTTCCCCCCCGCATATGATTTTTGGTTCTATAGAATCTAAAGATGGTTAAAATGTAAGTTTAGAAATGATATTCACGCATCCTTTTAATATGAATCAAATTGTTTTTTGTCCCAAAACTGCAACTTTTCATTTTATGTTTACGTTCACCTGCTGCATATATTGTTTGGTTCTTTAGAGCCTAAAGATGGTTAAAATGTAAGCTGGCAATCAACGGTGGTGATGAGATGCTTGCACTGCTGCGAACGGAGAGCAATACGTTTAGCAATGATATTCTGGCATCCTAATAATTTCAATCAAATTGTTTTTTTTACCAAAACTGCAATTTTTCTTTTTATGTTTACGTTCACCTGCTGGATATATTTTTTGGTTCTTTAGAACCTAAAGATGGTTAAAATGTAAGCTGGCAATCAACGGTGGTGATGAGATGCATGCACTGTTGGAAAGGTAGAGCAATAAGTTTAGCAATGATATTCTCGTATCCTATTAGTTTCAATCAACTTGTTTTATTTCCTAAAAGTGCAACATTTCTTATTTTGTTTACGTTCACCTACTGCGTATTTTTTTGGTTCTTTAGAACCTAAAGATGGTGAAAATGTAATCTGACAATCAACGGTGGTGATGAGATGCTTGCACTGCTTGAAGAGGAGAGCAATAAGTTTAGCAATGATATTCTAGGATCCTATTAATTTCAATGAAATTGTTTTTTGTCCCAAAACTGCAACTTTTCATTTTATGTTTACGTTCACCTGGTGCATATTTTTTTGGTTCTCTAGAACCCAAAGATGGTTAAAATGTAAGCTGGCAATCAACGGTGGTGATGAGATGCTTGCACTGCTTGAAGGGAAGATCATTAAGTTTAGCAATGATATTCTGGTATCGTATTAATTTCAATCAACTTGTTTTATTTCCTAAAACTGCAACTTTTCTTTTTATGTTTACGTTCACCTGCTGCATATTTTTTTGGTTATTTAGAACGTAAAGATGGTTAAAATGTAAGCTGCCAATCTAAGGTGGTGATGAGATGCTTGCACTGCTGGAAAAGGAGAACAATAAGTTTAGAAATAATATTCAGGCATCCTTTTAATATTAGTCAAAAAAAAAATTTTGTTCCAAAACTGCAACATTTCATTTTATGTTTAGGTTCACCTGGTGCATATTTTTCTGGTTGTTTAGAACCCAAAGATGGTTAAAATGTAAGCTGGCAATCAACGGTGGTGATTAGATGCTTGCACTGCTTGAAGAGGAGAGCAATAAGCTTAGTAATGATATTCAGGCATCCTTTTAATATGAATCAACTTGTTTTTTGTCCCAAAACTGTATCTGTTCATTTTATGCTTACGTTCACCTGCCGCATATATTGTTTGGTTCTTTAGAACCTAAAGATGGTTAAAATGTAAGCTGGCAATCAACGGTGGTGATGAGATGCTTGCGCTGCTGGGAAAGGACAGCAATACGTTTAGCAATGATATTCTGGCATCCTATTAATCTTAATCAAATCGTTTTTTACTTAAAACGCAATTTTTCTTTTTATGTTTACCTTCACCGTGCATATATTTTTTGGTTCTTTAGAACCTAAAGATGGTTAAAATGTAAGCTGGCAATGAACGGTGGTGATGAGATGCTTGCACTGCTTGAAGAGGAGAGCATTAAGTTTAGCAATGATATTCTGGTATCGTATTAATTTCAATCAACTTGTTTTATTTCCTAAAACTGCAACTTTTCTTTTTATGTTTTCGTTCACCTGCTGCATATTTTTTTGGTTCTTTAGAACTTAAAGATGGTTAAAATGTAAGCTGGCAATAAAGGTGGTGATGAGATCTTTGGGATGGGAGATCAATAAGGTTCACAATGATATTCTCGTGATCCTATTAATTTCAATCAAATTGTTTTTTTCCCAAAACTGCAACTTTTCTTTTTGTGTTTACGTTCCCCTCCTGCATATGATTTTTGGTTCTATAGAATCTAAAGATGGTTAAAATGTATGCTGCCAATCTAAGATGGTGATGAGATGCTTGCACTGCTGGAAAAGGAGAGCAATAAGTTTAGAAATGATATTCAGGCATCCTTTTAATATGAATCAAATTGTTTTTGGTCCCAAAACTGCAACTTTCTATTTTATGTTTATGTTCACCTGCTGCATATATTGTTTGGTTCTTTAGAACCTAAAGATGGTTAAAATGTAAGCTGGCAATCAACGGTGGTGATGAGATGCTTGCACCGCGCGAACGGAGAGCAATACGTTTAGCAATGATATTCTGGCATCCTACTAATTTCAATCAAATTGTTTTTTTACCAAAAATGCAATTTTTCTTTTTATGTTTACGTTCACCTGCTGCATATTTTTTTGGTTCTTTAGAACCTAAAGATGGTTAAAATGTAACCTGGCAATAAAGGTGGTGATGAGATCTTTGGGATGCGAGATCAATAAGGTTCACAATGATATTCTGTGATCCTATTAATTTCAATCAAATTGTTTTTTTCCCAAAATTGCAACTTTTCTTTTTCTGTTTACGTTCTCCTCCTGCATATGATTTTTGGTTCTATAGAATCTAAAGATGGTTACAATGTAAGCTGGCAATAAAGGTGGTGATGAGATGCTGGGATGGGAGATCAATAAGGTTCACAATGATATTCTATGATCCTATTAATTTCAATCAAATTGTTTTTTTCCCAAAACTGCAACTTTTCTTTTTATGTTTACGTTCCCCTCCTGATATGATTTTGGTTCTATAGAATCTAAAGATGGTTAAAATGTAAGCTGGCAATAAAGGTGGTGATGAGATCTTTGGGATGCAAGATCAATAAGGTTCACAATGATATTCTGTGATCCTATTAATTTCAATCAAATTGTTTTGTTCCCAAAACTGCAACTTTTCTTTTTGTATTTACGTTCCCCTTCTACATATGATTTTTGGTTCTATAGAATCTAAAGATGGTTAAAATGTAAGCTGCCAATCTAAGGTGGTGATGAGATGCTTGCACTGCTGGAAAAGAAGACCAATAAGTTTAGAAATGATATTCAGGCATCCTTTTAATATGAATCAAATTGTTTTTTGTCCCAAAACTACAACTTTTCATTTTATGTTTACGTTCACCGCGCATATATTGTTTGGTTCTCTAGAACCTAAAGACTCGTTAAAATGTAAGTCGGCAATCAACGGTGGTGATGAGATGCTTGCACCGCCGCGAACAAAGAGCAATAAGTTTAGCAATGATATTATGGCATCCTACTAATTTCAATCAAATTGTTTTTTTACCAAAAATGCAATTTTTCTTTTTATGTTTACGTTCACCTGCTGCATATATTTTTTGGTTCTTTAGAACCTAAAGATGGTTAAAATGTAAGCTGGCAATCAACGGTGGTGACAAGATGCAAGCACTGTTGGAAAGGTAGAGCAATAAGTTTAGCAATGATATTCTGGTATCGTATTAATTTCAATCAACTTGTTTTATTTCCTAAAACTGCAACTTTTCTTTTTATGTTTACGTTCACCTGCTGCATATTTTTTTGGTTCTTTAGAACCTAAAGATGGTTAAAATGTAAGCTGGCAATAAAGGTGGTGATGAGATCTTGGGATGCGAGATCAATAAGGTTCACAATGATATTCTGTGATCCTATTAATTTCAATCAAATTGTTTTTTTCCCAAAACCGCAACTTTTCTTTGTATGTTTACGTTCCCCTCCCCGCATATGATTTTTGGTTCTATAGAATCTAAAGATGGTTAAAATGTAAGCGGCAATAAAGGTGGTGATGAGATCTTTGGGATGGGAGATCAATAAGGTTCACAATGATATTCTGTGATCCTATTAATTTCAATCAAATTGTTTTTTTCTCAAAACTGCAACTTTTCCTTTTATGTTTACGTTCACCTCCTGCATATGATTTTTTGTTCTATAGAATCTAAAAATGGTTAAAATGTAAGTCGCCAATCTAAGGTGGTGATGAGATGCTTGTACCGCTGGAAAAGGAGAGCAATAAGAATAGAAATGATATTCAGGCATCCTTTTAATTTGAATCAAATTGTTTTCTGTCCCAAAACTGCAACTTTTCTTTTTATGTTTACGTTCACCTAGTGCATATTTTTTTGGTTGTTTCGAACCCAAAGATGGTTAAAATGTAAGCTGGCAATCAATGGTGGTGATGAGATGCTTGCATTGCTTGAAGGGGAGAGCAATAAGTTTACCAATGATATTCTTGGATCCTATTAATTTCAATCAAAGTCTTTTTTGTCCCAAAACTGCAACTTTCCTTTTTATATTTACGTTCACCTGCAACATATTTTTTTTGGTTTTTTAGGAACTAAATATGGTTAAAATGTATGTTGGCACTCAACGGTGGTGATGAGATGCTTTCACTACTGGGAAGGGAGGGCAATACGTTTAGAAATGATATTCAGGCATCCTTTTAATTTGAATCAAATTGTTTTCTGTCCCAAAACTGTAACTTTTTCTTTTTATGTTTACGTTCAACTACAGCATATATTTTTTGGTTCTTTAGAACCTAAAGAACGTTAAAATATAAGCTGCCAACCAACGGTGGTCATGAGGTACTTGCACTCCCGGGAAGGGAGAGCAATAAGTATAGCAATGATATTCTAGAATCCTATTAATTTCGATCATCTTGTTTTTTATCCCAGAACTGCAACTTTTCTTTTTATGTTAACATTCACCTCCTGCATATATTTTTTGGTTCTTTAGAACCTAAAGAAAGTTAAAATGTAAGCTGTCAACCAAAGGTGGTCATGAGATGCTTGCACTCCCGGGAAGGGAGAGCAATAAGTATAGCAATGATATTCGAGGATCCTATTAATTTCGATCAACTTGTTTTTTCTCCCAAAACTACAACTTTTCTTTTTAAGTTTACGTTCACCTCCTGCATATATTTTTGGTTCTTTAGAACCTAAAGATGGTTAAAATGTAAGGTGGCAATCAACGGTGGTTATCAGATGCTTGCACTGCTTAAAGGGGAGAGCACTAAGTTTAGAAATGATATTCTTGGATCCTATTAATTTCAATCAAATTGTTTTTTGTCCCAAAACTGCAACTTTTCCTTTTATGTTTACGTTCACCTCCTGCATATGATTTTTGGTTCTATAGAATCTAAATATGGTTAAAATGTAAGCTGCCAATCTAAGGTGGTGATGAGATGCTTGTACTGCTGGAAAAGGAGAGCAATAAGTTTAGAAATGATATTCAGGCATCCTTTTAATTTGAATCAAATTGTTTTCTGTCCCAAAACTGCAACTTTTCTTTTTATGTTTACGTTCACCTATTGCATATTTTTTTTGTTGTTTCGAACCCAAAGATGGTTAAAATATAAGCTGGCAATCAATGGTGGTGATGAGATGCTTGCATTGCTTGAAGGGGAGAGCAATAATTTTACCAATGATATTCTTGGATCCTATTAATTCAATCAAAGTCTTTTTTGTACCAAAACTACAACTTTCCTTGTTATATTTACGTTCACCTGCAGCATATTTTTTTTGGTTTTTTAGGAACTAAATATGGTTAAAATGTATGATGGCAATCAACGGTGGTGATGAGATGCTTTCACTGTTGGGAAGGGAGGGCAATACGTTTAGAAATGATATTCAGGCATCCTTTTAATTTGAATCAAATTGTTTTCTTCGTCCCAAACCGTAACTTTTTCTTTTTATGTTTACGTTCAACTACAGCATATATTTTTTGGTTCTTTAGAACCTAAAGAACGTTAAAATATAAGCTGCCAACCAATGGTGGTCATGAGATGCTTGCACTCCCGGGAAGGGAGAGCAATAAGTATAGCAATGATATTCTAGAATCCTATTAATTTCGATCATCTTGTTTTTTATCCCAGAACTGCAACTTTTCTTTTTATGTTAACATTCACCTCCTGCATATATTTTTTGGTTCTTTAGAACCTAAAGAAAGTTAAAATGTAAGTCGTCAACCAAAGGTGGTCATGAGATGCTTGCACTCCCGGGAAGGGAGAGCAATAAGTATAGCAATGATATTCGAGGATCCTATTAATTTCGATCAACTTGTTTTTTATCCCAAAACTGCAACTTTTCTTTTTAAGTTTACGTTCACCTCCTGCATATATTTTTGGTTCTTTAGAACCTAAAGATGGTTAAAATGTAAGCTGGCAATCAACGGTGGTCATCAGATGCTTGCACTGCTTAAAGGGGAGAGCACTAAGTTTAGCAATGATATTCTTGGATCCTATTAATTTGAATCAAATTGTTTTTTGTCCCAAAACTGCAACTTTTCTTTTTATGTTTACGTTCACCTAGTGCATATTTTTTTGGTTGTTTAGAACCCAAAGATGGTTAAAATGTAAGCTTGCAATCAATGGTGGTTATGAGATGCTTGCATTGCTTGAAGGGGAGAGCAATAAGTTTACCAATGATATTCTTGGATCCTATTAATTTCAATCAAAGTCTTTTTTGTCCCAAAATAGCAACTTTCCTTTTTATATTTACGTTCACCTACAGCATATTTTTTTTGGTTTTTTAGGAACTAAACATGGTTAAAATGTATGTTGGCAATCAACGGTGGTGATGAGATGCTTTCACTGCTGGGAAGGGAGGGCAATACGTTTAGAAATGATATTCAGGCATCCTTTTAATTTGAATCAAATTGTTTTCTGTCCCAAAACTGTAACTTTTTCTTTTTATGTTTACGTTCAACTACATCATATATTTTTTGGTTCTTTAGAACCTAAAGAACGTTAAAATATAAGCTGACAACCAACGGTGGTCATGAGATGCTTGCACTCCCGGGAAGGGAGAGCAATAAGTATAGCAATGATATTCTAGAATCCTATTAATTTCAATCATCTTGTTTTTTATCCCGTAACTGCAACTTTTCTTTTTATGTTAACATTCACCTCCCCGCATATATTTTTTGGTTCTTTAGAACCTAAAGAAAGTTAAAATGTAAGCTGTCAACCAAAGGTAGTCATGCGATGCTTGCACTCCCGGGAAGGGAGAGCAATAAGTATAGCAATGATATTCGAGGATCCTATTAATTTCGATCATCTTGTTTTTTATCCCAGAACTGCAACTTTTCTTTTTATGTTAACATTCACCTCCTGCATATATTTTTTCGTTCTTTAGAACCTAAAGAAAGTTAAATTGTAAGATGTCAACCAAAGGTGGTCATGAGATGCTTGCACTCCCGGGAAGGGAGAGCACTAAGTTTAGAAATGATATTCTTGGATCCTATTAATTTGAATCAAAATATTTTTTGTCCCAAAACTGCAACTTTTCCTTTTATGTTTACGTTCACCTCCTACATATGATTTTTGGTTCTATAGAATCTAAATATGGTTAAAATGTAAGCTGCCAATCTAAGGTGGTGATGAGATGCTTGTACTGCTGGAAAAGGAGAGCAATAAGTTTAGAAATGATATTCAGGCATCCTTTTAATTTGAATCAAATTGTTTTCTGTCCCAAAACTGCAACTTTTTCTTTTTATGTTTACGTTCAACTGCAGCATATATTTTTTGGTTCTGGAGAACCTGAAGATGATTAAAATGTAATCTGGCAATGAACGATGGTGATGAGATGCTTGCACTACTGGGAACAGAGAGCAATATGTTTAGCAATGATATTCTGGCACCCTATTAATTTAAATCAAATTGTTTTTTTTACCAAAACTGTAATTTTTCTTTTTATATTTACATTCACCTGCTGCATATATTTTTTGGTTCTTTAAGCTTGCAATCAATGGTGGTGATGAGATGCTTGCATTGCTTGAAGGGGAGAGCAATAAGTTTAGCAATGATATTCTTGGATCCTATTAATTTCAATCAAAGTCTTTTTTGTCCCAAAGCGCAACTTTTCTTTTTATATTTACGTTCACCCAAAGACATATTTTTTTGGTTTTTTAGGAACTAAATATGGTTAAAATGTATGTTGGCAATCAACGCTGGTGATGAGATGCTTTCACTGCTGGGAAGGGAGGGCAATACGTTTAGCAATGATATTCTAGAATCCTATTAATTTCGACCATCTTGTTTTTTATCCGAGAACTGCAACTTTTCTTTTTATGTTAACATTCACCTCCTGCATATATTTTTTGGGTTTTTAGAACCTAAAGAAAGTTAAAATCTAAGCTGGCAACCAACGGAGGTCATGAGATGCTTGCACTCCAGGGAAGGGAGAGCAATAAGTTTAGCAATGATATTCGAGGATCCTATCAATTTTGATCAAATCATTTTTTGTCCGAAAACTGCAACTTTTCTTTTTATGTTTACGTTCACCTCCTGCATATATTTTTTGGTGCTCTAGAACCTAAAGATGGTTAAAATGTAAGGTGACAATGAATGGTGTTGATGAGATGCTTGCACTACTGGGAAGGGACAACAGTAAGTTTAGCAAAGATATTCTAGGATCCTATTAATTTCGATCACCTTGTTTTTTATCCCAGAACTACAACTTTTCATTTTATGTTTACATTCACTTCCTGCAGATATTTTTGGTTCTTTAGAACCTAAAGATGGTTAAAATGTAAGCTGGCAATCAACGATGGTCATCAGATGCTTGCACTGCTTGAAGGGGAGAGCAATAAATTTACCAATGATATTCTTGGATCCTATTAATTTCAATCAAAGTGTTTTTTGTCCCAAAACTGCAACATTTTTTTTTATGTTTACGTTCACCTGCTACAAATAATTTTTGGTTGTTTAAAACCTAAAGATGGTTAAAATGTAAGCTGGCAATCAACGATGGTGATGAGATGCTTGCACTGTTAGTAAGGGAGAGCAATAAGTTTTGCTTTGTATTCTGGGATCCTATTAATTTCAATCAACTTGTTTTTTTTTTCCCCAAAACTGCAACTTTTCTTTTTATGTTTACGTTCACCTGCTGCATATATTTTTTAGTTCTTTAGAACCTAAAGATGGTTAAAATGTAAGCTGGCAATCAACGGTGGTGATGAGATGCTTCCATTACTGGGAATGGAGAGCAATAAGTTTAGCAATGATATTCTGGGATCCTATTAATTTCAATTAACTTGTATTTTGTCCCAAAACTGCAAATTTTCTTTTTATGTTTATGTTCACCTGTTGCATATATTTTTTGTTTCTTTAGCACCTAAAGATCGTTAAAATGTAAGCTGGCAATCAACGGTGGTGATGGGATGCCTGAACTGCTAGGAAGGGACAACAATAAGTTTAGCAATGATATTCTTGGATCCTATTAATTTCAATCAAATTGTTGTTTTCCCCGGAAATTCAACTTTTCTTTTTATGTTTACGTTCAACTCCTGCATATATTTTTTAGTTCTTTAGAACGTAAATATGGTTAAATGTATGCTGGCAATCAATGGTAGTGATGAGATGTTTGCACTACTAGGAAGGTAGAGTAATAAGTTTAACAATGATATTCTAGGATCCTATTAATTTCAATCAAATTGTTTTTTCTCCCACTACAGCAACTTTTCTTTTTATGTTTACATTCACCTACTGGATATATTTTTTGGTTCTCTAGAACCTAAAGATGGTTAAAATATAAGCTGTCAATCAATGCTGGTGATGAGATGCTTGCACTCTTGGGAAGGGGAAGCATTAAGTTTCGCAATGATATTCTAGGATCCTATTAATTTTATTCAACTTGTTTTTTATCCCAAAACTGCAACTTTTCTTTTTATGTTTATGCTCACCTACTGGATATATTTTTTGGTTCTCTAGAACCTAAAGATGGTTAAAATGTAACCTGGCAATCAACGGTGGTGATGAGATGCTTGCACTACTTGAAAGGGAGAGCAATAAGTTTACCAATGATATTCTGGGATCCTATTATTTTCAATCAACTTGTTTTTTTTTCGCCAGAACTGCAACTTTTCTTTTTATGTTTACGTTCACCTGCACCATATAATTTTTGGTTCTCTAGAACCAAAACATGGTTAAAATGTAAGCTGGCAATCAACGGTGGTGATGAGATGTTTGCATTCCTGGGAAGGGAGAGCAATAAGTTTAGCAATGATATTCTATGATCCTATTAATTGAATTAAATTGTTTTTTGTCCGAAAACTGCAACTTCTCTTTTTATGTTTATGTTCACCTCCTGCATATATTTTTTGATTCTCTAGAACCTAAAGATGATTAAAATGTAAGTTGGCAATCAACGCTGGTTGATGATGAGGACATTGAGTGCAGAGTTGCTCAAATCTTTCCCAATATTCGGAGAGTGTCTCTCCATGAGATTGCCAAATCCCACATATTTCTTTCCTTATGTTGCCAACTCGAGATGCTGGGAAATATTTTTCAAGGACGATCATCTTCATGCCATTCCAAGTTCCAATAGATCCTGGGAGAATAGAGAAAAGCCACGCCTTTGCTGCCCCCTTCAAAGAGAAATGGAAAGCTTTCAACTTAACCTGTTCTTCGTCAACTTCATTCGGTTTCATGCCAATGCAAACCTTATGGAAGTCCTTGAGATGAGTATGAGGATCTTCTCCTGCAAGACCATTAAATGTTGGTAACACATGTATAAAACCAGATTTGAGCTCAAAGTTTACATTATGGTCGATGTTTATGCACAATGGTTGGTTTTCCATGTTAGGAGCAGCAAGCTCCTTGAGTGTTTGTTGTCGTGCAACATCCGTGGTGTTGAGACGAGCTTCCTTTCGTAACCTGCGTAAAGTGTTTTCTATTTCGAGGTCCAACTACACTTGACTTTGATTAGTAGAATGGGTTACAGGCATAAATCTTCAAGAAAACTCAAAATAAACCAATCACACAAGAGATTGAAAACAATGTAAATTGTATGAAAATCCTATGGTAAAAAACTAAAACTGCCTAAAAATACTAGAAAACAGCGGAATTTGGCCTCGATAGGGTGGGGTTAGTGGTTTCCACTAGTCCTGTTCAGAACGTTGTTTCCAAACAAAAGGCTGATAACTAATTCCACCAAAAAATATGTTTTGAACGGTAACGCTGCCGTAAGTGAACAGTACCGCCGCAAGCAAAAATTCTGTCTCTTTTTTTTTAGAAAAAATAAATAACAATTACAACAAATAAAAATAACAGCACAAGAATTAACTAAAATCACTTCCTCGGCAACGGTGCCAAAATTTGTTGTGATGTCGTGGTCACACAAATTAATTACCCTAGCTTAAAACACACAAGATAGTATAGAGCAAGCAAGGGGTCGATCCCACGAGGAAGTTTCAAGTCGATTTTTATGTTGTACGTTATCTAATTGGGGGGATTTGGTTTGTGATTATCTAAACTATGATAGCAATTAAACTAGCAAACAAAATCAATTAAAACTGAAACTTATCAAGAAAACAAACCTTGGTCGCAAGCACACATCCACCTACAGAAATCAGAATCGATCCTTGAAACGAAACTTCAGTTTATATTCTAAATTTTTTATTTTTTCTTAATGTTGATTAATTAACGGATCCACCGTATAACTAACCCTAACCAACAAACAATCACAGTGTCCGCACTAATGATTTAATCTAATGGTAGCTTTAAGAACTAGATAATTTCATCAAGATTAACATACAAGTCAGTCCGCAGCTTGTGTCACTTTGTTCAAATGTTCTCCCTAAGTTCAATAACGTAGTTCCGCCACAATTATCAAGCTTAGTTGCTTCACAAGTTTATATATCACAACTTCGGTTTTGATATTAAACTTAGCAATAGATTGTTCACAACAATAACTTAGAGTCCGCTCTAGCAATCATCAACAACAATCATAGGAAATATGCATAGGAAAACAATCATACTCATTCATAACATAAACTGAAAATAAAAGGAAGAATAAATCTCACGGTTCTTGAAATCTGAAGGTTTTTGCGTCCTTGAAACCAAGAAAACGAGCTTAGCCTTGCACATCAATTGAACAACTACTTCTAAAGATGGAAGAATACATGATTTCTGATTTGTAGAGGGGAGAGTTTGTGTTTCTTCTCTTATGGCTGCCACCCTTCTTTCTTTGATTCTACCGCACTCTCTCTCCCTCTCTCTTGGCTCTCTTAATAGCATAAACTTAGCTGCCTATTTATACACAAATTGTAAGTAAGAAAAATCAAAGTTCAAGTGTGAACATCAATAGATGGTGGTAGTGTGAAGGTGGCTGGCAGCTGGTTTATGGTTGGTGGTTTGAGGTTGGTGGCTGCCTTCCTTGATCTTCTGGATTGATTTTCTTGAGGAGCTAAATTGCTGAAATTAAAACTTGGATGTCGGTTTTGATGCTTCGGGATGTAATTTGGATTCGTTTCTTCACGAAACTTGTTTGCTGGCAGAATTCAGTTCTCATCTTTGGAAAGTCATATCTCCCTCATATGACATCATTTTTGGCTGATATTTGGAGCGTGGATAGGTCTTTGAATTAGGAATCCAAGAAAATTGAGTTTGCATCAATTCAACTTTTGTAGCTCCAGATATTAAATTTTGAATGGCCAAAGGTCAACATTGGCAAAATGCGAGATTTGACTTTGCAGGATGTGATTTCCATGATCTTTCTCTTTTTATTTTTCTTGCATTACATTTCCAGAAAGGTATGGATGTTAGCTTTTTAGTGCCACTAGAATCACTTCATTTCGAGCTCTAGAACTCACGCTCTGTGCAAAACATCGACTGAACATCAAATCTGCCAATTACCTCCATTTTACTCCTTTTTGCATCTTTCATCCAAAAGTACCTTCAAACATAAAACAAAGAATATCAAGACATTTTATATATAAAACATTGCCAAAACATTAGGTAGATGTGGGTGAAACTATCGAATAATATGGTTACATCACTAGTGATGAGATGCTTGCACTCTTGGGAAGGGAGAGCATTAAGTTTAGCAATGATATTCTAGGATCCTATTAATTTTGATCAACTTGTTTTTTGTTCCAAAACTGCAACTTTTCTTTTTATGTTTACATTCATGTCGTGCATATATTTTTTGGTTCTTTAGAACCTAAAGATGGTTAAATTGTAAGCTGGTAATCAACCCTGGTGATGAGATGCTTGCACTCCTTGGAAGGGAGAGCAGTAAGTTTAGCTATGATATTCTAGGATCCTATTAATTTTGATCAACTTGTTTTTTATCCCAAAACTGCAACTTTTCTTTTATATTTACGTTCACATCCTGCATATATTTTTTGGTTCTGTAGAACCTAAAGATCGTTAAAATGTAAGCTGCCAATCAACGGTGGTGGTAAGATCCTTGCACTGCTTGAAGGGGAGAGCAATAAGTTTACCAATGATATTCTAGGATCCTATTACATTCAATCAAATTGTTTTTTGTGCCACAACTACAACTTTTCTTTTTATTTTTACGTTCACCTACTGCATATATTTTTTGTTCTCTAGAACCTAAAGATGGTTAAAATGTAAGCAAACAATCAACGGTGGTGATGAGATGCCTGCACTCCCAGAAAGGGAGAGCAATAAGTTTAGCGATGATATTCTGGGATACTATTAATTTCAATCAAACTTTTTTTTGTCCCAAAACTGCAATAATTCTTTTTATGTTGACGTCCACCTATTCCATACATTTTTGGGTTGTTTGGGACCTAAAGATGGTTAAAATGTAAGTTGCCAATCAACGATGGTGATGAGATGCTTGCACTTCCAGAAGGGAGAGCAATAAGTTTAGCAATGATATTCTAGGATCCTATTAATTTCAATCAAATCGTTTTTTGTCCGAAAATTGCAACTTTTCTTTTTATGTTTACGTTCAGCTCCTGCATATATTTTTTGGTTCTCTAGAACCTAAAGATGGTTAAAATGTAAGCTGGCAATGAATGATGTTGATGAGATGCTTGCACTACTGGGAAGGGACAGCAGTAAGTTTAGCAAAGATATTCTAGGATCCTATTAATTTCGATCACCTTGTTTTTTATCCCAGAGCTACAACTTTTCATTTTATATTTACATTCACCTCCTGCATATATTTTTTGGTTCTTTAGAACCTAAAACTGGTTAAAATGTAAGCTGGCAATCAACGGTGGTGATGAGATGCTTGCACCGGCCGGAAGGGAGAGCAATAAGTTTAGCAATGACATTCTAGGATCCTATTAATTTTGATCAACTTGTTTTTTGTCCCAAAACTGCAACTTTTCTTTTTATGTTTACGTTCACATCCTGCTTATATTTTTTGGTTTTGTAGAACCTAAAGATGGTTAAAATGTAAGCTGGCAATCAATGGTGGTGATAAGTTCCTTGCACTGCTTGAAGGGGAGAGCAATAAGTTTACCAATGATATTCTAGGATCCTATTAAATTCAATCAACTTGTTTTTTGTCCCAAAACTGCAACTTTTCTTTTTATGTTTACATTCATGTCCTGCATATATTATTTGGTTCTTTAAAACCTAAAGATGGTTAAAATATAAGCTGGTAATCAATGCTGGTGATGAGATGCTTGCACTCCCGGGAAGGGAGAGCAGTAAGTTTAGCAATGATATTCTAGGATCGTATTAATTTTGATCAACTTGTTTTTTGTCCCAAAACTGCAACTTTTCTTTTTATGTTTACGTTCACATCCTGCTTATATTTTTTGGTTTTGTAGAACCTAAAGATGGTTAAAATGTAAGCTGGCAATCAATGGTGGTGATAAGTTCCTTGCACTGCTTGAAGGGGAGAGCAATAAGTTTACCAATGATATTCTGGGATCCTATTAAATTCAATCAAATTGTTTTTTGTCCCAAAACTGCAACTTTTGTTTTTATTTTTACGTTCACCTGCTGCATATATTTTTTGTTCTCTAGAACATAAAGATGGTTAAAATGTAAGCAACCAATCAATGGTGGTGATGAGATGCCTGCACTCCTGGGAAGGGAGACCAATAAGTTTAGCAATGATATTCAATGATCCTATTAATTTCAATTAAATTGTTTTTTGTCCGAAAACTGGAACTTTTCTTTTTATGTTAACATTCACCTCCTGCATATATTTTTTGGTTCTTTAGAACCTAAAGAAAGTTAAAATGTAAGCTGTCAACTAAAGGTGGTCATGAGATGTTTGCACTCCCGGGAAGGGAGAGCAATAAGTATAGCAATGATATTCGAGGATCCTATTAATTTCGATGAACTTGTTTTTTATCCCAAAACTGCAACTTTTCTTTTCAAGTTTACGTTCACCTCCTGCATATGTTTTTGGTTCCTTAGAACGTAAAGATGGTTAAAATGTAAGCTGGCAATCAACGGTGATCATCAGATGCTTGCACTGCTTAAAGGAGAGTGCACTAAGTTTAGCAATGATATTCTTGGATCCTATTAATTTGAATCAAATTGTTTTTTGTCCCAAAACTGCAACTTCCCTTTTTATATTTACGTTCACCTGCAGCATATTTTTTTTTTGGTTTTTTAGGAACTAAATATGGTTAAAATGTATGTTGGCAATCAACGGTGGTGATGAGATGCTTTCACTGATGGGAAGGGAGGGCAATATGTTTAGCAATGATATTCTAGAATCCTATTAATTTTGATCATCTTGTTTTTTATCCCAGAACTGCAACTTTTCTTTTTATGTTAACATTCACCTTCTGCATATATTTTTTGGTTCTTTAGAACCTAAAGAACGTTAAAATATAAGCTGACAACCAACAGTGGTCATGAGATGCTTGCACTCCTAGAAAGGGAGAGCAATAAGTTTAGCAATGATATTCTAGGATCCTTTAAATCGTTTTTTGTTCGAAAACTACAACTTTTCTTTTTATGTTTACGTTCAGCTCCTGCATATATTTTTTGGTTCTCTAGAACCTAAAGATGGTTAAAATATAAGCTGGCAATGAACGGTGTTGATGAGATGCTTGCACTACTGAAGGGACAACAGTAAGTTTAGCAAAGATATTCTAGGATCCTATTAATTTCAAACAAATCATTTTTTGTCTGAAAACTGCAACTTTTCTTTTTATTTTTACGTTCACTTGCTGCATATATTTTTTATTCTCTAGAACCTAAAGATGGTTAAAATATAAGCAAACAATCAACGGTGGTGATGGGATGCCTGCACTCCCAGAAAGGGAAAGCAATAAGTTTAGCAATGATATTCTAGGATGCTTTTAATTTCAATCAAATCGTTTTTTGTCCCAAAACTGCAACTTCTCTTTTTATGTTTACGTTCACCTCCTGCATAAATTTTTTGGTTCTCTAGAACCTAAAGATGGTTAAAATGTAAGCTGGCAATAAACAGTGTTGATGAGATGCTTGCACTACTGGGAAGGGACAACAGTAAGTTTAGCAAAGATATTCTAGGATCCTATTAATTTCGATCACCTTGTTTTTTATCCCAGAACTACAACTTTTCATTTTATGTTTACATTCACCTCCTGCATACATTTTTTCGTTCTTTTGAACCTAAAAATGGTTAAAATGTATGCTGGCAATCAACGGTGTTGATGAGATGCCTGCACTCCTAGAAAGGGAGAGCAATAAGTTTAGCGATGATATTCTGGGATCCTCTTAATTTCAATCAATCTTTTTTTTGTCCCAAAACTGCAACAATTCTTTTTATGTTGACGTTCAGCAATTGCAGACATTTTTGGGTTATTTGGGACCTAAAGATGGTTAAAATGTAAGCTGGCAATCAATGGTGGTGATGACATGCTTGCACTCCCGGGAAGGGAGAGCACTAAGTTTAGCAATGATATTCTAGGATCCTATTAATTTTGATCAACTTGTTTTTTGTCCCAAAACCGCAACTTTTCTTTCTATGTTTACATTCATGTCCCGCATATATTATTTGGTTCTTTAAAACCTAAAGATGGTTAAAATGTAAGCTGGTAATCAATGTTGGTTATGAGATGCTTGCACTCCCGGGAAGGGAGAGCAGTAAGTTTAGCAATGATATTCTAGGATCGTATTAATTTTGATCAACTTGTTTTTTATCCCAAAACTGCAACTTTTCTTTTTTTGTTTACGTTCACATCCTGCTTATATTTTTTGGTTTTGTAGAACCTAAAGATGGTTAAAATGTAAGCTGGCAATCAACGGTGGTGATAAGTTCTGTGTAATCGCTTGAAGGGGAGAGCAATAAGTTTACCAATGATATTCTGGGATCCTATTAAATTCAATCAAATTACTTTTTGTCCCAAAACTGCAAGTTTTCTTTTTATTCTTACGTTCACCTGTTGCATATATTTTTTGTTCTCTAGAACCTAAAGATGGTCAAAATGTAAGCAACCAATCAATGGTGGTGATGAGATGCCTGCACTCCCAGAAAGGGAGAGCAATAAGTTTAGCAATGATATTCTAGGATCCTATTAATTTCAATCAAATTGTTTTTTGTCCAAAAATTGCAACTTTAAGTGCAAAATGATGATATAAAACCTTGATAAAAATGCACTTTTAAGTACTAATCACACCCCCCAACCAGCTTATTACTAGTCCCTAGTAATTAAGGCGTTAAAATAGAAAAACAATTTGCAAATTCCACAAAGCAAGGCATTCATCATTCAACTTCCATTAATCTATCCGATTCCGGCATAAACAAACTCTCATTAAATTTTGTATATTCGCTCAATACCTCTTAAACAAAATATTAATAAACCTTCCTTGTTATGTGCTCAATGTATGAAACATAGATGATGGGGCTTTTATTGGAAGAAAACAATATTTTGTTCTAATGATTAAGGTTAACTTCCTTGGGTTGGGATTATTTTATTTTATTTTACTCTTTTTTTTTAATATCTATACATATAACTTAAAACACAATGCATCTTTAACCCATGTAACGAGCTTTCGGCTAATGACTCCCAGACCAGTTGATCTTAGGGCATTAGGTGTTGAGACACCCTTACGAGCTTAGTAACTCGGGTTGCAGATACTGATACGTAGATAGTGCAATGTTTGATTCCCTTAAGCTTTTCTCCTTAACCCATGTAACAAGCTTTGGGCCAATAGCTCCCAAGTCGGTTGACTTTAGGGTATTAGGTGTTAAAACACCCCTTCGGGCTTAATTGCTTAGGTTAGGGAGGCTACGAAACCAAACTTATCTACGTTTTTATTATCATCATCATTTTTTTTTCTTTTTTTCTTTTTTTTGTGTTTTGGTTTTTTTTCTTTTTTTGCAAATTATAGACTATCCCTATCCCTTAGTTGTTACCTTTAACAAAAGAACATAAATAATGTAATAATCCAATGTGCAACCCACAATCATATGTTAAAGTGTGTGTGTGAAAATGAAGGTTTAAGAATATTTGTTAAATGAGTATATGAGCGTAACCAAGTGATAACAATGCGAGAGTTTGTAAACCCGAATATTTCAAGAAGTATTCTAATAGGCCTTGTTATGAATATTGCAAATATCCATTAGAAAATGTTTACTAAGATGCGTCTCAAGAGTCATTCCCCCTTACTCTACCATCCTAGTAATAACAGCTTTTGCCGAATGGTTTTTAAAACAAAAACAGTTACTTGGTTAGTTTTTTTTTTTAAAAATACTACTACCCTCCCCCCCCAACCAAAATGAAACATTGTCCTCAATGTCCTAAGGTAGAAAGATAGAGTATAGAAGACATCACCCGAAACAACGAACACCGACAAACCCGAAACACACTTAAACAAATATAAGAAATAAAAGAACAAAATACTATGTTAGAAATAAAACCAAAAGACACAAGGATTCACAAACGAAGGCTCAAATCCAATCTAAGCTTTTTACGGCTTTCTCGTAGTTGACCAATTTATGCGACTCATGAAAGGATCAATTACGGGGGTGAAAGATTGTAGTTTGTCGATCAATTGTTCAAGGAAAAGAGCAGAGATTATGATTTGTCGTGCCGAAGATGTTAGAAATTCCTGTTCCACAGCTTGATCAAGAAAAGACAACAAAGTATCATAAAAACCATTAACATTGAGCAAACCTATAGGTTTATGGTGAATGTGAAGTTGGGCCCAAGAGGAAATATGAAAGATCTCTTCCAATGTGCCCAGACCACCTGGTAAGGCAATGAAGGCATCAAGATGGTTAAACATTGTATTCATTCGATCAAACATTGCGGAGACCTGTAGTTCCTCTCCAATTGTTCTTCCAATGATGTCCCCTTTTGTTAAAGCTTCGGGGACGACCCCCAAAACTTGACTACCTCCTAAAAATGCAGTTATTGTCACACCCCCCATTAACCCAAGGTCGCCTCCCCCAAACACTAAATGAATCTTTTTCTCGCCTAGTACGTGACCAAGATGATTTGTCGCTTCTAAAAAAGCTATTTCCTTCCCAGGTGGATCCACCGAAAACACAAATATTTTTTATGTGATAACTTGAGGAACCTGCCATTTCTACACGCTTCTATATCTGTCTAATGTAAGGGTTGAGTAGAAATGAGGGGAAGGAAGAGAAGATTTTATAGATGCGGAATTGAAAATGCAATCATATCACCTATATGTAGGCCAGCTGGAGTCACACTCTCTCTCTCTTTCTCTCTCTGTATTTATTTATTTGAAAAAGCATGTGTATGTACAGGTAGTTGTGATTATGGCTCACATCTTCCCTTGGTTTTACGTCCAAGAACGGCTTAAACGCCCTCTATGGGTCGGGGATAGGCTTCCCATCCAGTTTTCTTAAAACCTGGCAAAGAGGTCTTTTTTAGTCGATTCCCAAGACTAAGTCTATCATGTTCTTTATGAAAATGGGGCCATAAATCATGAATTGCACGATGCACATCTCCACTAGGATGCGTCTCAAGGGTCAACAAAAGATTATCTAAAGACCCCTTACTCGGCCATCCTTAATGAATTGTATTTTATCTTCACGGTTTATAGATACCATTCCTAAAGAACGACATGTTGCATTGCAAGTCCATCTGGCACATTTGTGACAGACTTTCAGTCGTTTTGCACGACGTTTCTTTGCAAAAGTGCTTTTACCGTTCCAGGCATGTGTGAAATGAAAGAATTGGAGGACTCACCCGATAATCGGACCTTTGCTTCAATCAGCCAGCGAATATCTTCAGGAATTCCATGATCCATTAACAACTTCAATCTTGCACACCTAGCACGGTAAATTTTTGTAATCGTATTCTGAGGCAGAGCGGGAAAGTACTTTTTCAATTTTTCAAGAATGGTGTCCATTTTGAAATGAGAATTGGAGAAGAGATTCAAAGAAGAGAGAAAGAGCAAAGAATTGCACAAATATATACAAATAGCAAGTTATTATGGGAAATTGAAAGAACCGACTTAAGTCACGGAGTACCGTTATCCGCCATTTGACCGGGATGAGAGACTAGCAAAACAAGAGTCACACCAAAAGGAAACAAAATAATCAACCTTTATCTACAAGATCATTCAAACCAATGGATTCATTTTCACTAGGAAAATTATCAAAGTAAGTTTTCAAACGATGTCCATTTCTCTTAGAAACATTGTCATTTTTTGGATTCTCAATATCAAAGGCCCCATAAGGATACACATGTTTCTCAATAAATGGACCGCTCCATCTTGATCTTAACTTTTCGGGAAATAAATGGAGTCGAGAATTATAAAGCAAAACTTTTTGACCAGTATCAACTTTTTGACAATTTTCACAAGTTTTGCGGAATGCATGTGTGTCTTTGAACATGGTGGGCCAATAAAATCCATTTTGAAAGATTTTCGCAATGGTCTTTTTTGACGAGAAATGACTCCCACATGCTTCCGAATGACAAAATTTAATGACACTACTTACCTCATTGTCCGCAATGCATCTTTGAAATATTTGATCAGGACAATGTTTGAATAAGTTAGGGTCATCCCAATAAAATTTCTTCACTTCGTTCAAAAACTTACCGTTGTCTTCGGTACTCCAATGAGTTGGCAAGTCTCCTGGGGCAAGGAAATTGATATTTTTAGCAAACCAAGGCATTGAACTAAGAGAAAGTAAGGATTTGTCAGGAAAGTAATCATCGGTTTGTGTGATGTCAGATATCTAATATGTTGTCACTCTTGACGAAAGATTCGCATCAACATTTTCAATGCCTTTTTCATCCGTGATTTCTTCCCGAGAGTAAGTCATTTGCAAATCTTCAAATTCATCAAACTCGGTATTACTCAAAGTAGATTCAAGTTGATCACAAACTAATTCTTCAATAAGATCTACTTCTTGTAAATCATTATCATCTCTAGGTTGCTTGCAAATGTTGAAAATATTCATCTCCAATGTCATGTTCCCAAATGATAGCTTCATCAATCCATTCCTACAATTAATCAATGCATTAGAAGTTGCAAGAAATGGACGCCCTAAAATAACAGGAAATGAATTGCATGCTTCAACAGGTTGTGTGTCCAAGACAATAAAATCCATAGGATAAATGAACTTATCAACTTGTACTAACACGTCTTCAACTATTCCTCTAGGCACTTTTACAGATCTATCGGCAAGTAAAAGAGTTACAGAAGTTGGTTTTAACTCACCTAGATTGAGACTTTGAAAAACTGAATATGGAAGTAAATTCACACTAGCTCCAAGATCAAGTAAGGCTCTTTCAATTTTATGTTCTCCAATAAAGCAAGAAATTGTAGGACAACTAGGGTCTTTATATTTCAAAGCATTATTGTTCGAAGAATGGCACTTACTTGTTCGGCTAAAAAGGCTTTCTTTTTCACATTCAGTTTTCTCTTCACAAAGGCTGAGATCTTTCAAAAATTTAGCATAAGAAGGAACCCGTTTAATAGCATCCAACAAAGGTATATTGATCCTTACCTATTTGAAAGTTTCAAAGATTTTGAGTTGTGATTGACTTTCCTTTGTTTAGTCATGGCATGAGGAAATGGAAGTGCAAGCGGAGAATCGGTCTTTTCTTTGCAATGATCGATTCAAGCCCTTCCTTACCCTCGAGATTGATTCATCATCATTCTCATAAGGTTCAAGAATGGGTTTTTCAATAACCTTACCACTGCGAAGAGTGATGACTGATTTTACGTGATCCATGTGTTGGCTTCCAGAACTACTTGCATTTAAATTGTATTGCCCCTTTGGATTTTGTTGTGGTTGAGATGGAAACTTACCTTTCTCTTGGAAACTAAGAGCAGATGTGAACTTTGCAAGAGTATCTTTAAAATCTGTCATGCTTTGAGCAAGTTGAGTGTTAATTGCCTCTTGCTTTTCCATAAATGCATGCAATGTTTCCTCAAGATTTCTTCTAGGAGGGGGAGCATAAAGAGGTGCATATCCATGAGAATTTTGGAAATTAGGGTGTGCTTGAAACGGTGGCTGTGAATTTTGAGCATTATTGTTCTCACTCTTCCAACTAAAATTTGGGTGGTTTCTCCAACCAGGGTTGTATGTTTGTTAATATGGGTTATGATTGGGCCTTTGAAAACTGTTTAATGCATGGGCTTGTTCATGGAGACATTCTTTAAAAAAAGGCAAGGTTGGACAGTCATTGGTTGAATGTTCGTTGGTTTCACAGATTTGACATGCAATGTCTTGAACAGATTTTAATTGACCACCCTTTTTCAATTCTAGCGCTTCGACTTTTTTAGCTAAAGATGCAAACTTGGCTTGGAGGTTGTCGCACCCTCACGTCGCGGCGACCCTCGATTGATTTAGGGGTCTTTGTTTTTTGTGTAAAGGGAGTCGCCACCTAGTATTTTGGTCACTAGGAACCCTAACTGGTCTTTCAGAGATTCTAAAGCAAGGGACTGGTTGCGTAAAGGGAAGGTATTAGCACCCCTAGTACGCCCTACCCGAGGTAAGTTGCTTGGTGTTTGGTTTGCTCTATAATTGCTATGGTGTTGGTTTTTTTCTAATCCCATCGGTTTTCCTAGATTTGATTCAAATAAAAATTATTAGGATAGAAATCCAAGGAGATTCCATGTGCTTTGAAAGCTCATTTTTCCCTTAGTATTTCAAGAGTTTGCGACTCGTAAATCGCAAGCCTATTTTTAGTATTTTACGCTCTCACAACTCGTAAACCGTAAAAAAATAAAAATTGAAATGTCCTCAATTATAATCAAGGCTTCTTTCCAGGATGTGTGCGGATTTGTTACTCCCAATAATATTTTGGATATTCGTCCTTTAAGGATTTCTTTATCCAAACATTAGCGGTGAATAATAGATGAATTCCCCCAAAAATAAGATTTTTATATTTTTTGGAATATTGGCCAATACCCTTTGGAGTTTTACAAACATGTTGTAAAATCCAGAAATGCAAGAAAATAATTTTTTTGTTGTGTTTACGAAATCCATGCGAAAACACCTTTTCGAAACTTCAAATATATTTTTATATACATATATATATAAAAAGAAATTCAAAACATGTTAGGGTATTGGCCGTATGCAACACGCAAGAAAATATTTTTTATTTGATCGAAACATAAGCATCACCGTAATCACAAATAAAGACAACAAGTCATCACATATATTTAAAAAAAAAAATCATAAGCCTTAAACATTTCAGTTAAAATAAAGCAGGAGAAAAAAAAAAAAAAAAGAAAAGCGCTCTAAAGCCAAAACTCATGAAATAGAATTTGATCCATCAAATCACTCGGAGCCTAAACATAGCATTACCTATTATTTTTGAGAAAAAAAAAAACAAAAGAGTCCATATCACATAAAAAAAAACAACCCTTTGAACCCAATCCTATAGCAAAACCCCGACTCATTTTTATGTCATTTTAAAAACCCAAACCGCATGCGTCTATAAGCCACCTATTCCTATGCAACGTTCTAACAGAGAGCACTCGGACAAAGAAATGAAGGAATAATGAAGACCCTTAAAATCTAAAATTGCTCTCAATAAGAGAGCAAAACAAACGCAGCTCTAACATAAATAAAAAAAAATCTTAACTCAAAGACATGGGAGGAACAAAGTGGGCAAGCATGCAAATTTGTTGCTAAGATAGAAAACGAAGGTGCAAAGCCGGAAGACAAAACAGTTTTTTAAACATCAAAAACAAGTACCTGCGGAGTCTCACTGAAATATTTTACTACAAAGCTGAAATATAAACCAAACGATTGTTCTTGACGAGTTTAGAGCAAAACCCGACTCACGCCTCTCCTTTTTTTCAAAGCACCGCAGTCTCACCGAAATGTTTTAGCTGCGGCGGCTAAATATAAACCAAACGAACGTTCTTTGTCAAGGCTTAGCAGCAAAGCTCCCTCTCTGTCTTGTCTTTTTTCTCCCCTTTTCTCACAGTAACTCAAGAATGCAAGAAAGAAACTCTCTCTGTTTTTCTGCTTTTTTTTTCTACTGCCTCTCTTGCGTTTTTTTTTTGTCTTTCTTTTCCTATCCTCTCTCCCGTTCTCTCTTTTTCTCTTATTTTTCTACTCCCTTTTTTGCTATTTTTCCTGCTCTCCCTCTGCCGCCCCTTCTAGGTCATTAGAGGGGTTTATATATAGTCTAGAATATCTCTATTTAGGAAATATTTAATGCATTAATTCTAGGACGTAAATCCCTACTGATTTGCGAAAAAAAACGCAAAAGGAAGCCGCAATATTCGATTTTGTCTTGGTGCTTTACGTCCGATTTCTTTCCAGTTTTAGAGGAGGGTGTGGCTATTTTCTTTCCTTCCATAGGGCCATTTGCTCCCTTTCAAATGAGGGAAGAAAAAAACATGGTTGCGGCTCCAAAATTCAGGCATGATGATAAAGGAAAAACAGCAGGAATTTGCAAGCGAAAAAAAGGAAAGAAATCAGTGGAGGGTGCAGTTTGCAAGGTCCTATTTTCCTTATTCGGTGTGGTAAAAATCCTGTCATTTATGATGATCCAACCCCTCTCTCCAGCTTTCAATGTCCTTCTTCAATTCAATCCCTCAATTTAGCACATTTCGATTCAGTCCTTGGCCCAAAAAAAATCCTTCGAATCAGTCCGCGAACTTGGGCAAAAATCCTTCTTGCGGTCGGGAATCCCTGCTTTCACACTAGATATTCAAACGGGAATATCTTGAGCTTCGATATCGAAATCAAGCGATTCAAAAGCCTAAATTTATCTACGTGTCTAGGACTACAACTTTGATGAAGGAGTAGAGGTGAGATAAAATCGTTTTATAGAACGAAACTGGCAAGTAATCTAGTTGGTCAAAAGGGATTTCTAGGTCGACTAAAAACCGATGAATGCCAAGAATCCGATATGACCGAGAGTATAAACTAAGAACAAAAATCACAAAGACTAAGCCAAAAATAGAATTTTTTAGTGCAGACTCGGGTCAATATCCTTCTCGCGGCGAATTCTTCGCCTTCACATTAGATATTCAAACGGGAATATCTTGAGCTTCGATATCGAAATCAAGCGATTCAAAAACCAAAATCATCTACGCGTCTAGGACTACAATTTTGATGAAGGAGTCGAGGTGAGATAAAATCGTTTTATAGAACAGAAACTAGCAAGTAATCTAGTTGGTCAAAAGGGATTTCAGTCGACTCAAAAAGCGACGAATGCCAAGAATCCGATATGACTGAGAGTATGAACTAAGAACAAAAATCACAAAAACTAAGCCAAAAATAGAATTTTTTAGTGCGAGACTCGGGTCAATATCCTTCTCGCGCGAGAATTCTCTCCCTTCACGTTAGATATTCAAACAGGAATATCTTGAGCTTCTGATATCGAAATCAAGCGATTCAAAAGCCAAAATCATCTATGCGTCTAGGACTACAACTTTGATGAAGGAGTCGAAGTGAGATAAAATCGTTTTATAGAGCGAAAAGCGCAGTAATCTAGTTGGTCAAAAAGGTTCTTGATCGACAATGCTAAGCATCCGGATCTGATTGAGAATCGCCCTAAGAACAATGATCCCTAGGACCTAATAAAGATGTAGGTCAATTTTTCAACATGTCATGAGTGACAGAATATACCTAGGATGGTTAGATATCGAACGAAAACAAGTCGAATCGAGCCTAAGCTGGAACAAAACAATTGCGGCAATGAGCAGAACCAATTTATTATGCAAATTCTGAGGGACTTATTCAACCTTAAAGACCAGATAAAAAAACAAATTTAGCATTATGAAGACTCTGATCAACCTAAGAAAACCCGATGATTTTGGTAGTAAAGGGGAAGGATAAAAAGAGCGTAAAACAGCTCAAACAAGGTTTCAAAACACAAAATATTTCTTTCTGTGCTTTTGTCAATCTTCTGGCGAATATGAGCTAAACTCCTAACTCGCTTAAAAAAGTATACACCGTCTCTAGCACGTGGGGTCCGAAAATGAGTAACAACAGATGCCCCCTCTTTACAATGCTTACGAAGCAAAAACTCCTCAATGTTTTGCATAGTAAGCTTGTAAAGAAATAAAAGGTCTTCTTGGCTTGCTAAGTGATCTACTCATCCAAAGACTTCACTTCTTTTCTTTTCCTTTTTTTTTAGAAAATTGGTCTATTTTCATGGGCTACCTGCCCTTTGGATTGGGTTAACCTAAGATCCCATCTAACGATCTCCTTTAACCAAGGTTAAACTCTGTGTGTGGTTGGGTTAACCTGAGATCCCATCTGGCGATCTCCTTTAACCAGAACCAATACCAAAATGTGTGTGTAGTTTTATTATGATGGGTGACCTACCCAAAATGAAAGATGGTCTCATTATAACGGGTGACCTACCCAAAATGAAAGATGGTCTCATTGTGATGGGTGACCTACCCAAGTGGAGAGAAGGGAAGAGTGGTCTCATTCTTATGGGTGACCTACCCAGGGAAGAATGGCCTCATTATAATGGGTGACCTACCCAGGTAAACAAAAAAATAGAGAATGGTCTCATTCTAATGGGTGACCTACCCAAAAAATGGTCTCATTGTGATGGGTGACCTACCTAGGTGGAAAAGAGGAGGAGTGGTCTCATTCTTATGGGTGACCTACCCAGGGGGAAGAATGGCCTCATTATAATGGGTGACCTACCCAGGTAAAAAAAAGATGGAGAATGGTCTCATTCTAATGGGTGACCTACCCAAAAAATGGTCTCATTATGATGGGTGACCTACCCAAATGGAAAAGGGGAAGAGTGGTCTCATTCTTATGGGTGACCTACCCCAGGGGGGAAGAATGACCTCATTATAATGGGTGACCTACCCAGGTAAAAAAAGATGGAGAATGGTCTCATTCTAATGGGTGACCTACCCGAAAAAATGGTCTCATTATGATGGGTGACCTACCCAAGTGGAAAGGGGGAAGAGTGGTCTCATTCTTATGGGTGACCTACCCAGGGGGAAGAATGGCCTCATTATAATGGGTGACCTACCCAGGTAAAAAAAATGGAGAATGGTCTCATTCTAATGGGTGACCTACCCAGAAAAAATGGTCTCATTGTGATGGGTGACCTACCCAGATGTAAGAGAAAATGATTTTAGAAAGGGGTCTCTATATCTGGAGACCCGCCCCCGTTTTTATTTTTTTTATTATTATTATTTAGAAAAACTCCATGCTTTTTCTAGGGAATGGTCTCAACATCGGATGACCTGCCCTTTTTGAATTTCAAAAGAAAACATCTTACCTCGAGGAAATGAAACAGTCTTGGTTCATAATTCATATTCTTTTACGTAGCTACGTTGACTTAAGACTCTGTCTCTCAGTGATTCCCAAAACTTGGAACTAATTTGGCTTTCGTCCCACCTTTCCTGCCATGTTAGTGTTATGACAATATAGCATGCATGTTTTTGTTACCTATCTTTGGAAACATAGGTCCCCCTTTCGTTGTAAACTTCTTCGAGCTCTTGTTTCTATTTGTTTGTCCAACCTTTTCTCTTAACTCGGAATATGCTCTACACACTATACTTCATATCCTCTTGGTGAAGAGATCTTTGGTTCCTTATGGGGCCCTTTCTTGCTCCATTGAGTATTGTCTTTTATTATCATTTTAAAAGGAAAACTCAAAAGATTTGGTTTTGTTCATGAAAACTGAAACTTTCAATGCAATTGACAATTCTCATAAAAGATGCTTTTGTAGAAGTTCTTATGATGATACCCCTTTTGGCTTTGGTTCACTATAGCCCCCAATGTGCACTTAGTATACTTCTTGCCCCAGTGTGGTATGCATAAATATGCCAAGTTTAGATTTTATTTGGTTCCCTCCAATTGATGGAGTCATTTACTTAGTCATGTGTAAGAAAAGAGTTTGTTTAAGTGAAAGATTTCCAATGCTATGAGATCATGCTTTTTATGAAGAAAGGGTTTTTTTACGAGAGAAAATTCATGGCCAAACTTTATTTTATTGATTGGGAGATTACGGAATACATCAAGCGTAATATTTCCTTACAGAGTCGGAATTCACCGGCCTAACTAGATCTTCTCCATCCATTCTAGATATGACAAAGCTCCTCCCGAGAATGCTTTCTTCACCACGTAAGGGCCCTCATAGTTCGGCGCCCATTTACTCCGATCTTCTCCTGGTAAAGGCAATATTTTCTTCGAGTACAAGATCTCCTTCGTGGAATCCTCGAGGTCGAACCTTTTTGTCGTATGATTTGGCCATCCTTCTTTGGTAAAGTTGATGACGACAGATTGCGGCTATCCTCTTTTCTTGATCGATTCAGTTGTTCATATCTAACTTTTGCCCATTCTACCTCTTCCATTTCGAGTCTACCGGTACTCTCAATGAGGGGATTTCCACTTCTAAAGGCATAACCGCCTCCATTCCATATACCAACGTGTACGGGGTGGCTCTGTTGAGGTTCGGACTGCGGTGCGATACGCATGAAGGGCAAATGGCAACATCTCATGCCAATCCTTATAGGTGACTACCATCATCTGAATAATCTTTTTGACGTTCTTGTTAGCAGCTTCTACCGCACCATTCATCTTTGGCCTATACGGCGAAGAGTTGGAATGCTTGATTTTCCATTTAGCGCGAGTTCTATTATCATCTTGCCATTGAAATTCTGGGCATTATCGGTTATAATCTTTTACGGTGGACCATACCGACAAATCAAATCTCTCTCAATAAATTTCTTCACTACTTTTTGCGTCACATGAGCAAATGACCGGCTTCTACCCATTTTGTAAAGTAGTCGATAGCCACAAGAATAAACCTATGACCATTGCTGGCTTTTGGGTTTACGGGTCCAATCACATCAATTCCCCACATCGCGAAGGGCCATGGAGATGTCAAGTTAAATAGAGGAGTTGGAGGGGCGTTGATTTTGTCACTGTATACTTGGCACTTATGACATTTTCGGACATAGTTGATGCAATCCTTTTCTAATGTCATCCAGAAGTAACCGGCTCTTTGTATCTTCCTAGCCATCACGTGTCCATTAGCATGGGTTGAGCAAATCCCTTCATGGACTTCTCGTAACGCGCTTTTGCCTCAAATTCATCCAAACATCTCAACAAAGTCCCGTCGGATGATTTCTTATACAAAATCTCCCCATCAAGATAAAAATCCATTGCCAACCTCCTCGAGGTCTTCTTATCGATTTTGGATGCCCCCATGGGATATGCCCGGTTTTGGATGAAATTCTTGACATCATAGTACCAAGGGTTTCCATCCACTTCTCTTTCGATTGAGCAACAATGAGTGGGTTATTTCGATATTGATGTGTCTTGGTTGTACCTTGTGCCCAAAGTCTATTTTGGCCATAGATGCTAGTGTAGCCAAAGCATCCGCAAACTGGTTTCCTTCCCTTCCTAGATGGGTGAACTCTATTTCCTCAAATTCTCCAGCCAGTTTAGACAAGTATTCTTGGTAAGGCCTTAACTTCTCTTCCTTGGTTTGCCATTCTCCTTTTACTTGGCAAATGATCGGCATTGAGTCTCCATACACATCTATCTTTCGATGTTTAGCTCCAATGCGGCCTCCAAACCGAGAATGCAAGCTTCATACTCCGTGTTGTTGGTGCACCCGACGTAGCTTAAGCGAAACCGGATCTTGCTTCTTATCGGGAGAGATTATCACCGCACCGCTCCGTTACCACATACATTTACGACACCATCAAAGTACATAATCCACCAATCTGATTTCTCTTCCTCAATTGCAAGCACATCTTCATCGGGAAATTCAAAGTCTAATGATTCATAATCTTCCATAGCATGGTCAGCCAGGTGATCGGCAATAATACTCCCTTTTACGGCTTTCCTTGTCATATATACTATGTCATACTCGGCCAATAGAACTTGCCATCTTGCAATTCGGCTCGATAAATAGGGCTTTTCACAAATGTACCTCAACGGGTCTAATTTGGAAATTAACCACGTAGTGTGATACAACATATCTTGACGTAATCTCTTTGCGGCCCATGTCGGTGCGCAACCACGGCTTCTCAATCACGGTATACCTAGACTCACATTCCGTGAACTTCTTGCTCGAGGTAATAAATGGCCCTTTCCTTCTTTCCGGTTTCATCGTGTTGCCCAAGCACACATCCCATTCTTTGTTTCTATTCTTGTTAGGTACAATATTAATGGCCTTTCTGGTACACGGGAGGAACAAGCGGGGGTGGATTCAATAAGTCTTGCTTGATTTTCTCAAAAGCCTCTTCGCACTCTTCATTCCAAATTCCAGGGTTCTTCTTCCTTAATAAATGAAAGATCGGGTCACAAGTCGTGGTTAATTGGGATATAAACCGAGCAATGTAATTCAACCTTCCTAAGAAACCTCTCACATCCTTCTCGAGTCCTGGGAGGTGCCATAGATTGAATAGCCTTTACTTTGTCGGGATCCACTTCTATCCCTTTGTCACTCACCACAAATCCCAACAACTTCCCAGATTTCACCCCGAGCGAACACTTCGCCGGGTTAAGCCTCAACTTATATTTCCATAGTCTTTCAAACAATTTCTTCAATATTTGGACATGATTCTCTCCCTCTCTAGATTTAGCAATCATGTCATCCACGTATACTTCAATCTCTTTGTGCATCATGTCATGAAACAAAGTCACCATAGCCCTTTGGTAGGTGGCCCTGACATTCTTTAAACCAAATGGCATGACTTTGTAGCAAAATGTTCCCCATGGTGTTACAAAGGTTGTCTTCTCCTTATCCTCTTGCGCCATTTTTATCGATTGTAGCCCGAAAATCCATCCATAAAGGAATATGTGGGGGCTGCGTCTTTGCATTATCAACTAACATATCTATGTGTGGTAGAGGGAAATTATCTTTAGGGCTAGTTCGGTTTAAGTCCCTAAAGTCCACACAAACTCTGATTTTACCTTTCTTTTTGGGAACCACCACTATGTTTGACACCCATTGTGGATACTTGACTACTTCCAAAAAACCGGCGTTCCATTGTTTTTCAATTTCGCTTTTACTTTGATTAAGACCTCCGGATGAGTTCTCCTCAACTTCAGCTTAATCGGTTTGCATCCTTCCACCGGTGGTATCCTATGTACTACGATATTCGTATCCAAACCAGGCATATCCTCGTAGGACCAGGCAAAGACATCTACGTAATCTCGGAGCGAGTGCAATCAATTCTTCTTTCTCTTCAAGGGTGATCAAAGTCCCTATTTTCGGCTCTCTCTTGATTTCTTCATTACCCACATTTATGGTTTCAAGTTCCTCTTTAGCGGGCTTCCAAGCTTGTTCATATTGTTCTATTAATTTTGTGAATTGCCCTATGTTTTTCTCCTCCCATTCCTCATCTTCTACGGCTACTATGTATTCTTTAAAGTTTGGCCATTCATTCTCAATGTGAAGTGCGGGTGTTGTTGTGGAGGATCCGCTTTCGGGGTTCTGAAAGCGGGAAGTGATGTGTAAATGCATAGTAAGACATCAAGATGAATTTTGAAAATGCATGATCTCATTAAAAGGAAAAGATTGGCTCAAAAACAAAAATAAAATCCAATTGACATCTTGAGCCTCGATTGTCAATGAATAAAAACAAAACAAAACGAGAAAAAAAGGCAAACAACATAGATAAAATTATAATCCAACAAATCATTGTTGATTACATTTTGAAAACCAATGGAGCTTCCTGGGTCTCCCAATTCCGGAACTTCTCTCCTTCGGCTAGCTTTCGAATGAAAGTCCTGTCGGTGACTTCTTCCAAAGTGTGAATGGTTAATTGTGGCAGCTCTTCATCCCTTCTTCCGGATTCAATTTTCTCAGCAATGTCCTTGACTTGATCTTCCTCTAGAGTGTTTATGTTCATTGAAGAAAGCTTCTGAAGGAGGTTTCCATGTCCCTTATCAGGCTGCATCACATATGCGGCCTTTGGAAACGAAATCTGATTGAAGGGATGGCTAAGCTTTCTTCTTCAGGCTTCCTTCCTTCAATCCTAGCCATTCTCTTCTCCCTTCTTGCACCAGCGGCTCGCTTGTAATCCTCCTTCTTGGGCTTATATCCAAGCCCAAACCTCTAGTTCTGAGCTTTTGGTTTGATTATATCCACCCATTCAAGCCTTCCTTTCTTAATGTCATATGGGAAAGGAATCTTGTGTTTCAAAAAGCTTTTAGCGGCCATTTTGGTGGCCTCGAGATTTTGGCTTCCTCACCACGGTGTTCTCGGGCACCCACTCCGTATTCACAACCTCAAATGCATGAAGGTTTCCATCCTTACAATCTTGACTTCAATGAATGGAACCGCCACATTTCTTGCCATTGATATAGTCTCCTCGGCCTTAATGAGTAACCAGAACACCATTGGCAATGTACTTCAAACATTGATGTAGGGAGGAGGTGACAGCTCCCGCAAAATGTATCCATGGCCTTCTTAACAACATACTATAGGAAGGGTGGATATCCATCACTTGAAGGGTTACTAGAAAGACTTGTGGACCCACGGCTAGTTCGACCTCAATTGTCCCTATCACTTGCCTTGGTGAGCCGTCGTACGCTCTAGCCATCATCACACTGGGTTGCATGTGTGAGGGATCTACTTGGCATTTCATCCAGCACATGCCTTGGTAACACACTAAGGGTCGAGCCGTTATCGATGAGAACTTTACCGATGAGACAATCTTTGCATCGGATGTGACATACAAGGGCTTGTTATGTCCAGTTCCTTCGGTGTCAAGTTCATCTTCTGTGAAATATAAGTAATTGGCGGCATGGATCCTCCCTACTATATGCTCCATAGTCTTTTGTTCAATATCTTGGGGTACGTAGGCCTCATTCGGTACTTTTTGCAAAGCATTACGATGCGGCTCGGGGGCTGAGTATTAATGACATGATGGAAATCTTGGCGGGGGTCTTCTTCAAGTGATCCACTATACAGTACTCACTATGCTTCATTAATTTCAAAAACTCATTTGTTTCTTCCTCGATCACGGGTTTATTCACCTCAAACTCTTTATCGAGGTCCAACACCTCCTTGCCCTTAGCCTTTCTTTGTTTCTCTAGTTCTTCGGGTGTGAAACAACGACCACTCCGAGTTAGTCCACTTATCTCGAGTTCGGAACAGCGGCAAAGGAGTTTCAATATTCGAGGTATAACCATAATCTCCAGGCATCACTCCATAGTCTACTTTGTTTGCATATGAGGGCTTAGTTAATACCAATTTTGAGAGCCCATTAGGCTGTTGATTGGACTCTACATTTCCCCCGATTCTCTATCATCTCGATCTCTTCATTATCTCTTGCGGCCTCAATCCTTAGCTCTCCTAAAGTCGGCATCCTCGCAACCTTTTGATGAAACTCAATGCATTCATCAATGTGATGCCTTTTCTTTTTATGGAATGGGCAAAAATCATTTTCCCTCACGTAATGTTCGGGATGGTTTCTCTATATGTCCAGTTGTACCAACATCTCGTACAGCCTCGCCATGGTCACTTTTAGCACCTTCTCTTTGCAACCGACCTCCATAGTATTCACTCCACTACCACCTACAACATGTTTGGGTAGAGGGTTTGAATTCACATTAGGTGAATCCTCGAAAGTGACCCATCCAACTTTGATCAGTTGCAACACCTTCCTTTTAAAAGCAAAGCAAGCCTCAATGCTATGACCTGCGTGACCAACATGGTATTCACAAGTCACCTCGGGGTTGTACCGGGCGGGGAAAGGTGGTTGCATAGGTGGTACAGGTAGGGGAGCTATCTGCCCAATACTCAACGACTTGGCATACAACTCTTTTAAGGTTATTGGTAAAGGTGGTAATTGTTCTTCCGATGGTCGGTTGTCTCTTCTTTCGTAATTGCTTTGGTTATTTGCTGGGAATTTTGTTTGATTGGGTTGGTTTGGGATGGAGGGTTTGGCAAAATTGATCCTGGTGACTTGGGTGGTAGGTGTTTGGTAGTTTTTGCTTCTCCCTTTGTATCCACCTTCTAGGTTATTCACCTCATTTTCTTTCTTTTTCCCAATGAAACCTCTCTTCTCTATAGGTTCTGCAATTCTCCCACTTCGGATTCCTTGTTCAATCCTCTCGGCAATCCGCACCACATCATAGAAATGTTGTGCTGAACCACCCATAAGGTGTTCATAGTATGGAGCCCTAAAAGTATTAGCAAACAGTGTCACCATCTCCGTCTCTATTAGTGGAGGTTGTACATTGATAGCTTGGTCACGCCACCTTTGAGCATAAACCCTTACGGACTCTTGATTTCCTTTCTCCATGGTAATTAGACTGGTCCTATCGGGAGCAATCTCAAGATTAAACTTGTATTGCTTTAAGAAAGCATCTCGCAAGTCTGTCCACTTCTTGATCCTAATATTGTCCAGCCTCATATACCAACTAAGGGCCGATCCTGTCGGGCTATCCTGGAAGAAGTAAATTAACATCTTATCATCGTGGATAACCTCGCCATTTTGTTATAGTAAGAACGAAGATGGGTCTTTGGGCATTCCATCCGGTATACTTAACAAACTACGGCACTCCGAACTTCTTTGGAATAACAATGTTAGGCACCAAACATACTTCAGCAGCCCTAAGCTGGGTCAAATAAATCATTTCCTTCAAGCGCCCTTAGCCTCTCTTCTAGTGCGGTCCACTTATCATACCTTTCATGATTAGAGAGTTTGACGTCATGTGGGTCCTCGTTTGTTAAATCCATTGTAATAGGGATTTGGATGGGCCGAGTGGGATTAGGATCTTGTTTATTTGGTGTATTTGCCCCCATGTTTATAGGTACGACAGGAATTTGAGCTGCTTTGGTGCTTCATCGGGTTGAGTAGACGTTCCCTCTCCATCTACGGCTCTCAACATTTGTTCTAACATGCGGTTAGGTGTGCCACATCATTCCGAACTCCTTCAAGTTCTCTTTGGTGTCTGAGCTTCTGGTTGTGACCTTTCTTCGTTTTCCATTCTTTTTCTTTGTCGAGTGTTGTGGATTCTAGAAGGGGGACCTATGTTTCTTAATGTCTGCAGATGCGTGTATAGATGTATGAGAAAAATGCATGATTGAGAATGCTTTGTATATTGGGTATGGATGCAACTTTCTTGTGAACGAATAATAGCCACCACCTTATAAACATAGGTTCTTTTGTCACATTGCTAGGAGTACTACCTTTCAAGTCGTTTGCTTGAATCATTTTCACCAAAGAGACTGATTTTGCATAAGAAGATGGGTCAACGCCCTTTTCATTAATGCTTGATAAGTTTATTACATTAATAAATAAAAAGGAAATACAAAATTTATTAATCCCTTTCCTCCACAAACTCTCTAGCCAAAGGTAAGAAGGCAAAACCACGGTTCTCAATCTTCCCTAGAAAGGCATCGGTTTCGGCTAGGCTTCGGCGATAGCGAATGATGTCCCCTCCCACATTCCGCGCATTAATTCTAATAAATCATTTCCTTCAACGCCCTTAGCCTCTCTTCTAGTGCGGTCCACTTATCATACCCTTCATGATTAGAGAGTTTGACGTCATGTGGGTCCTCGTTTGTTAAATCCATTGTAATAGGGATTTGGATGGGCCGAGTGGGATTAGGATGCTGTTTATTTGGTGTATTTGCCCCCATGTTTATAGGTACGACAGGAATTTGAGCTGCTGCTGGTGCTTCATCAGGTTGAGTAGACGTTCCCTCTCCATCTCTGGCTCTCAACATTTGTTCTAACATACTGGTTAGGTGTGCCACATCATTCCGAACTCCTTCAAGTTCTCTTTGGTACTGAGCTTCTGGTTGTGACCTTTCTTCGTTTTCCATTCTTTTTCTTTGTCGAGTGTTGTGGATTCTAGAAGGGGGACCTATGTTTCTTAATCTGCAGATGCGTGTATAGATGTATGAGAAAAATGCATGATTGAGAATGCTTTGTATATTGGGTATGGATGCAACTTTCTTGTGAACGAATAATAGCCACCACCTTATAAACATAGGTTCTTTTGTCACATTGCTAGGAGTACTACCTTTCAAGTCGTTTGCTTGAATCATTTTCACCAAGAGACAGATTTTGCATAAGAAGATGGGTCAACGCCCTTTTTATTAATGCTTGATAAGTTTATTACATTAATAAATAAAAAGGAAATACAAAATTTATTAATCCCTTTCCTCCACAAACTCTCTAGCCAAAGGTAAGAAGGCAAAACCACGGTTCTCAATCTTCCCTAGAAAGGCATCGGTTTCAGCTAGGCTTCGGCGATAGCGAATGATGTCCCCTCCCACATTCCGCGCATTAATTCTAATAATTCGAGCATGTGCAGCGGCTTCATCCATTTGCTCATCTGTCTTGGTCATCTTTTCTATGAGTAACATATTGGTTCTATTCAAAGCGAGTGTTGTTGGCATCGATTTGATCCTTGTGTTTTTCCATTCTTGCTAGCTTCTCGTCCAAATACTTCACCTTTTCACGTTCCTTGTCAAGCTTTATCCTCATAAATTTTATCTCATTCTTCTTAACCGCTAATTCTGTTTCAATAGCCTCAAAACCTTTCCTTTTATTTTCTTCTTTTGCAATCTCCATCGAACGGCTTTCCAACTCCATATATTTCTTGTTCAAATCCTCATACTTCCCAATCCTATCCATCAATTCAAAGCTGGACTTGTGCAAATTTTTCTTGGAAATATTCTGCACTTCCTTGGCAATCGTTAAAGTCAATCTCCATTGCTTCAAGTTCAGAGCAACTTTGCATCCAATCCAAACTTATCCCTCTTAGCTCCTTCTCACTCCTTTCCCTAGCAATCTTCTCCTCACCCAGCTTTAACTCAAGCTTTGTTATTCGCGCATCTCTAGATTGTATTTGCTCATCTAGAAATGCTCTCCTTTTATCTTCTTTTAGCATCATTTCTTCCAACATTGCCTTGTCTTTTCTGCTTTTGCTCAACTCTGTCCGAAGTTTTTCCACTTGTCTTCTCAACTCCTCTTCATTATTGACCCTTTTCCTCTTAACGGGCTCTTCTATAGTTTGGGGAGATTTGGCTTCTACACAAGGCATGGCTGAAGCAGCTAAGTCTCTCCATCTTGCATATCCTTCACTTGCACTTGGATCCTTTAAACCTTCTATCTCAACCAAAACCAAATGCTTCCAATCTTGTTTGATGATCTCTAAAACTTCTTGTGCAATGGAATCTTTGAACAAACCAAAGAATTGAGCAATTCCCATAGTCCTTGGAACAAACTGCATGCCCCCAAGTTGCCTTACCACTAGGGCGGGAGCATAACTCACATAACCTGTAATCCCTACCAATGGCACCCAACGTCTTTGTCCACAACTCATTAGGACTTTCATTGTCGTTACCCATGGTGCTCTCCACTTAAAATCACTATTAGGCAAACCTTCTAATTTGTCAACCCAACCTTGGTTATCTAGATCTCCCCATTCTTCTTCTTCTACTAACTTCAGGGGTCTTTGGGTGAACCACCAAAAATTATTGAAGACAGGTTTTTTGTTTTGATATGGCTAACCATCCGGATATACAACAAGCTGCGTGCGGCATCTCATTGCCCCTTTTCCGGTCCTCCTACAATGATTAAGCGTCAAGATAGTTTCGGC
Organism: Populus x sibirica; assembly: GCA_019202695.1. Classification (NCBI taxonomy): domain Eukaryota; kingdom Viridiplantae; phylum Streptophyta; class Magnoliopsida; order Malpighiales; family Salicaceae; genus Populus; species Populus x sibirica. The sequence goes on from JAGMVL010001781.1 coordinate 378,705, forward strand.
TAAAATAGCAGCCATTGGATTGATTTGTGTATTCTCATACTCTACATAAGCGGCGGCGGCCTCCAAACTCACTAAACCCGTCGACTTGGGAACAACACAAGGCCAAATATGCCCAAGGCAATCAATCTCTCTTTTTCTAATCCTGACTTCTTTTCCAGTTTAATTTCTAGCATCCTCCATTTCAGACCGGTAGCATTCTTTTCCAAAAACTTTTCCAAGTTGGAGATTACGAGCGGTTTTTGACGGTTCGGGGATGATCTTGTCGGATCTCAAAGGCAAATAAATCCGATCTGATTGTTTGGAAACTCAGTCAACATCCCATATTCCTCCATAGTGGGACATAGGTCTATGCTTCCAAAAGAAAAACACCGGTAGTCTGGATCCCAAAAATGAACTATGGCTCGCACAGCTGGGCTTAAAACTTCTACCCTTGCAATTTCCATCAAACGTCCGTATTTATTAAAAAATGCATCCTTATCCACATTCTGAAAGTGAGTCGTTACCTGTTCACCTCATTCATAATGCAATTCGGGCTCTTGATTGGTGACGGTTTCTTAGCATCGCTTCTAAGGCGGTCTCCTTCGGTCAATTGTGACAGTTCGAGAATTTTTCCCATATTCTATGATGGAAAGTTTAGCAATGGTGGCCATTTCGTTCACAAGTCCTGCAATTCAAAATGCCTTGGGGGTTAGACTTGTTTTGATGCAAAAGATATTATGGATCATACACCCTAAGGATAGGTTCTAGTTCCTTTACGTGAGACATAGGGTAGTTTTACTACTTGGTCTCTAAAAAAAGGGTCTCTTGTTGTCCCAGTGATCGCCCTCGTAAAGGCAATATGGGGGTTCAGCAGATAGTGGGATGGCACATGTACCAATCACTATCAGTCTAAACACTCAAAGAAAGAGTTGGGGTTTACACAAACTTAAACCTTGACTCAAGTCATAAGGCAAGCTGCTAGTTCCCCACTTAACTTAAAGTTTAATGTGTGTGCCCTCAAAAAGATAATAATCATAAAGTGATGAATGACTATATCATGTATGACAGAATGTAAAGATGCATGCTAAAGCTTTTGAACAAAGTATCATTCATATAAAAAAAATAAAAACCAACATAGCATAAACAAACAAATTACCAAGCCTAGTCCTAGGGTCCCCAGTGGAGTCGCCATCCTGTCGCACCCTCACGTCGCGGCGACCCTCGATTGATTTCGGGGTCTTTGTTTTTTTGTGTAAAGGGAGTCGCCACCTAGTATTTTGGTCACTAGGAACCCTAACTGGTCTTTCAGAGATTCTAAAGCAAGGGACTGGTTGCGTAAAGGGAAGGTATTAGCACCCCTAGTACGCCCTACCTGAGGTAAGCTACTTGGTGTTTGGTTTGCTCTATAATTGCTATGGTGTTGGTTTTTTTCTAATCCCATCAGTTTTCCTAGATTTGATTCAAATAAAAATTATTAGGATAGAAATCCAAGGAGATTCCATGTGCTTTGAAAGCTCATTTTTCCCTTAGTATTTCAAGAGTTTGCGACTCGTAAATCGCAAGCCTATTTTTAGTATTTTACGCTCTCACAACTCGTAAACCGTAAAAAAATAAAAATTGAAATGTCCTCAATTATAATCAAGGCTTCTTTCCAGGATGTGTGCGGATTTGTTACTCCCAATAATATTTTGGATATTCGTCCTTTAAGGATTTCTTTATCCAAACATTAGCGGTGAATAATAGATGAATTCCCCAAAAATAAGATTTTTATATTTTTTGGAATATTGGCCAATACCCTTTGGAGTTTTACAAACATGTTGTAAAATCCAGAAATGCAAGAAAATAATTTGTTTGTTGTGTTTACGAAATCCATGCGAAAACACCTTTTCGAAACTTCAAATATATTTTTATATACATATATATATAAAAAGGAATTCAAAACATGTTAGGGTATTGGCCGTATGCAACACGCAAGAAAATATTTTTTATTTGATCGAAACATAAGCATCACCGTAATCACAAATAAAGACAACAAGTCATCACATATATTTAAAAAAAAATCATAAGCCTTAAACATTTCAGTTAAAATAAAGCGGGAGAAAAAAATAAAAAAAAGAAAAGCGCTCTAAAGCCAAAACTCATGAAATAGAATTTGATCCATCAAATCACTCAGAGCCTAAACATAGCATTACCTATTATTTTTGACAGAAAAAAAAAACAAAAGAGTCCATATCACATAAAAAAAAAAACAACCCTTTGAACCCAATCCTATAGCAAAACCCCTGACTCATTTTTATGTCTGTTTTAAAAACCCAAACTGCATGCGTCTATAAGCCACTTATTCCTATGCAACGTTCTAACAGAGAGCACTCGGACAAAGAAATGAAGGAATAATGAAGACCCTTAAAATCTAAAATTGCTCTCAATAAGAGAGCAAAACAAACGCAGCTCTAACATAAATATAAAAAAATTTTAACTCAAAGACATGGGAGGAACAGTGGGCAAGCATGCAAATTTGTTGCTAAGATAGAAAACGAAGGTGCAAAGCCGGAAGACAAAACAGTTTTTTAAACATCAAAAACAAGTACCTGCAGAGTCTCACTGAAATATTTTACTGCAGCAGCTGAAATATAAACCAAACGATTGTTGCTGACAGAGTTTAGAGCAAAACCCGACTCACGCCTCTCCTTTTTTCAAAGCACTGCAGGTCTCACTGAAATGTTTTACTGCAGCGGCTAAATATAAACCAAACGAACGTTCTTTGTCAAGGCTTAGCAGCAAAGCTCCCTCTCTGTCTTGTCTTTTTCTCCCCTTTTCTCACGGTAACTCAAGAATGCAAGAAATAAACTCTCTCTGTTTTTCTCGCTTTTTTTTTCTCTTGCCTCTCTCTTGCGTTTTTTTTTTGTCTTTCTTTTCCTATCCTCTCTCCCGTTCTCTCTTTTTCTCTTATTTTTCTGCTCCCTTTTTTGCTATTTTTCCTGCTCTCCCTCCTGCCGCCCCTTCTAGGTCATTAGAGGGGTTTATATATAGTCTAGAATATCTCTATTTAGGAAAGATTTAATGCATTAATTCTAGGACGTAAATCCCTACTGATTTGCAGTAAAAAAAACGCAAAAGGAAGCTGCAATATTCGATTTTGTCTTTGGTGCTTTACGTCCGATTTCTTTCCGAGTTTTAGAGGAGGGTGTGGCTATTTTCTTTCCTTCCATAGGGCCAGCTGCTCCCTTTCAAATGAGGGAAGAAAAAAACATGGTTGCAGCTCCAAAATTCAGGCATGATGATAAAGGAAAAACAGCAGGAATTTGCAGCGAAAAAAAGGAAAGAAATCACTGGAGGGTGCATGTGCAAGGTCCTATTTTCCTTATTCGGTGTGGTAAAAATCCTGTCATTTATGATGATCCAACCCCTCTCTCCAGCTTTCAATGTCCTTCTTCAATTCAATCCCTCAATTTAGCACATTTCGATTCAGTCCTTGGCCCAAAAAAAATCCTTCGAATCAGTCCCGCGAACTTGGGCAAAAATCCTTCTTGCGGTCAGGAATCCCTGCTTTCACACTAGATATTCAAACGGGAATATCTTGAGCTTCTGATATCGAAATCAAGCGATTCAAAAGCCTAAATTTATCTACGTGTCTAGGACTACAACTTTGATGAAGGAGTAGAGGTGAGATAAAATCGTTTTATAGAACAGAAACTGGCAGTAATCTAGTTGGTCAAAAGGGATTTCTAGGTCTGACTAAAAAACTGATGAATGCCAAGAATCCTGATATGACTGAGAGTATAAACTAAGAACAAAAATCACAAAGACTAAGCCAAAAATAGAATTTTTTAGTGCGGGACTCGGGTCAATATCCTTCTCGCGGCGGGAATTCTCTCGCCTTCACATTAGATATTCAAACAGGAATATCTTGAGCTTCGATATCGAAATCAAGCGATTCAAAAACCAAAATCATCTACGCGTCTAGGACTACAATTTTGATGAAGGAGTCGAGGTGAGATAAAATCGTTTTATAGAACAGAAACTAGCAAGTAATCTAGTTGGTCAAAAGGGATTTCAGTGTCGACTCAAAAAGCGACGAATGCCAAGAATCCTGATATGACTGAGAGTATGAACTAAGAACAAAAATCACAAAAACTAAGCCAAAAATAGAATTTTTTTAGTGCAGACTCGGGTCAATATCCTTCTCGCGGCAGAATTCTCTCCCTTCACGTTAGATATTCAAACAGGAATATCTTGAGCTTCTGATATCGAAATCAAGCGATTCAAAAGCCAAAATCATCTATGCGTCTAGGACTACAACTTTGATGAAGGAGTCGAAGTGAGATAAAATCGTTTTATAGAACAGAAACTGGCAGTAATCTAGTTGGTCAAAAAGGTTCTTGATCTGACAATGCTAAGCATCCAGATCTGATTGAGAATCTGCCCTAAGAACAATGATCCCTAGGACCTAATAAAGATGTAGGTCAATTTTTCAACATGTCATGAGTGACAGAATATACCTAGGATGGTTAGATATCGAACGAAAACAAGTCAGAATCAGAGCCTAAGCTGGAACAAAACAATTGCGACAGCAGCAGAACCAATTTATTATGCAAATTCGAGGGACTTATTCAACCTTAAAGACCAGATAAAAAAACAAATTTAGCATTATGAAGACTCCTGATCAACCTAAGAAAACCTGATGATTTTGGTAGTAAAGGGGAAGGATAAAAAGAGCAGAAAACAGCTCAAACAAGGTTTCAAAACACAAAATATTTCTTTCTGTGCTTTTGTCAATCTTCTGGCGAATATGAGCTAAACTCCTAACTCTGCTTAAAAAAGTATACACCGTCTCTAGCACGTGGGGTCCGAAAATGAGTAACAACAGATGCCCCCTCTTTACAATGCTTACGAAGCAAAAACTCCTCAATGTTTTGCATAGTAAGCTTGTAAAGAAATAAAAGGTCTTCTTGGCTTGCTAAGTGATCTACTCATCCAAAGACTTCACTTCTTTTCTTTTCCTTTTTTTTTAGAAAATTGGTCTATTTTCATGGGCTACCTGCCCTTTGGATTGGGTTAACCTAAGATCCCATCTAACGATCTCCTTTAACCAAGGTTAAACTCTGTGTGTGGTTGGGTTAACTCGAGATCCCATCTGGCGATCTCCTTTAACCGAGAACCAATACCAAAATGTGTGTGTAGTTTTATTATGATGGGTGACCTACCCAAAATGAAAGATGGTCTCATTATAACGGGTGACCTACCCAAAATGAAAGATGGTCTCATTGTGATGGGTGACCTACCCAAGTGGAGAGAAGGGAAGAGTGGTCTCATTCTTATGGGTGACCTACCCAGGGGAAGAATGGCCTCATTATAATGGGTGACCTACCCAGGTAAACAAAAAAATAGAGAATGGTCTCATTCTAATGGGTGACCTACCCAAAAAATGGTCTCATTGTGATGGGTGACCTACCTAGGTGGAAAAGAGGAGGAGTGGTCTCATTCTTATAGGTGACCTACCCGGGGGGAAGAATGGCCTCATTATAATGGGTGACCTACCCAGGTAAAAAAAAAGATGGAGAATGGTCTCATTCTAATGGGTGACCTACCCAAAAAATGGTCTCATTATGATGGGTGACCTACCCAAATGGAAAAGGGGAAGAGTGGTCTCATTCTTATGGGTGACCTACCCAGGGGGAAGAATGACCTCATTATAATGGGTGACCTACCCAGGTAAAAAAAGATGGAGAATGGTCTCATTCTAATGGGTGACCTACCCGGAAAAAATGGTCTCATTATGATGGGTGACCTACCCAAGTGGAAAGGGGGAAGAGTGGTCTCATTCTTATGGGTGACCTACCCAGGGGGAAGAATGGCCTCATTATAATGGGTGACCTACCCAGGTAAAAAAAATGGAGAATGGTCTCATTCTAATGGGTGACCTACCCGAAAAAATGGTCTCATTGTGATGGGTGACCTACCCGGATGTAAGAGAAAATGATTTTAGAAAGGGGTCTCTATATCTGGAGACCTGCCCGTTTTATTTTTTTTTTTATTATTATTTAGAAAAACTCCATGCTTTTTCTAGGGAATGGTCTCAACATCGGATGACCTGCCCTTTTTGAATTTCAAAAGAAAACATCTTACCTCGAGGAAATGAAACAGTCTTTGGTTCATAATTCATATTCTTTTTCGTAGCTACGTTGACTTAAGACTCGTCTCTCGGTGATTCCCAAAACTTGGAACTAATTTGGCTTTCGTCCCACCTTTCCTGCCATGTTAGTGTTATGACAATATAGCATGCATGTTTTTGTTACCTATCTTTGGAAACATAGGTCCCCCTTTCGTTGTAAACTTCTTCGAGCTCTTGTTTCTATTTGTTTGTCCAACCTTTTCTCTTAACTCGGAATATGCTCTACACACTATACTTCATATCCTCTTGGTGAAGAGATCTTTGGTTCCTTATGGGGCCCTTTCTTGCTCCATTGAGTATTGTCTTTTATTATCATTTTAAAAGGAAAACTCAAAAGATTTGGTTTTGTTCATGAAAACTGAAACTTTCAATGCAATTGACAATTCTCATAAAAGATGCTTTTGTAGAAGTTCTTATGATGATACCCCTTTTGGCTTTGGTTCACTATAGCCCCCAATGTGCACTTAGTATACTTCTTGCCCCCAAAGTGTGGTATGCATAAATATGCCAAGTTTAGATTTTATTTGGTTCCCTCCAATTGATGGAGTCATTTACTTAGTCATGTGTAAGAAAAGAGTTTGTTTAAGTGAAAGATTTCCAATGCTATGAGATCATGCTTTTTATGAAGAAAGGGTTTTTTTAACGAGAAAATTCATGGCCAAACTTTATTTTATTGATTGGGAGATTACGGAATACATCAAGCGTAATATTTCCTTACAGAGTCGAATTCACTGGCCTAACTAGATCTTCTCCATCCATTCTAGATAACAAAGCAAAGCTCCTCCCGAGAATGCTTTCTTCACCACGTAAGGGCCCTCATAGTTCGGCGCCCATTTACTCGATCTTCTCCTGGTAAAGGCAATATTTTCTTCAGTACAAGATCTCCTTCGTGGAATCCTCGAGGTCGAACCTTTTTGTCGTATGATTTGGCCATCCTTCTTTGGTAAAGTTGATGATGACAGATTGCGGCTATCCTCTTTTCACTGATCAGATTCAGCTGTTCATATCTAACTTTTGCCCATTCTACCTCTTCCAGCTCAGAGTCTACCAGTACTCTCAATGAGGGGATTTCCACTTCTAAAGGCATAACCGCCTCCATTCCATATACCAACGTGTACGGGGTGGCTCCTGTTGAGGTTCGGACTGCGGTGCGATACGCATGAAGGGCAAATGGCAACATCTCATGCCAATCCTTATAGGTGACTACCATCATCTGAATAATCTTTTTGACGTTCTTGTTAGCAGCTTCTACCGCACCATTCATCTTTGGCCTATACGGCGAAGAGTTGGAATGCTTGATTTTCCATTTAGCGCAGAGTTCTATTATCATCTTGCCATTGAAATTCTGGGCATTATCAGTTATAATCTTTTCTGGTGGACCATACCGACAAATCAAATCTCTCTCAATAAATTTCTTCACTACTTTTTGCGTCACATGAGCAAATGACCCGGCTTCTACCCATTTTGTAAAGTAGTCGATAGCCACAAGAATAAACCTATGACCATTGCTGGCTTTTGGGTTTACAGGTCCAATCACATCAATTCCCCACATCGCGAAGGGCCATGGAGATGTCAAGTTAAATAGAGGAGTTGGAGGGGCGTTGATTTTGTCACTGTATACTTGGCACTTATGACATTTTCGGACATAGTTGATGCAATCCTTTTCTAATGTCATCCGAAGTAACCGGCTCTTTGTATCTTCCTAGCCATCACGTGTCCATTAGCATGGGTTGAGCAAATCCCTTCATGGACTTCTCGTAACGCGCTTTTTGCCTCAAATTCATCCAAACATCTCAACAAAGTCCCGTCGGATGATTTCTTATACAAAATCTCCCCATCAAGATAAAAATCCATTGCCAACCTCCTCAAGGTCTTCTTATCGATTTTGGATGCCCCCATGGGATATGCCTGGTTTTGGATGAAATTCTTGACATCATAGTACCAAGGGTTTCCATCCACTTCTCTTTCGGACCGAGCAACAATGAGTGGGTTATTTCGATATTGATGTGTACTTGGTTGTACCTTGTGCCCAAAGTCTATTTTGGCCATAGATGCTAGTGTAGCCAAAGCATCCGCAAACTGGTTTCCTTCCCTTCCTAGATGGGTGAACTCTATTTCCTCAAATTCTCCAGCCAGTTTAGACAAGTATTCTTGGTAAGGCCTTAACTTCTCTTCCTTGGTTTGCCATTCTCCTTTTACTTGGCAAATGATCGGCATTGAGTCTCCATACACATCTATCTTTCGATGTTTAGCTCCAATGCGGCCTCCAAACCGAGAATGCAAGCTTCATACTCCGCCGTGTTGTTGGTGCACCCGAACCGTAGCTTAACTGAAACCGGATCTGCTTCTTATCGGGAGAGATTATCACCGCACCCGCTCCGTTACCACATACATTTACAAGCACCATCAAAGTACATAATCCACCAATCTGATTTCTCTTCCTCAATTGCAAGCACATCTTCATCGGGAAATTCAAAGTCTAATGATTCATAATCTTCCATAGCATGGTCAGCCAGGTGATCGGCAATAATACTCCCTTTTACGGCTTTCCTTGTCATATATACTATGTCATACTCAGCCAATAGAACTTGCCATCTTGCAATTCGGCTCGATAAATAGGGCTTTTCACAAATGTACCTCAACGGGTCTAATTTGGAAATTAACCACGTAGTGTGATACAACATATACCTGACGTAATCTCTTTGCGGCCCATGTCGGTGCGCAACACAGCTTCTCAATCACAAGTATACCTAGACTCACATTCCGTGAACTTCTTGCTCGGGTAATAAATGGCCCTTTCCTTCTTTCCGGTTTCATCGTGTTGCCCAAGCACACATCCCATTCTTTTTTCATTCTGTTAGGTACAATATTAATGGCCTTTCCGGTACAGGAGGAACAAGCAGGGGTGGATTCAATAAGAATCTGCTTGATTTTCTCAAAAGCCTCTTCGCACTCTTCATTCCAAATTCCGGGGTTCTTCTTCCTTAATAAATGAAAGATCGGGTCACAAGTCGTGGTTAATTGGGATATAAACCGAGCAATGTAATTCAACCTTCCTAAGAAACCTCTCACATCCTTCTCGGTCCTGGGAGGTGCCATAGATTGAATAGCCTTTACTTTGTCGGGATCCACTTCTATCCCTTTGTCACTCACCACAAATCCCAACAACTTCCCGGATTTCACCCCGAACGAACACTTCGCCGGGTTAAGCCTCAACTTATATTTCCATAGTCTTTCAAACAATTTCTTCAATATTTGGACATGATTCTCTCCCTCTCTAGATTTAGCAATCATGTCATCCACGTATACTTCAATCTCTTTGTGCATCATGTCATGAAACAAAGTCACCATAGCCCTTTGGTAGGTGGCCCCAGCATTCTTTAAACCAAATGGCATGACTTTGTAGCAAAATGTTCCCCATGGTGTTACAAAGGTTGTCTTCTCCTTATCCTCTTGCGCCATTTTTATCTGATTGTAGCCCGAAAATCCATCCATAAAGGAATATGTGGAGCTGCGTGCTGCATTATCAACTAACATATCTATGTGTGGTAGAGGGAAATTATCTTTAGGGCTAGTTCGGTTTAAGTCCCTAAAGTCCACACAAACTCTGATTTTACCTTTCTTTTTGGGAACCACCACTATGTTTGACACCCATTGTGGATACTTGACTACTTCCAAAAAACCGAGCGTTCCATTGTTTTTCAATTTACGCTTTTACTTTGATTAAGACCTCCGGATGAGTTCTCCTCAACTTCTCGCTTAATCGGTTTGCATCCTTCCACCGGTGGTATCCTATGTACTACGATATTCGTATCCAAACCATGCATATCCTCGTAGGACCAGGCAAAGACATCTACGTAATCTCGGAGCGGTGCAATCAATTCTTCTTTCTCTTCAAGGGTGATCAAAGTCCCTATTTTCAGCTCTCTCTTGATTTCTTCATTACCCACATTTATGGTTTCAAGTTCCTCTTTAGCGGGCTTCCAAGCTTGTTCATATTGTTCTATTAATTTTGTGAATTGCCCTATGTTTTTCTCCTCCCATTCCTCATCTTCTACAGCTACTATGTATTCTTTAAAGTTTGGCCATTCATTCTCAATGTGAAGTGCGGGTGTTGTTGTGGAGGATCCGCTTTCGGGGTTCTGAAAGCGGGAAGTGATGTGTAAATGCATAGTAAGACATCAAGATGAATTTTGAAAATGCATGATCTCATTAAAAGGAAAAGATTGGCTCAAAAACAAAAATAAAATCCAATTGACATCTTGAGCCTCGATTGTCAATGAATAAAAACAAAACAAAACAGAAAAAAAAGGCAAACAACATAGATAAAATTATAATCCAACAAATCATTGTTGATTACATTTTGAAAACCAATGGAGCTTCCTGGGTCTCCCAATTCCGGAACTTCTCTCCTTCGGCTAGCTTTCGAATGAAAGTCCTGTCGGTGACTTCTTCCAAAGTGTGAATGGTTAATTGTGGCAGCTCTTCATCCCTTCTTCCGGATTCAATTTTCTCGGCAATGTCCTTGACTTGATCTTCCTCTAGAGTGTTTATGTTCATTGAAGAAAGCTTCGAAGGAGGTTTCCATGTCCCTTATCAGGCTGCATCACATATGCAGCCTTTGGAAACGAAATCCTGATTGAAGGGATGGCTAAGCTTTCTTCTTCAGGCTTCCTTCCTTCAATCCTAGCCATTCTCTTCTCCCTTCTTGCACCAGCAGCTCGCTTGTAATCCTCCTTCTTGGGCTTATATCCAAGCCCAAACCTCTGTTCTGCAGCTTTTGGTTTGATTATATCCACCCATTCAAGCCTTCCTTTCTTAATGTCATATGGGAAAGGAATCTTGTGTTTCAAAAAGCTTTTAGCGGCCATTTTGGTGGCCTCCGAGATTTTTGGCTTCCTCACCACAGTGTTCTCGGGCACCCACTCCGTATTCACAACCTCAAATGCATGAAGGTTTCCATCCTTACAATCTTCAGCTTCAATGAATGGAACCGCCACATTTCTTGCCATTGATATAGTCTCCTCGGCCTTAACAAGTAACGGGAACACCATTGGCAATGTACTTCAAACATTGATGTAGGGAGGAGGTGACAGCTCCCGCAAAATGTATCCATGGCCTTCTTAACAACATACTATAGGAAGGGTGGATATCCATCACTTGAAGGGTTACTAGAAAGACTTGTGGACCCTGACTAGTTCGACCTCAATTGTCCCTATCACTTGCCTTGGTGAGCCGTCGTACGCTCTAGCCATCATCACACTGGGTTGCATGTGTGAGGGATCTACTGGCATTTCATCCAGCACATGCCTTGGTAACACACTAAGGGTCGAGCCGTTATCGATGAGAACTTTACCGATGAGACAATCTTTGCATCGGACTGTGACATACAAGGGCTTGTTATGTCCAGTTCCTTCAGTGTCAAGTTCATCTTCTGTGAAATATAAGTAATTGGCGGCATGGATCCTCCCTACTATATGCTCCATAGTCTTTTGTTCAATATCTTGGGGTACGTAGGCCTCATTCAGTACTTTTTGCAAAGCATTACGATGCGGCTCGGAGCTGAGTATTAATGACATGATGGAAATCTTGGCGGGGGTCTTCTTCAAGCGATCCACTATACAGTACTCACTATGCTTCATTAATTTCAAAAACTCATTTGTTTCTTCCTCGATCACAGGTTTATTCACCTCAAACTCTTTATCGAGGTCCAACACCTCCTTGCCCTTAGCCTTTCTTTGTTTCTCTAGTTCTTCGGGTGTGAAACAACGACCACTCCGAGTTAGTCCACTTATCTCGTTCGGAACAGCGGCAAAGGAGTTTCAATATTCGAGGTATAACCATAATCTCCAGGCATCACTCCATAGTCTACTTTGTTTGCATATGAGGGCTTAGTTAATACCAATTTTGAGAGCCCATTAGCTGTTGATTGGACTCTACATTTCCCCTGATTCTCTATCATCTCGATCTCTTCATTATCTCTTGCAGCCTCAATCCTTAGCTCTCCTAAAGTCAGCATCCTCGCAACCTTTTGATGAAACTCAATGCATTCATCAATGTGATGCCTTTTCTTTTTATGGAATGGGCAAAAATCATTTTCCCTCACGTAATGTTCAGATGGTTTCTCTATATGTCCAGATTGTACCAACATCTCGTACAGCCTCGCCATGGTCACTTTTAGCACCTTCTCTTTGCAACCGACCTCCATAGTATTCACTCCACTACCACCTACAACATGTTTGGGTAGAGGGTTTGAATTCACATTAGGTGAATCCTCGAAAGTGACCCATCCAACTTTGATCAGTTGCAACACCTTCCTTTTAAAAGCAAAGCAAGCCTCAATGCTATGACCTGCGTGACCAGCATGGTATTCACAAGTCACCTCGGGGTTGTACCAGGCAGGGAAAGGTGGTTGCATAGGTGGTACAGGTAGGGGAGCTATCTGCCCAATACTCAACAGCTTGGCATACAACTCTTTTAAGGTTATTGGTAAAGGTGGTAATTGTTCTTCCGATGGTCGGTTGTCTCTTCTTTCGTAATTGCTTTGGTTATTTGCTGGGAATTTTGTTTGATTGGGTTGGTTTGGGATGGAGGGTTTGGCAAAATTGATACTGGTGACTTGGGTGGTAGGTGTTTGGTAGTTTTTGCTTCTCCCTTTGTATCCACCTTCTAGGTTATTCACCTCATTTTCTTTCTTTTTCCCAATGAAACCTCTCTTCTCTATAGGTTCTGCAATTCTCCCACTTCGGATTCCTTGTTCAATCCTCTCAGCAATCCGCACCACATCATAGAAATGTTGTGCTGAACCACCCATAAGGTGTTCATAGTATGGAGCCCTAAAAGTATTAGCAAACAAAGTGTCACCATCTCCGTCTCTATTAGTGGAGGTTGTACATTGATAGCTTGGTCACGCCACCTTTGAGCATAAACCCTTACGGACTCTTGATTTCCTTTCTCCATGGTAATTAGACTGGTCCTATCAGGAGCAATCTCAAGATTAAACTTGTATTGCTTTAAGAAAGCATCTGCCAAGTCTGTCCACTTCTTGATCCTAATATTGTCCAGCCTCATATACCAACTAAGGGCCGATCCTGTCAGGCTATCCTGGAAGAAGTAAATTAACATCTTATCATCGTGGATAACTTCTGCCATTTTGTTATAGTAAGAACGAAGATGGGTCTTTGGGCATTCCATCCCAAGTATACTTAACAAACTCGGCACTCGAACTTCTTTGGAATAACAATGTTAGGCACCAAACATACTTCAGCAGCCCTAAGCTGGGTCAAATAAATCATTTCCTTCAACCGCCCTTAGCCTCTCTTCTAGTGCGGTCCACTTATCATACCTTTCATGATTAGAGAGTTTGACGTCATGTGGGTCCTCGTTTGTTAAATCCATTGTAATAGGGATTTGGATGGGCCGAGTGGGATTAGGATCTTGTTTATTTGGTGTATTTGCCCCCATGTTTATAGGTACGACGAGAATTTGAGCTGCTTGGTGCTTCATCAGAGTTGAGTAGACGTTCCCTCTCCATCTCGGCTCTCAACATTTGTTCTAACATACTGGTTAGGTGTGCCACATCATTCCGAACTCCTTCAAGTTCTCTTTGGTACCGAGCTTCGGTTGTGACCTTTCTTCGTTTTCCATTCTTTTTCTTTGTCGAGTGTTGTGGATTCTAGAAGGGGGACCTATGTTTCTTAATCTGCAGATGCGTGTATAGATGTATGAGAAAAATGCATGATTGAGAATGCTTTGTATATTGGGTATGGATGCAACTTTCTTGTGAACGAATAATAGCCACCACCTTATAAACATAGGTTCTTTTGTCACATTGCTAGGAGTACTACCTTTCAAGTCGTTTGCTTGAATCATTTTCACCAAGAGACAGATTTTGCATAAGAAGATGGGTCAACGCCCTTTTCATTAATGCTTGATAAGTTTATTACATTAATAAATAAAAAGGAAATACAAAATTTATTAATCCCTTTCCTCCACAAACTCTCTAGCCAAAGGTAAGAAGGCAAAACCACGGTTCTCAATCTTCCCTAGAAAGGCATCGGTTTCAGCTAGGCTTCGGCGATAGCGAATGATGTCCCCTCCCACATTCCGCGCATTAATTCTAATAAATCATTTCCTTCAACTGCCCTTAGCCTCTCTTCTAGTGCAGTCCACTTATCATACCCTTCATGATTAGAGAGTTTGACGTCATGTGGGTCCTCGTTTGTTAAATCCATTGTAATAGGGATTTGGATGGGCCGAGTGGGATTAGGATGCTGTTTATTTGGTGTATTTGCCCCCATGTTTATAGGTACGACGGGAATTTGAGGCTGCTGGTGCTTCATCAGGTTGAGTAGACGTTCCCTCTCCATCTCTCGGCTCTCAACATTTGTTCTAACATATCGGTTAGGTGTGCCACATCATTCCGAACTCCTTCAAGTTCTCTTTGGTACCGAGCTTCTGGTTGTGACCTTTCTTCGTTTTCCATTCTTTTTCTTTGTCGAGTGTTGTGGATTCTAGAAGGGGGACCTATGTTTCTTAATCTGCAGATGCGTGTATAGATGTATGAGAAAAATGCATGATTGAGAATGCTTTGTATATTGGGTATGGATGCAACTTTCTTGTGAACGAATAATAGCCACCACCTTATAAACATAGGTTCTTTTGTCACATTGCTAGGAGTACTACCTTTCAAGTCGTTTGCTTGAATCATTTTCACCAAGAGACAGATTTTGCATAAGAAGATGGGTCAACGCCCTTTTTATTAATGCTTGATAAGTTTATTACATTAATAAATAAAAAGGAAATACAAAATTTATTAATCCCTTTCCTCCACAAACTCTCTAGCCAAAGGTAAGAAGGCAAAACCACGGTTCTCAATCTTCCCTAGAAAGGCATCGGTTTCAGCTAGGCTTCGGCGATAGCGAATGATGTCCCCTCCCACATTCCGCGCATTAATTCTAATAATTCGAGCATGTGCAGCAGCTTCATCCATTTGCTCATCTGTCTTGGTCATCTTTTCTATGAGTAACATATTGGTTCTATTCAAAGCAGTGTTGTTGGCATCGATTTGATCCTTGTGTTTTTCCATTGCTGCTAGCTTCTCGTCCAAATACTTCACCTTTTCACGTTCCTTGTCAAGCTTTATCCTCATAAATTTTATCTCATTCTTCTTAACCGCTAATTCTGTTTCAATAGCCTCAAAACCTTTCCTTTTATTTTCTTCTTTTGCAATCTCCATCGAACGGCTTTCCAACTCCATATATTTCTTGTTCAAATCCTCATACTTCCCAATCCTATCCATCAATTCAAACTGGACTTGTGCAAATTTTTCTTGGAAATATTCTGCACTTCCTTGGCAATCGTTAAAGTCAATCTCCATTGCTTCAAGTTCGGAGCAACTTTGCATCCAATCCAAACTTATCCCTCTTAGCTCCTTCTCACTCCTTTCCCTAGCAATCTTCTCCTCACCCAGCTTTAACTCAAGCTTTGTTATTCGCGCATCTCTAGATTGTATTTGCTCATCTAGAAATGCTCTCCTTTTATCTTCTTTTAGCATCATTTCTTCCAACATTGCCTTGTCTTTTTCGCTTTTGCTCAACTCGTCCGAAGTTTTTCCACTTGTCTTCTCAACTCCTCTTCATTATTGACCCTTTTCCTCTTAACAGGCTCTTCTATAGTTTGGGGAGATTTGGCTTCTACACAAGGCATGGCTGAAGCAGCTAAGTCTCTCCATCTTGCATATCCTTCACTTGCACTTGGATCCTTTAAACCTTCTATCTCAACCAAAACCAAATGCTTCCAATCTTGTTTGATGATCTCTAAAACTTCTTGTGCAATGGAATCTTTGAACAAACCAAAGAATTGAGCAATTCCCATAGTCCTTGGAACAAACTGCATGCCCCCAAGTTGCCTTACCACTAGGGCAGGAGCATAACTCACATAACCTGTAATCCCTACCAATGGCACCCAACGTCTTTGTCCACAACTCATTAGGACTTTCACTGTCGTTACCCATGGTGCTCTCCACTTAAAATCACTATTAGGCAAACCTTCTAATTTGTTAACCCAACCTTGGTTATCTAGATCTCCCCATTCTTCTTCTTCTACTAACTTCAGGGGTCTTTGGGTGAACCACCAAAAATTATTAAAGACAGGTTTTTTTGTTTTGATATGGCTAACCATCCAGATATACAACAACTGCGTGCAGCATCTCATTGCCCCTTTTCCGGTCCTCCTACAATGATTAAGCGTCAAGATAGTTTCAGCTAAAATAGCAGCCACTGGATTGATTTGTGTATTCTCATACTCTACATAAGCAGCAGCGGCCTCCAAACTCACTAAACCCGTCGACTTGGGAACAACACAAGGCCAAATATGCCCAAGGCAATCAATCTCTCTTTTTCTAATCCGACTTCTTTTCCAGTTTAATTTCTAGCATCCTCCATTTCGGACCGGTAGCATTCTTTTCCAAAAACTTTTCCAAGTTGGAGATTCGAGCGGTTTTGACAGTTCGGGGATGATCTTGTCAGATCTCAAAGGCAAATAAATCCGATACAGATTGTTTGGAAACTCAGTCAACATCCCATATTCCTCCATAGTGGGACATAGGTCTATGCTTCCAAAAGAAAAACACCGGTAGTCTGGATCCCAAAAATGAACTATGGCTCGCACAGCTGGGCTTAAAACTTCTACCCTTGCAATTTCCATCAAACGTCCGTATTTATTAAAAAATGCATCCTTATCCACATTCTGAAAGTGAGTCGTTAACCTGTTCACCTCATTCATAATGCAATTCAGGTTCTTGATTGGTGACAGTTTCTTAGCATCGCTTCTAAGGCAGTCTCCTTCAGTCAATTGTGACAGTTCAGAATTTTTCCCATATTCTATGATGGAAAGTTTAGCAATGGTGGCCATTTCGTTCACAAGTCCTGCAATTCAAAATGCCTTGGGGGTTAGACTTGTTTTGATGCAAAAGATATTATGGATCATACACCCTAAGGATAGGTTCTAGTTCCTTTACGTGAGACATAGGGTAGTTTTACTACTTGGTCTCTAAAAAAAGGGTCTCTTGCTGTCCCAGTGATCGCCCTCGTAAAGGCAATATGGGGGTTCAGCAGATAGTGGGATGGCACATGTACCAATCACTATCAGTCTAAACACTCAGCAAAGAGTTGGGGTTTACACAAACTTAAACCTTGACTCAAGTCATAAGGCAAGCTGCTAGTTCCCCACTTAACTTAAAGTTTAATGTGTGTGCCCTCAAAAAGATAATAATCATAAAGTGATGAATGACTATATCATGTATGACAGAATGTAAAGATGCATGCTAAAGCTTTTGAACAAAGTATCATTCATATAAAAAAAATAAAAACCAACATAGCATAAACAAACAAATTACCAAGCCTAGTCCTAGGGTCCCCAGTGGAGTCGCCATCCCTGTCGCACCCTCACGTCGCGGCGACCCTCGATTGATTTCGGGGTCTTTGTTTTTTTGTGTAAAGGGAGTCGCCACCTAGTATTTTGGTCACTAGGAACCCTAACTGGTCTTTCGAGAGATTCTAAAGCAAGGGACTGGTTGCGTAAAGGGAAGGTATTAGCACCCCTAGTACGCCCTACCCGAGGTAAGCTACTTGGTGTTTGGTTTGCTCTATAATTGCTATGGTGTTGGTTTTTTTCTAATCCCATCGGTTTTCCTAGATTTGATTCAAATAAAAATTATTAGGATAGAAATCCAAGGAGATTCCATGTGCTTTGAAAGCTCATTTTTCCCTTAGTATTTCAAGAGTTTGCGACTCGTAAATCGCAAGCCTATTTTTAGTATTTTACGCTCTCACAACTCGTAAACCGTAAAAAAATAAAAATTGAAATGTCCTCAATTATAATCAAGGCTTCTTTCCAGGATGTGTGCGGATTTGTTACTCCCAATAATATTTTGGATATTCGTCCTTTAAGGATTTCTTTATCCAAACATTAGCGGTGAATAATAGATGAATTCCCCCAAAAATAAGATTTTTATATTTTTTGGAATATTGGCCAATACCCTTTGGAGTTTTACAAACATGTTGTAAAATCCAGAAATGCAAGAAAATAATTTGTTTGTTGTGTTTACGAAATCCATGCGAAAACACCTTTTTCGAAACTTCAAATATATTTTTATATACATATATATATAAAAAGGAATTCAAAACATGTTAGGGTATTGGCCGTATGCAACACGCAAGAAAATATTTTTTATTTGATCGAAACATAAGCATCACCGTAATCACAAATAAAGACAACAAGTCATCACATATATTTAAAAAAAAATCATAAGCCTTAAACATTTCAGTTAAAATAAAGCAGGAGAAAAAATAAAAAAAAGAAAAGCGCTCTAAAGCCAAAACTCATGAAATAGAATTTGATCCATCAAATCACTCAGAGCCTAAACATAGCATTACCTATTATTTTTGACGAGAAAAAAAAAACAAAAGAGTCCATATCACATAAAAAAAAAAACAACCCTTTGAACCCAATCCTATAGCAAAACCCCGACTCATTTTTATGTCTGTTTTAAAAACCCAAACGCATGCGTCTATAAGCCACTTATTCCTATGCAACGTTCTAACAGAGAGCACTCGGACAAAGAAATGAAGGAATAATGAAGACCCTTAAAATCTAAAATTGCTCTCAATAAGAGAGCAAAACAAACGCAGCTCTAACATAAATATAAAAAAATTTTAACTCAAAGACATGGGAGGAACAAAGTGGGCAAGCATGCAAATTTGTTGCTAAGATAGAAAACGAAGGTGCAAAGCCAGAAGACAAAACAGTTTTTTAAACATCAAAAACAAGTACCTGCAGGTCTCACTGAAATATTTTACTGCAGCAGCTGAAATATAAACCAAACGATTGTTGCTGACAGAGTTTAGAGCAAAACCCGACTCACGCCTCTCCTTTTTCAAAGCACCGCAGTCTCACTGAAATGTTTTACTGCAGCGGCTAAATATAAACCAAACGAACGTTGCTGTCAAGGCTTAGCAGCAAAGCTCCCTCTCTGTCTTGTCTTTTTTCTCCCCTTTTTTCACAGTAACTCAAGAATGCAAGAAATAAACTCTCTCCGTTTTTCTCGCTTTTTTTTTTCTACTGCCTCTCTCTTGCGTTTTTTTTTGTCTTTCTTTTCCTATCCTCTCTCCCGTTCTCTCTTTTTCTCTTATTTTTCTCGCTCCCTTTTTTGCTATTTTTCCTGCTCTCCCTCCGCCGCCCCTTCTAGGTCATTAGAGGGGGTTTATATATAGTCTAGAATATCTCTATTTAGGAAAGATTTAATGCATTAATTCTAGGACGTAAATCCCTACTGATTTGCAGTAAAAAAAACGCAAAAGGAAGCTGCAATATTCTGATTTTGTCTTGGTGCTTTACGTCGATTTCTTTCCAGTTTTAGAGGAGGGTGTGGCTATTTTCTTTCCTTCCATAGGGCCAGCTGCTCCCTTTCAAATGAGGGAAGAAAAAAACATGGTTGCAGCTCCAAAATTCAGGCATGATGATAAAGGAAAAACAGCAGGAATTTGCAGCGAAAAAAAGGAAAGAAATCAGCTGGAGGGTGCAGCTGCAAGGTCCTATTTTCCTTATTCGGTGTGGTAAAAATCCTGTCATTTATGATGATCCAACCCCTCTCTCCAGCTTTCAATGTCCTTCTTCAATTCAATCCCTCAATTTAGCACATTTCGATTCAGTCCTTGGCCCAAAAAAATCCTTCGAATCGAGTCCGCGAACTTGGGCAAAAATCCTTCTTGCGGTCGGGAATCCCTGCTTTCACACTAGATATTCAAACGGGAATATCTTGAGCTTCGATATCGAAATCAAGCGATTCAAAAGCCTAAATTTATCTACGTGTCTAGGACTACAACTTTGATGAAGGAGTAGAGGTGAGATAAAATCGTTTTATAGAACAGAAACTGGCAGTAATCTAGTTGGTCAAAAGGGATTTCTAGGTCTGACTAAAAAACTGATGAATGCCAAGAATCCTGATATGACTGAGAGTATAAACTAAGAACAAAAATCACAAAGACTAAGCCAAAAATAGAATTTTTTTAGTGCAGACTCGGGTCAATATCCTTCTCGCGGCAGAATTCTCTACCTTCACATTAGATATTCAAACAGGAATATCTTGAGCTTCTGATATCGAAATCAAGCGATTCAAAAACCAAAATCATCTACGCGTCTAGGACTACAATTTTGATGAAGGAGTCGAGGTGAGATAAAATCGTTTTATAGAACAGAAACTAGCAGTAATCTAGTTGGTCAAAAGGGATTTCAGGTCGACTCAAAAACCGACGAATGCCAAGAATCCCGATATGACTGAGAGTATGAACTAAGAACAAAAATCACAAAAACTAAGCCAAAAATAGAATTTTTTAGTGCAGACTCGGGTCAATATCCTTCGCGGCGAGAATTCTCTCCCTTCACGTTAGATATTCAAACAGGAATATCTTGAGCTTCGATATCGAAATCAAGCGATTCAAAAGCCAAAATCATCTACGCGTCTAGGACTACAACTTTGATGAAGGAGTTGAAGTGAGATAAAATCGTTTTATAGAACAGAAACTGGCAGTAATCTAGTTGGTCAAAAAGGTTCTTGATCTGACAATGCTAAGCATCCAGATCTGATTGAGAATCTGCCTAAGAACAATGATCCCTAGGACCTAATAAAGGTGTAGGTCAATTTTTCAACATGTCATGAGTGACAGAATATACCTAGGATGGTTAGATATCGAACGAAAACAAGTCAGAATCAGAGCCTAAGCTGGAACAAAACAATTGCGACAGCAGCAGAACCAATTTATTATGCAAATTCTGAGGGACTTATTCAACCTTAAAGACCAGATAAAAAAACGAATTTAGCATTATGAAGACTCCTGATCAACCTAAGAAAACCTGATGATTTTGGTAGTAAAGGGGAAGGATAAAAAGAGCAGAAAACAGCTCAAACAAGGTTTCAAAACACAAAATATTTCTTTACGTGCTTTTGTCAATCTTCTGGCGAATATGAGCTAAACTCCTATACTCTGCTTAAAAAAGTATACACCGTCTCTAGCACGTGGGGTCCGAAAATGAGTAACAACAGAGGTGATGATCTTCCCTAAGGTTGTACATACCCCCACTAGATGTATGAGGTTGGGTTTTACTTGGTGCCTCATAAGTTCCTGTGGTATCCCAATTTTGTGCATTTTCAGCTAGCAAATCTAAGTACTTCATTGCTTCATTAGGGTCTTTATCCTTAAAAGTTTCATTGCACATCAATTCAACCATTTGCCTATCTCTAGGAGTTAACCCTTCATAAAAATGTGAAACTAATCTCCATGTTTCAAAACCATGATGGGGGCAAGTATTAAGTAAGTCTCGATACCTATCCCAACATTGATAAAATGTTTCTCCTGGTTTTTGAGAGAAAGTAATGATTTGTCTTTTGAAAGAGTTTGTTCTGTGGGATGGAAAAAACTTCTTTAAAAATTGTTGTTGCATTTCATCCCAAGCACGAATGGATCCAGGTCTCAAATTTTGTAGCCATGTTTTAGCTTTATCTTTTAATGAAAAAGGAAAAAGCTTCAATCTAATGGTGTTCATGCTACAATTTGAGTCATTATACGTGTTACATTAAGATGGTAAAAGTTGAATAATGCCTGTCTTAAAATTAAAATGAGATGCATCAGGAGGAAAAATTATGCATGAGGGTGCACTCGTTCTTGTGGGATTCATGTGGTCTCTAAGTGTTCTAACCCGAATATTCTCATTATTCTCATTATGAAGGGATTGGTTATCTTCTTCGGCCATATTTTATGAAAATGATGAGGATACTCTACAAAGTCTACCACTTAATGTACGTGACCACACTCTCATGCACGTGTAGGAGAATAAAAGGAAGAAGAAAATAAAAGAAAGAGAAACAAAACAAAAGAAACAAAGTTAGATACAAGAAAAGAGAAAAGAGAATAGAGAAAATAAAATAAATACTATAATTTGTACAAGAATTTACCTCACCGGCAACGGCGCCAAAAACTTGACTTGACCAAAAGATTGATGTCTTTTCCCAAGTGCAGGAGTGTCGAAGTAATAAATAACCCGGCAAGACCGGGGTCGAACCACAAGGAGGTTAATTGTATAAATTATAGATAACAATAAAACAAAAGTAACAATAACAACAACAACAACAACAACAATAATAACAGTGATAATAATAATAGTGAAGAAGAAGAGGAAGAAGTTGATGAGAACTTTTGAGATGGAAGATTAACGCAAGGATTAAACAATGATAACAACAAATGTCAAGGTTCGAGGATCCACTAATGGTATTTCAAACAAGTATAGTATAAACCCTTATTATTCAATTGGAAACCACACACAAAGGAGGTTCCAATCAGATTATAAATTGTTAACATGATTACATTAGTTATCTTATTCGAATAATGCTAATACTTGTAAATGTTGTCGGGCATTCATGATTATAACTTATGTTAACAACAAATCAAGTTCCTTTCATAGCTTAGGTGTCGGTTATACCATACAGTATGGGCTATGAAAGTGCCAAGTATTTGTTGTACCAAATGTTATGCAACATAAATCTAGATTAACCATTTAACAAGCAAAGTATTATAAGTGAACAAGATAGCAAATATAAAGCATGTTAGTATCCAACATTAAGGTCCATGTTAAGTTTATATTATACTTATTCTTACACCATTAGTGTACCCTTTTCACCTTGACATAATAAACTTAGTTAAACATAATGAAAGAAAGAAACATAAATAAACAAGGAAAAGAAATGAAAAGCATAAGCAAGAGATTAATATAAGCAAAACTTAAGCATTACAAAATATAAAGAGAGAAAGCAAGAGCATGATCTTGATCTGAAAACCAAGATGCCTAAATACATGGCAAATGCCTCCTTTTATAGGCCAAAATTCAGAACTATTGATTTGTTGACTAATTGATGAGTGGGTGGCCACATCTTGACTTGGTGACAATTCTTATCTTCTTGTCTGCCAAAAACGTCATTGATGACGTCATAATTTGAACAAACTTGAATCATGAAAGTTCTAGGAAATTGTCTCATCTTTCCAGGGTAAAAATGTGAGATCATTTGAACTTCTAGAACTCGAGATATGGGCTGAACACTGAATAGTGTTTGGGCTGCATGATAGATTCAGACTTCTTATTTGTTGCTACAATTTTGACTTGAAACGGCCTTGTTAAATCTTGGGCTCCACATAAAAGTTGTAGGCCTATGTCTTATCTTTCCATCCATATATAATGGACCTAAATCCAAGATCTACAGCTCCAGATATGACCTAATTACCGAACGGTGTTCCAGTTTGGACTGCACCAGCATCTCTTTTCTAAGTTTGGCCATCTTTTTGTCCTTTCAATTTCAGTACTTCAACTCATCAATCAATTCTTTCATTTATGTGATAGGCCTGCATTTAAGATGAACATTTACCATAAATTAAAGGTATCTTGTATAATTAGATATGTTATTATAAAACATGCTTTAGTTAAGGAGTTATTGATACTTTAAGTGCAAAATGATGATATAAAACCTTGATAAAAATGCAGTTTTAAGTACTAATCACACCCCCAACCAGCTTATTACTAGTCCCTAGTAATTAAGGCGTTAAAATAGAAAAACAATTTGCAAATTCCACAAAGCAAGGCATTCATCATTCAACTTCCATTAATCTATCCAGATTCCAGATAAACAAACTCTCATTAAATTTTGTATATCTGCTCAATACCTCTTAAACAAAATATTAATAAACCTTCCTTGTTATGTGCTCAATGTATGAAACATAGATGATGGGGCTTTTATTGGAAGAAAACAATATTTTGTTCTAATGTTTAAGGTTAACTTCCTTGGGTTGGGATTATTTTATTTTATTTTACTCTTTTTTTTTAATATCTATACATATAACATAAAACACAATGCATCTTTAACCCGTGTAACGAGCTTTCGGCTAATGACTCCCAGACCAATTGATCTTAGGGCATTAGGTGTTGAGACACCCCTACGAGCTTAGTAACTCGGGTTGCAGATACTGATACGTAGATAGTGCAATGTTTGATTCCCTTAAACTTTTCTCCTTAACCCATGTAACAAGCTTTGGGCCAATAGCTCCCAAGTCAGTTGACTTTAGGGTATTAGGTGTTAAAACACCCCTTCGGGCTTAATTGCTTAGGTTAGGGAGGCTACGAAACCAAACTTATCTACGTTTTTATTATCATCATCATTTTTTTTTCTTTTTTTCTTTTTTTTATTATTTTTTTTTCTTTTTTTTTCATTTTTTTTTTGAAAATTATAGACTATCCCTATCCCTTAGTTGTTACCTTTAACAAAAGAACATAAATAATGTAATAATCCAATGTGCAACCCACAATCATATGTTAAAGTGTGTGTGTGAAAATGAAGGTTTAAGAATATTTGTTAAATGAGTATATGAGCGAGAACCAAGTGATAACAATGCGAGAGTTTGTAAACCTGAATATTTCAAGAAGTATTCTAATAGGCCTTGTTATGAATATTGCAAATATCCATTAGAAAATGTTTACTAAGATGCGTCTCAAGAGTCATTCCCCCTTACTCTACCATCCTAGTAATAACAGTTTTGCCGAATGGTTTTTAAAACAAAAACAGTTACTTGGTTAGTTTTTTTTTTTTAAAATACTACTACCCTCTCCCCCCAACCAAAATGAAACATTGTCCTCAATGTCCTAAGGTAGAAAGATAGAGTATAGAAGACATCACCCGAAACAACGAACACCGACAAACCCGAAACACACTTAAACAAATATAAGAAATAACAGAACAAAATACTATGTTAGAAATAAAACCAAAAGACACAAGGATTCACAAACGAAGGCTCAAATCCAATCTAAGCTTTTTACGGCTTTCGTAGTTGACCAATTTATGCGACTCATGGAAGGATCAATTACGGGGGTGAAAGATTGTAGTTTGTCGATCAATTGTTCAGCAGTAGCGAGAGATTATGATTTGTCGTGCCGAAGATGTTAGAAATTCCTGTTCCACGGCTTGATCAAGAAAAGACAACAAAGTATCATAAAAACCATTAACATTGAGCAAACCTATAGGTTTATGGTGAATGTGAAGTTGGGCCCAAGAGGAAATATGAAAGATCTCTTCCAATGTGCCCGGACCACCTGGTAAGGCAATGAAGGCATCAAGCATGGTTAAACATTGTATTCATTCGATCAAACATTGTGGAGACCTGTAGTTCCTCTCCAATTGTTCTTCCAATGATGTCCCCTTTTGTTAAAGCTTCAGGGACGACCCCCAAAACTTGACTACCTCCTAAAAATGCAGCTATTGCCACACCCCCCCCATTAACCCAAGGCTGCCTCCCCCATACACTAAATGAATCTTTTTCTCAGCTAGTACCTGACCAAGATGATTTCTTGCTTCTAAAAAAGCTATTTCCTTCCCAGGACTGGATCCATCGAAAACACAAATATTTTTTATGTGATAACTTGAGGAACCTGCCATTTCTACACGCTTCTATATCTGTCTAATGTAAGGGTTGAGTAGAAATAAGGGGAAGGAAGAGAAGATTTTATAGATGCGGAATTGAAAATGCAATCATATCACCTATATGTAGGCCAATTTGGAGTCACACACTCTCTCTCTCTCTCTCTGTATTTATTTATTTATTTATTTGAAAAAGCATGTGTATGTACGGGTAGTTGTGATTGTGGCTCACATCTTCCCTTGGTTTTACGTCCAAGAACGGCTTAAACGCCCTCTATGGGTCGGGGATAGGCTTCCCATCCAGTTTTCTTAAAACTGGCAAACAGGGTCTTTTTTAGTCGATTCCCAAGACTAAGTCTATCATGTTCTTTATGAAAATGGGGCCATAAATCATGAATTGCACGATGCACATCTCCACTAGGATGCGTCTCAAGGGTCAACAAAAGATTATCTAAAGACCCCTTACTTAGGCCATCCTTAATGAATTGTATTTTATCTTCACGGTTTATAGATACCATTCCTAAAGAATGACATGTTGCATTGCAAGTCCATCTGGCACATTTGTGACAGACTTTGATCGTTTTGCACGACGTTTCTTTGCAAAAGTGCTTTTACCGTTCCAGGCATGTGTGAAATGAAAGAATTGGAGGACTCACCGATAATCAGACCTTTGCTTCAATCACCAGCGAATATCTTCGGGAATTCCATGATCCATTAACAACTTCAATCTTGCACACCTAGCACGGTAAATTTTTGTAATCGCATTCCGAGGCGGAGCGGGAAAGTACTTTTTCAATTTTTCAAGAATGGTGTCCATTTTGAAATGAGAATTGGAGAAGAGATTCAAAGAAGAGAGAAAGAGCAAAGAATTGCACAAATATATACAAATAGCAGTTATTATGGGAAACTGAAAGAACCGACTTAAGTCACGGAGTACCGTTATCCGCCATTTGACCGGGATGAGAGACTAGCAAAACAAGAGTCACACCAAAAGGAAACAAAATAATCAACCTTTATCTACAGGATCATTCAAACCAATGGATTCATTTTCACTAGGAAAATTATCAAAGTAAGTTTTCAAACGATGTCCATTTCTCTTAGAAACATTGTCATTTTTTGGATTCTTAATATCAAAGGCCCCATAAGGATACACATGTTTCTCAATAAATGGACCGCTCCATCTTGATCTTAACTTTTCAGGAAATAAATGGAGTCGAGAATTATAAAGCAAAACTTTTTGACCAGTATCAACTTTTTGACAATTTTCACAAGTTTTGCGGAGAATGCATGTGTGTCTTTGAACATGGTGGGCCAATAAAATCCATTTTGAAAGATTTTCGCAATGGTCTTTTTTGACGAGAAATGACTCCCACATGCTTCGAATGACAAAATTTAATGACACTACTTACCTCATTGTCCGCAATGCATCTTTGAAATATTTGATCAGGACAATGTTTGAATAAGTTAGGGTCATCCCAATAAAATTTCTTCACTTCGTTCAAAAACTTACCTTTGTCTTCGGTACTCCAATGAGTTGGCAAGTCTCCTGGGGCAAGGAAATTGATATTTTTAGCAAACCAAGGCATTGAACTAAGAGAAAGTAAGGATTTGTCAGGAAAGTAATCATCGGTTTGTGTGATGTCAGATATCGAATATGTTGTCACTCTTGACGAAAGATTCGCATCAACATTTTCAATGCCTTTTTCATCCGTGATTTCTTCCTGAGAGTAAGTCATTTGCAAATCTTCAAATTCATCAAACTCAGTATTACTCAAAGTAGATTCAAGTTGATCACAAACTAATTCTTCAATAAGATCTACTTCTTGTAAATCATTATCATCTCTAGGTTGCTTGCAAATGTTGAAAATATTCATCTCCAATGTCATGTTCCCAAATGATAGCTTCATCAATCCATTCCTACAATTAATCAATGCATTAGAAGTTGCAAGAAATGGACGCCCTAAAATAACAGGAAATGAATTGCATGCTTCAACAGGTTGTGTGTCCAAGACAATAAAATCCATAGGATAAATGAACTTATCGACTTGTACTAAAACATCTTCAACTATTCCTCTAGGCACTTTTACAGATCTATCGGCAAGTAAAAGAGTTACAGAAGTTGGTTTTAACTCACCTAGATTGAGACTTTGAAAAAGCTGAATATGGAAGTAAATTCACACTAGCTCCAAGATCAAGTAAGGCTCTTTCAATTTTATGTTCTCCAATAAAGCAAGAAATTGTAGGACAACTAGGGTCTTTATATTTCAAAGCATTATTGTTCTGAAGAATGGCACTTACTTGTTCGGCTAAAAAGGCTTTCTTTTCCACATTCAGTTTTCTCTTCACAAGGTGCACGAGATCTTTCAAAAATTTAGCATAAGAAGGAACCTGTTTAATAGCATCCAACAAAGGTATATTGATCCTTACCTATTTGAAAGTTTCAAAGATTTCAGAGTTGTGATTGACTTTCCTTTGTTTAGTCATGGCAACCAACGGTGGTGATGAGACGCATGCACTCCCGAAAAGGGATTGCAGTAAGTTTAGCAATGATATTATAGGATCCTATTAATTTCGATCAACTTGTTTTTTATCCCAGAACTACAACATTTCTTTTAATGTTTACATTCACCTCCTGTATATATTATTTGGTTCTTTAGAACGTAAAGATGGTTAAAATGTAAGCTGATAACCAATGGTGGGGATGGGATGCTTGCACTCCTGGGAAGGGAGAGCATTAAGTTTAGCAATGATATTCTAGGATCCTATTAATTTCGATCAACTTGTTATTTATCCCAGAACTGCAACTTTTCTTTTTATGTTTACATTCACCTCCTATATATATTTTTTGGTTCTTTAGAACGTTAATATGGTTAAAATGTAAGTTGGCAACCAACGGTGGTGATGAGACGCATGCACTCCCGAAAAGGGATTGCAGTAAGTTTAGCAATGATATTCTAGGATCCTATTAATTTCGATCAACTTGTTTTTTATCCCAGAACTACAACATTTCTTTTAATGTTTACATTCACCTCCTGTATATATTATTTGGTTCTTTAGAACGTAAAGATGGTTAAAATGTAAGCTGATAATCAATGGTGGGGATGAGATGCTTGCACTCCTGGGAAGGGAGAGCATTAAGTTTAGCAATGATATTCTAGGATCCTATTAATTTCGATCAACTTGTTTTTTATCCCGAAAGCGCAACTTTTCTTTTTATGTTTACATTCACCTCCTGTATATATTTTTTGGTTCTTTAGAACGTTAATATGGTTAAAATGTAAGTTGGCAACCAACGGTGGTGATGAGACGCTTGCACTCCCGGAAAGGGAGAGCAGTAAGTTTAGCAACGATATTGTAGGATCCTATTAATTTCGATCAACTTGTTTTTTTTCCCAGAACTGCAACTTTTATTTTAATGTTCACATTCACCTCCTGCATATGTTTTTTGGTTCTCTTGAACCTAAAGATGGTTAAAATGTAAGCTGCCAATCAACGGTGGTGATGAGTTGCCTGCAGTCACGGAAAGGGAGAGTAGTAAGTTTAGCAATGATATTCTAGGATCCTATTAAATCAACTTGTTTTTTATGCCAGAACTGCAACTTTTCTTTTTATGTTTACATTCACCTCCTAGATATTTTATTTGGTTCTTTAGAACGTAAAGATGGTTAAAATGTAAGCTGATAATCAATGGTGGGGATGAGATGCTTGCACTCCTGGGAAGGGAGAGCAAGTAAGTTTAGCAATGATATTCTAGGATCCTATTAATTTCGATCAATTTGTTTTGTTTCCCAGAACTGCAATTTTTATTTTAATGTTCACATTCACCTCCTACATATATTTTTTGGTTCTCTTGATCCGAAAGATGGTTAAAATGTAAGCTGCCAATCAACGGTGGTGATGAGATGCTTGCACTCCCATAAAGGGAGAGTAGTAAGTTTTAGCAATGATATTCTAGGATCCTATTAATTTCGGTCAACTTGTTTTTTATCCCAGAACTACAACATTTCTTTTTATGTTTACATTCACCTCCTGCATATATTTTTTGGTTCTCTTGAACCTAAAGATGGTTAAAATGTAAGCTGACAACCAACGGTGGTGATGAGATGCTTGCACTCCGGAAAAGGGGAGCAGTAAGTTTTGAAATGATATTCTAGGATCCTATTAATTTGAATCAACTTGTTTTTTATCCCATAACTACAATATTTCTTTTTATGTTTACATTAACCTCCTATATATATTTGTTATTCTCTGGAACCTAAATATGGTTAAAATGTAAGCTGGCAACCAACGGTGGTGGTGAGATACTTGCACTCCTGGGAAGGGAGAGCATTAAGTTTAGCAAAGATATTCTATGATCCTATTAATTTCGATCAACTTGTGTTTTATGCCAGAATTGCAACTTTTCTTTTTATGTTTATATTCACCTGCTGTATATATTTTTTGGTTCTTTAGAACGTTAAGATGGTTAAAATGTAAGCTGGCAATCAACGGTGATGATGAGATGCTTGCACTCCTGGAAAGGGAGAGCAGTAAGTTTTGCAATGATATTCTAGCATCCTATTAATTTTGATCAACTTGTTTTTTATCCCAGAACTGCAACTTTTCTTTTTATGTTTACATTCACCTCCTGTATATATGTTTTGGTTCATTAGAACGTAAAGATGGTTAAAATGTAAGCTGGCAACCAAAGATGGTGATGAGACGCTTGCACTCCCGGAAAGGGAGAGCAGTAAGTTTAGCAATGATATTCTAGGATCCTATTAATTTCGATCAACTTGTTTTTTATCCCAAAACTGCAACATTTCTTTTAATGTTTACATTCACCTCCTGTATATATTGTTTGGTTCTTTAGAATGTAAAGATGGTTAAAATGTAACCTGATAATCAATGGTGGGGATGAGATGCTTGCACTCCTGGGAAGGGAGAGCATTAAGTTTAGCAATGATATTCTATGATCCTATTAATTTCGATCAACTTGTGTTTTATGCCAGAACTGCAACTTTTCTTTTTATGTTTACATTCACCTCTTGTATATATTTTTTGGTTCTTTAGAACGTAAAGATGGTTAAAATGTAAGGTGGCAACCAACGGTGGAGATGAGACGCTTGCACTCCCGGAAAGGGAGAGCAGTAAGTTTAGCAATGATATTCTAGGATCCTATTAATTTCGATCGACTTGTTTTTTATCCCGTAACCGCAACTTTTCTTTTTATGTTTACATTCACCTCCCCGCATATATTTTTTGGTTCTCTTGAACCTAAAGATGGTTAAAATGTAAGCTCACAATCAACGGTGGTGATGAGATGCTTGCACTCCCGGAAAGGGAGAGCAGTAAGTTTTGAAATGATATTCTAGGATCCTATTAATTTGAATCAACTTGTTTTTTATCCCACAACTGCAACTTTTCTTTTTATGTTTACATTCACCTCCTGCATATATTTTTTGGTTCTCTTGAACCTAAAGATGGTTAAAATGTAAGCTGGCAACCAACGGTGTTGATGAGACGCTTGCACTCCCGGAATGGGAGAGCACTAAGTTTTGCAATGATATTCTAGGATCCTATTAATTTCGATCAACTTGTTTTTTATCCCAGAACCGCAACTTTTTTTTTATGTTTACATTCACCTCCCGCATATATTTTTTATTCTCTAGAACCTGAAGATGGTTAAAATGTAAGATGGCAACTAACGGTGGTGATGAGATGTGCACTCCCGGAAAGGGAGAGCAGTAAGTTTAGCAATGATATTCTAGGATCCTATTAATTTCGATCAACTTGTTTTTTATCCCAGAACTACAACATTTCTTTTTATGTTTACATTCACCTCCTGTATATATTTTTTATTCTCTGGAACCTAAAGATGGTTAAAATGTAAGCTGGCAACCAACGGTGGTGATGAGATGCTTGCACTCCCGAAAAGGGAGAGCATAAGTTTTGCAATGATATCCTAGGATCCTATTAATTTCAATCAACTTGTTTTTATCCTAGAACTGCAACTTTTCTTTTTATGTTTACATTCACCTCCTGCATATATTTTTTTCTCTAGAAACTAAAGATGGTTAAAATGTGAGCTGGCAACCAACGGTGGTGATGACATGCTTGCACTCCCGGAAAGGGAGAGTAGTAAGTTTTGCAATGATATCCTAGGATCCTATTAATTTCGATCAACTTGTTTTTATCCTAGAACTACAACTTTTCTTTTTATGTTTACATTCACTTCCTGCATATATTTTTTATTCTCTGGAAACTAAAGATGATTAAAATGTGTGCTTGCAACCAACGGTGGTGATGAGATGCTTGCACTCCCGGAAAAGGAGAGCAGTAAGTTTTGCAATGATATTCTAGGATCCTATTAATTTCGATCAACTTGTTTTTTATCCCAGAACTGCAACTTTTCTTTTTATGTTTACATTCACCTCCTGTATATAATTTTTGGTTCTTTAGAACGTAAAGATGGTTAAAATGTAAGTTGGCAACCAACGGTGGTGATGAGACGCTTGCACTCCCGGAAAGGGAGAGGAGAAGTTAGCAACGATATTGTAGGATCCTATTAATTTCGATCAATTTGTTTTTTTTTCCCAAAACTGCAACTTTTATTTTAATGTTTACATTCACCTCCTACATATATTTTTTGGTTCTCTTGAACCTAAAGATGGTTAAAATGTAAGCTGCCAATCAACGGTGGTGATGAGTTGCCTGCAGTCACGGAAAGGGAGAGTTGTAAGTTTAGCGAAGATATTCTAGGATCCTATTAATTTCGATCAACTTTTTTTTTATACCAGAACTGCAACTTGTCTTTTTATGTTTACATTCACCTCCTGGATAAATTATTTGGTTCTTTAGAACGTAAATATGGTTAAAATGTAAGGTGATAATCAATGGTGGTGATGAGACGCTTGCACTCCCAGAAAGGGAGAGTAGTAAGTGTTGCAATGATATCCTAGGATCCTAGTAATTTCGATCAACTTGTTTTTTTATCCGGAACTGCAACTTTTCTTTTTATGTTTACATTCACCTCCTGCATATATTTTTTGGTTCTTCAGAAAAAATGTAAGATGGCAACCAACGGTGTTCATGAGACGCTTGCACTCCCGGAATGGGAGAGCAGTAAGTTTTGCAATGATATTCTAGGAACCTATTAATTTCGATCTACTTGTTTTTTATCCCAGAACTGCAACTTTTGTTTTTATGTTTTCATTCACCTCTTGCATATATTGTTTATTCTCTTGAACCTAAAGATGGTTAAAATGTAAGATGGCAACTAACGGTGGTGATGAGATGCATGCACTCAAGGAAAGGGAGAGCAGTAAGTTTAGCAATGATATCCTAGGATCCTAGTAATTTCGATCAACTTGTTTTTTATCCCAAAACTGCAACTTTTCTTTTTATGTTTACATTCACAACCTGCATATATTTTTTATTCGTTGGAACCTAAAGATGGTAAAAATGTAAGCTGGCAACCAACGGTGGTGATGAGATGCTTGCACTCACGGAAAGGGAGAGTAGTAAGTTTAGCAATGATATTCTAGGATCCTACTAATTTCGATCAACTTGTTTTTTATGCCAGAACTGCAACTTTTCTTTTTATGTTTACATTCACCTCCTGTATATATTTTTTGGTTCTTCAGAACCTAAAGATGATTAAAATGTAAGCTGGCAACCAACGGTGGTGATGAGATGCTTGCATTCCCGGAAAGGGAGAGCAGTAAGTTTAGCAATGACATCCTAGGATCCTAGTAATTTCGATCAACTTGTTTTTTATCCCAGAACGGCAACTTTTCTTTTTATGTTTACATTCACCTCCTGCATATATTTTTTATTCTCTGGAACCTAAAGATGGTTAAAATGTAAGCTGGCAACCAACGGTGGTGATGAGATGCTTGCACTCCCGGAAAGGGAGAGCAGTAAGTTTAGTAATGATATTCTAGGATCCTAATAATTTTCGATCAACTTGTTTTTTATCCCGGAAGCGCAACTTTTCTTTTTATGTTTACATTCACCTCCTGCATATATTTTTTATTCTCTGGAAACTAAAGATGGTTAAAATGTGAGCTGGCAACCAACGGTGGTAATGAGATGCTTGCATTCCCGGAAAGGGAGAGCAGTAAGTTTAGCAATGACATCCTAGGATCCTACTAATTTCGATCAACTTGTTTTTTATGCCAGAACTGCAACTTTTCTTTTTATGTTTACATTCACCTCCTCAGTATATATTTTTTGGTTCTTTAGAACCTAAAGATGATTAAAATGTAAGCGGCAACCAACGGTGGTGATGAGATGCTTGCATTCCCCGGGAAAGGGAGAGCGAGTAAATTTAGCAATGACATCCTAGGATCCTAGTAATTTCGATCAACTTGTTTTTTATCCCAGAACGGCAACTTTTCTTTTTATGTTTACATTCACCTCCTGCATATATTTTTTATTCTCTGGAACCTAAAGATGGTTAAAATGTAAGGCGGCAACCAACGGTGGTGATGAGATGCTTGCACTCCGGAAAGGGAGAGCGAGTAAGTTTAGTAATGATATTCTAGGATCCTAATAATTTTTGATCAACTTGTTTTTTATCCCAGAACTGCAACTTTTCTTTTTATGTTTACATTCACCTCCTGCATATATTTTTTATTCTCTGGAAACTAAAGATGGTTAAAATGTGAGCTGGCAACCAACGGTGGTGATGACATGCTTGCACTCCCGGAAAGGGAGAGTAGTAAGTTTTGCAATGATATCCTAGGATCCTATTAATTTCGATCAACTTGTTTTTTTTCCCCAGAACTGCAACTTTTATTTTAATGTTCACATTCACCTCCTGCATATATTTTTTGGTTCTCTTGAACCTAAAGATGGTTAAAATGTAAGCTGCCAATCAACGGTGGTGATGAGTTGCATGCAGTCACGGAAACGGAGAATTGTAAGTTTAGCAATGATATTCTAGGATCCTATTAATTTCGATCAACTTTTTTTTTATGCCAGAACTGCAACTTGTCTTTTTATGTTTACATTCACCTCCTAGATAAATTATTTTGGTTCTTTAGAACGTAAATATGGTTAAAATGTAAGCTGATAATCAATGGTGGTGATGAGACGCTTGCACTCCCGGAAAGGGAGAGCAGTAAGTTTTGCAATGATATCCTAGGATCCTATTAATTTCGATCAACTTGTTTTTTATGCCAGAAGCGCAACTTTTCTTTTTATGTTTACATTCACCTCCTGTATATATTTTTTGGTTCTTCGGAATGTAAAGATGGTTAAAATGTAAGTGGCAACCAACGGTGTTGATGAGACGCTTGCACTCCCGGAATGGGAGAGCAGTAAGTTTTGCAATGATATTCTAGGATCCTATTAATTTCGATCAACTTGTTTTTTATCCCAGAACTGCAACTTTTGTTTTTATGTTTTCATTCACCTCTTGCATATATTTTTTATTCTCTTGAACCTAAAGATGGTTAAAATGTAAGATGGCAACTAACGGTGGTGATGAGATGCATGCACACCCGGAAAGGGAGAGCAGTAAGTTTAGCAATGATATCCTAGGATCCTAGTAATTTCGATCAACTTGTTTTTTATCCCAAAACTGCAACTTTTCTTTTTATGTTTACATTCACCACCTGCATATATTTTTTATTCGCTGGAACCTAAAGATGGTTAAAATGTAAGCTGGCAACCAACGGTGGTGATGAGATGCTTGCACTCACGGAAAGGGAGAGTAGTAAGTTTCGCAATGATATTCTAGGATCCTACTAATTTCGATCAACTTGATTTTTATGCCAGAACTGCAACTTTTCTTTTTATGTTTACATTCACCTCCTGCATATATTTTTTATTCTCTGGAACCTAAAGATGGTTAAAATGTAAGCTGGCAACCAACGGTGGTGATGAGATGCTTGCACTCACGGAAAGGGAGAGCAGTAAGTTTTGCAATGATATTCTAGGATCCTATTAATTTCGATCAACTTGTTTTTTATGCCGAAGCGCAACTTTTCTTTTTATGTTTACATTCACCTCCTCGTATATATTTTTTATTCTCGGAACCTAAAGATGGTTAAAATATAAGGCGGCAACCAACGGTGGTGATGACATGGTTGCTCTCCGGAAAGGGAGAGTAGTAAGTTTTGCAATGATATTCTAGGATCCTACTAATTTCGATCAACTTGTTTTTTATGCCAGAACTACAACTTTTCTTTTTATGTTTACATTCACCTCCTGTATATATTTTTTGGTTCTTGAACGTAAAGATGGTTAAAATGTAAGGCGGCAACCAACGGTGGTGATGACATGCTTGCACTCCCGGAAAGGGAGAGTAGGAAGTTTTGCAATGATATCCTAGGATCCTATTAATTTCGATCAACTTCTTTTTATCCTAGAAATGCAACTTTTCTTTTTATGTTTACATTCACCTCCTGTATATATTTTTTATTCTCTGGAACCTAAAGATGGTTAAAATGTAAGTTGGCAACCAACGGTGGTGATGAGATGCTTGCACTCACGGAAAAGGAGAGTAGTAAGTTTAGCAATGATATTTTAGGATCCTATTAATTTCGATCAACTTGTTTTTTATGCCAGAACTGCAACTTTTCTTTTTATGTTTACATTCACCTCCTGTATATATTTTTTGGTTCTTCGAACCTAAAGATGGTTAAAATGTAAGCTGGCAACCAACGGTGTTGATGAGACGGTTGCACTCCCGGAATGGGAGAGCAGTAAGTTTTGCAACGATATTCTAGGATTCTATTAATTTCGATCAACTTGTTTTTTATCCCAGAACTGCAACTTTTCTTTTTATGTTTACATTCACCACCTGCATATATTTTTTATTCGCTGGAACCTAAAGATGGTTAAAATGTAAGGCGGCAACCAACGGTGGTGATGAGATGCTTGCACTCACGGAAAGGGAGAGTAGTAAGTTTAGCAATGATATTCTAGGATCCTACTAATTTCGATCAACTTGTTTTTTATGCCGAAGCGCAACTTTTCTTTTTATGTTTACATTCGCCTCCTGTATATATTTTTTGGTTCTTCAGAATGTAAAGATGGTTAAAATGTAAGCTGGCAACCAACGGTGTTGATGAGACGCTTGCACTCCCGGAATGGGAGAGCAATAAGTTTTGCAATGATATTCTAGGATCCTATTAATTTCGATCTACTTGTTTTTTATCACAGAACTGCAACTTTTGTTTTTATGTTTTTATTCACCTCCTGCATATATTTTTTATTCTCTTGAACCTAAAGATGGTTAAAATATAAGATGGCAACTAACGGTGGTGATGAGATGCATGCACACCCGGAAAGGGAGAGCAGTAAGTTTAGCAATGATATCTTAGGATCCTAGTAATTTCGATCAAATTGTTTTTTATCCGAAAACTGCAACTTTTCTTTTTATGTTTACATTCACCACCACGCATATATTTTTTATTCGCTGGAACCTAAAGATGGTTAAAATGTAAGCTGGCAACCAACGGTGGTGATGAGATGCTTGCACTCACGGAAAGGGAGAGTAGGAAGTTTTGCAATGATATCCTAGGATCCTATTAATTTCGATCAACTTCTTTTTATCCTAGAAATGCAACTTTTCTTTTTATGTTTACATTCACCTCCTGTATATATTTTTTATTCTCTGGAACCTAAAGATGGTTAAAATGTAAGTTGGCAACCAACGGTGGTGATGAGATGCTTGCACTCACGGAAAAGGAGAGTAGTAAGTTTAGCAATGATATTTTAGGATCCTATTAATTTCGATCAACTTGTTTTTTATGCCGTAAGCGCAACTTTTCTTTTTATGTTTACATTCACCTCCTGGATAAATTATTTGGTTCTTTAGAACCTAAAGATGGTTAAAATGTAAGCTGACAATCAACGGTGGTGATGAGATGCTTGCACTCCCGGAAAGGGAGAGCAGTAACTTTAGCAATGATATCCTAGGATCCTAGTATTTTCGATCAACTTGTTTTTTATCCCAGAACTGCAAGTTTTCTTTTTATGTTTACATTCACCTCCCGCATATATTTTTTATTCTACGGAACCTAAAGATGGTTAAAATGTAAGGCGGCAACCAACGGTGGTGATGAGATGCTTGCACTCACGGAAAGGGAGAGCAAGTAAGTTTTGCAATGATATTCTAGGATCCTATTAATTTCGATCAACTTGTTTTTTATGCGGAGAAGCGCAACTTTTCTTTTTATGTTTACATTCACCTCCTGTATATATTTTTTGGTTCTTCAGAACCTAAAGATGGTTAAAATATAAGCTGGCAACCAACGGTGGTGATGACATGGTTGCTCTCCCGGAAAGGGAGAGTAGTAGGTTTTGCAATGATATTCTAGGATCCTACTAATTTCGATCAACTTGTTTTTTATGCCAGAACTGCAACTTTTCTTTTTATGTTTACATTCACCTCCTGTATATATTTTTTGGTTCTTCAGAACATAAAGATGGTTAAAATGTAAGCTGGCAACCAACGGTGGTGATGACATGCTTGCACTCCCGGAAAGGGAGAGTAGGAAGTTTTGCAATGATATCCTACGATCCTATTAATTTCGATCAACTTCTTTTTATCCTAGAACTGCAACTTTTCTTTTTATGTTTACATTCACCTCCTGTATATATTTTTTATTCTCCGGAACCTAAAGATGGTTAAAATGTAGCTGGCAACCAACGGTGGTGATGAGATGCTTGCACTCACGGAAAAGGAGAGCAGTAAGTTTAGCAATGATATCCTAGGATCTTAGTATTTTCGATCAACTTGTTTTTTATCCCAGAACTGCAACTTTTCTTTTTATGTTTACATTCACCTCCTGCATATATTTTTTATTCTCTCCGGAACCTAAAGATGGTCAAAATGTAAGGCGGCAACCAACGGTGGTGATGAGATGCTTGCACTCACGGAAAGGGAGAGCAAGTAAGTTTTGCAATGATATTCTAGGATCCTATTAATTTCGATCAACTTGTTTTTTATGCCAGAACTGCAACTTTTCTTTTTATGTTTACATTCACCTCCTGTATATATTTTTTATTCTCTGGAACCTAAAGATGGTTAAAATATAAGCTGGCAACCAACGGTGGTGATGACATGGTTGCTCTCCCGGAAAGGGAGAGTAGTAAGTTTTGCAATGATATTCTAGAATCCTACTAATTTCGATCAACTTGTTTTTTATGCCGAAGGCGCAACTTTTCTTTTTATGTTTACATTCACCTCCTGTATATATTTTTTGGTTCTTCACAACGTAAAGATGGTTAAAATGTAAGCTGGCAACCAACGGTGGTGATGACATGCTTGCACTCCCGGAAATGGAGAGTAGGAAGTTTTGCAATGATATCCTAGGATCCTATTAATTTCGATCAACTTCTTTTTATCCTAGAAATGCAACTTTTCTTTTTATGTTTACATTCACCTCCGTATATATTTTTTATTCTCTGGAACCTAAAGATGGTTAAAATGTAAGATGGCAACGAACGGTGGTGATGAGATGCATGCACTCCCGGAAAGGGAGAGCAGTAAGTTTAGCAATGATATCCTAGGATCCTAGTAATTTCGATCAACTTGTTTTTTATCCCGAGCCGCAACTTTTCTTTTTATGTTTACATTCACCTCCCGCATATATTTTTTATTCTACGGAACCTAAAGATTGTTAAAATGTAAGCTGGCAACCAACGGTGGTGATGAGATGCTTGCACTCCCGGAAAGGGAGAGCAGTAAGTTTAGTAATGATATTCTAGGATCCTAATAATTTTCGATCAACTTGTTTTTTATCCCGGAAGCGCAACTTTTCTTTTTATGTTTACATTCACCTCCTGCATATATATTTTTTTCTCTGAAACCTAAAGATGATTAAAATGTGAGCTGGCAACCAACGGTGGTGATGAGATGCTTGCACTCCCGGAAAGGGAGAGCAGTGAGTTTTGCAATGATATTCTAGGATCCTATTAATTTCGATCAACTTGTTTTTTATGCCAGAAATGCAACTTTTCTTTTTATGTTTACATTCACCTCCTGGATATACTTTTTGGTTCTTTAGAACGTAAAAATGCTTAAAATATAAGCTGGCAACCAACGGTGGTGATGAGACGCTTGCTCTCCCAGAAAGGGATAGCAATTAGTTTAGCAATGATATTCTAGGATCCTAT
Source organism: Populus x sibirica (assembly GCA_019202695.1). Classification (NCBI taxonomy): domain Eukaryota; kingdom Viridiplantae; phylum Streptophyta; class Magnoliopsida; order Malpighiales; family Salicaceae; genus Populus; species Populus x sibirica. Next base: position 418,484 of record JAGMVL010001781.1, read on the forward strand.
TAATTTCGATCAACTTGTTTTTTATGCCGAAGCGCAACTTTTCTTTTTATGTTTACATTCACCTCCTGTATATATTTTTTGGTTCTTCAGAACCTAAAGATGATTAAAATGTAAGCTGGCAACCAACGGTGTTGATGAGACGGTTGCACTCCCGGAATGGGAGAGCAGTAAGTTTTGCAACGATATTCTAGGATTCTATTAATTTCGATCAACTTGTTTTTTATCCCAGAACTGCAACTTTTCTTTTTATGTTTACATTCACCTCTTGCATATATTTTTTATTCTCTTAAACCTAAAGATGGTTAAAATGTAAGATGGCAACGAACGGTGGTGATGAGATGCATGCACTCCGGAAAGGGAGAGCAAGTAAGTTTAGCAATGATATCCTAGGATCCTAGTAATTTCGATCAACTTGTTTTTTATCCCAGAACTGCAACTTTTCTTTTTATGTTTACATTCACCTCCTGCATATATTTTTTATTCTCTGGAACCTAAAGATTGTTAAAATGTAAGCTGGCAACCAACGGTGGTGATGAGATGCTTGCACTCCCGGAAAGGGAGAGCAGTAAGTTTAGTAATGATATTCTAGGATCCTAATAATTTTCGATCAACTTGTTTTTTATCCCAGAACTGCAACTTTTCTTTTTATGTTTACATTCACCTCCTGCATATATATTTTTTTCTCTGAAACCTAAAGATGATTAAAATGTGAGCTGGCAACCAACGGTGGTGATGAGATGCTTGCACTCCCGGAAAGGGAGAGCAGTGAGTTTTGCAATGATATCCTAGGATCCTATTAATTTCGATTCAACTTGTTTTTATCCCAGAAAGGCAACTTTTTTTTTTATGTTTACATTCACCTCCCGCATATATTTTTTATTCTCACGGAAACTAAAGATGGTTAAAATGTGAGCTGGCAACCAACGGTGGTGATGAGATCCTTGCACGCCCGGAAAGGGATAGCAGTTAGTTTAGCAATGATATTCTAGGATCCTATTAATTTCGATCAACTTGTTTTTTATACCGGAAGCGCAACTTTTCTTTTTATGTTTTACATTCACCTCTTGTATATATTTTTTGGTTCTTCAGAACGTAAAGATGGTTAAAATGTAAGCTCGCAACCAACGGTGGTGATGAGATCCTTGCACACCCGGAAAGGGATAGCAGTAAGTTTAGCAATGATATTCTAGTATCCTAGTAATTTCGATCAACTTGTTTTTTATCCCAGAACTGCAACTTTTCTTTTTATGTTTACATTCACCTCTTGCATATATTTTTTATTCTCTTGAACCTAAAGATGGTTAAAATGTAAGCTGGCAACCAACGGTGGTGATGAGATGCATGCACTCCCGGAAAGGGAGAGTAGTAAGTTTAGCAATGATATTCTAGGATCCTATTAACTTCGATCAACTTGTTTTTTATGCCGGAAGCGCAACTTTTCTTTTTGTGTTTACATTCACCTCCCCGTATATATTTTTTGGTTCTTCAGAACCTAAAGATGGTTAAAATTTAAGCTGGCAACTAACGGTGGTTATGAGATGCTTACACTCCCGGAAAGGGAGAATAGTAAGTTTTGCAATGATATCCTAGGATCCTATTAATTTCGATCAACTTGTTTTTTATCCTAGAACTGCAACTTTTCTTTTTATGTTTACATTCACGTCCTGCATATATTTTTTATTCTCTGGAAACTAAAGATGATTAAAATGTGAGCTGGCAACCAACAGTGGTGATGAGATGCTTGCACTCCTGGAAAGGGAGAGCAGTAAGTTTTGCAATGATATCCTAGGATCCTATTAATTTCGATCAACTTGTTTTTATCCCAGAATTGCAACTTTTCTGTTTATGTTTACGTTCACTTCCTGCATATATTTTTTATTGTCTAGAACCTAATGATGGTTAAAATGTAAGCTCGCAACCAACGATGGTGATGAGACGCTTGCACTCCTAAAAAGGGAGAGCAGTAAATTTTGCAATGATATCCTAGGATCCAATTATTTTCGATCAAATTGTTTTTTATCCCAGAACTGCAACTTTTCTTTTTTATGTTTACATTCACCTCCCCGCATATATTTTTTTGGTTCTTTAGAACCTAAAGACGCTTAAAATGTAACTTGGCAACCAAAGGTGGTGATGAGATGCTTGCACTCCCGAAAGGGAGACCAGTAAGTTTTGCAATGATATTCTACGATCCTATTAACTTCAATCAACTTGTTTTTTATCCCATAACTGCAACTTTCCTTTTAATTTTTACATTCTCCTCCAGTATATTTTTTTGGTTCTTTAGAACGTACAGATGGTTAAAATTTAAGGCGACAACCAACGGTGGTGATGAGATGCTTGCACTCCCGGAAAGGGAGAGCAAGTAAGTTTTGAAATGATATTCTAGGATCCTATTAATTTGAATCAACTTGTTTTTTATCCCTCAACTGCAACTATTCTTTTTATGTTTACATTCACCTCCTGCATATATTTTTTATTCTCTGGAACCTAAAGATGGTTAAAATGTAAGCTGGCAACCAACGGTGGTGATGGGATGCTTGCACTCCGGAAAGGGAGAGCGATAAATTTTGCAATGATATCCTAGGATCCAATTATTTTCGATCAAATTGTTTTTTATCCCGGAAGCGCAACTTTTCTTTTTTATGTTTACATTCACCTCCTACATATATTTTTTTGGTTCTTTAGAACCTAAAGACAGTTAAAATGTAACGTGGCAACCAAAGATGGTGATGAGATGCTTGCACTCCCGGAAAGGGAGAGCAGTAAGTTTTGCAATGATATTCTACGATCCTATTAACTTCAATCAACTTGTTTTTTATCCCGAAGCGCAACTTTTCTTTTTATGTTTACATTCACCTCCTGGATATATTTTTTATTCTCGGAACCTAAAGATGGTTAAAATGTAAGGCGGCAACCAATGGTGGTGATGAGATGCATGCACTCCGGAAAGGGAGAGCAAGTAAGTTTTGAAATGATATTCTAGGATCCTATTAATTTGAATCAATTTGTTTTTTATCCCGGAAGCGCAACTTTTCTTTTTATGTTTACATTCACCTCCTGCATATATTTTTTGGTTCTCTTGAACCTAAAGATGGTTAAAATGTAAGCTGACAATCAACGGTGGTGATGAGATGCTTGCACTCCCGGAAAGGGAGAGGAGTAAGTTTTGAAATGATATTCTAGGATGCTATTAATTTGAATCAACTTGTTTTTTATCCCAAAACTGCAACTTTTCTTTTTACGTTTACATTCACCTCCTGCATATATTTTTTGGTTCTCTTGAACCTAAAGATGGTTAAAATGTAAGTGACAATCAACGGTGGTGATGAGATGCTTGCACTCCGGAAAGGGGGAGCGGTAAGTTTTGAAATGATATTCTAGGATCCTATTAATTTGAATCAACTTGTTTTTTATCCCACAACTGCAACTTTTCTTTTTATGTTTACATTCACCTCCTGGATATATTTTTTATTCTCTGGAACCTAAAGATGGTTAAAATGTGAGCTGGCAACCAACGGTGGTGATGACATGCTTGCACTCCCGAAAAGGGAGAGTAGTAAGTTTTGCAATGATATCCTAGGATCCTACTAATTTCGATCAACTTGTTTTTTATGCCAGAAATGCAACTTTTCTTTTTATGTTTACATTCACCTCGTGTATATATTTTTTGGTTCTTCAGAACCTAAAGATGGTTAAAATGTGAGCAGGCAACCAAAGGTGGTGATGAGACGCTTGCACTCCCGGAAAGGGAGAGCAGTAAGTTTTGCAATGATATTCTAGGTTCCTATTAATTTCGATCAACTTGTTTTTTATCCCATAAGCGCAACTTTTCTTTTTATGTTTACATTCACCTCCTGCATATATATTTTTTTCTCTGGAACCTAAAGATGGTTAAAATGTAAGCTGGCAACCAACGGTGGTGATGACATGGTTGCTTTCCCGGAAAGCGAGAGTAGTAAGTTTTGCAATGATATCCTAGGATCCTATTAATTTCGATTCAACTTGTTTTTATCCCAGAACTGCAACTTTTCTTTTTATGTTTACATTCACCTCCTGCATATATTTTTTATTCTCTGGAACCTAAAGATGGTTAAAATGTAAGATGGCAACGAACGGTGGTGATGAGATGCATGCACTCTCGGAAAGGGAGAGCAGTAAGTTTAGCAATGATATCCTAGGATCCTAGTAATTTCGATCAACTTGTTTTTTATCCCAGAACTGCAACTTTTCTTTTTATGTTTACATTCACCTCCTGCATATATTTTTTATTCTCTGGAACCTAAAGATGGTTAAAATGTAAGCTGGCAACCAACGGTGGTGATAAGATGCTTGGACTCACAGAAAGGGAGAGTGTTAAGTTTAGCAATGATATTCTAGGATCCTATTAATTTCGATCAACTTCTTTTTTATGCCAAAACTGCAACTTTTCTTTTTATGTTTACATTCACCTCCTGTATATAGTTTTTGGTTCTTCAGAACGTAAAGATGGTTAAAATGTGAGCTGGCAACCAACGGTGGTGATAAGATGCTTGCACTCACAGAAAGGGAGAGTGGTAAGTTTAGCAATGATATTCTAGGATCCTATTAATTTCGATCAACTTGTTTTTTATGCCAGAAATGCAACTTTTCTTTTCATGTTTACATTCACCTCCTGGATATATTTTTTGGTTCTTTAGAACGTAAAAATGCTTAAAATGTAAGCTGGCAACCAACGGTGGTGATGAGACGCTTGCTCTCCCGGAAAGGGAGAGCAGTCAGTTTTGCAATGATATCCTAGGATCCTATTAATTTCGATTCAACTTGTTTTTATCCAAGAAATGCAACTTTTCTTTTTATGTTTACATTCACCTCCTGCATATATTTTTTATTCTCTGGAAACTAAAGATGGTTAAAATGTGAACTGGCAACCAACGGTGGTGATGAGATCTTTGCACTCCCGGAAAGGGATAGCAGTTAGTTTAGCAATGATATTCTAGGATCCTATTAATTTCGATCAACTTGTTTTTTTATGCCAGAAATGCAACGTTTCTTTTTATGTTTACATTCACCTCCTGGATATATTTTTTGGTTCTTTAGAACGTAAAGATGATTAAAATGTCAGCTGGCAACCAACGGTGGTGATGAGATGCTTCCACTCACAGAAAGGGAGAGTGGTAAGTTTAGCAATGATATTCTAGGATCCTATTAATTTCGATCAACTTGTTTTTTATGCCGAGGCGCAACTTTTCTTTTTATGTTTACATTCACCTCTTGTATATATTTTTTGGTTCTTCGAACGTAAAGATGGTTAAAATGTAAGCTGGCAACCAACGGTGGTGATGAGATCCTTGCACTCCCGGAAAGGGATAGCAGTAAGTTTAGCAATGGTATTCTAGGATCCTAGTAATTTCGATCAACTTGTTTTTTATCCCAGAACTGCAACTTTTCTTTTTATGTTTACATTCACCTCCTGCATATATTTTTTATTCTCTGGAACCTAAAGATGCTTAAAATGTAAGCTGGCGACCAACGGTGGTGATAAGATGCTTGCACTCACAGAAAGGGAGAGTGGTAAGTTTAGCAATGATATTCTAGGATCCTATTAATTTCGATCAACTTGTTTTTTAGGCCAGGACTGCAACTTTTCTTTTTATGTTGACATTCACCTCGTGTATATATTTTTTGGTTCTTTAGAATGTAAAGATGGTTAAAATGTGAGCTGGCAACCAAAGGTGGTGATGAGACGCTTGCACTCCCGGAAAGGGGGAGCAGTAAGTTTTACAATGATATTCTAGGATCCTATTAATTTCGATCAACTTGTTTTTTATCCCATAACTGCAACTTTTCTTTTTATGTTTACATTCACCTCTTGTATATATTTTTTGGTTCTTCAGAACGTAAAGATGGTTAAAATGTAAGCTCGCAACTAACGGTGGTGATGAGATCCTTGCACTCCCGGAAAGGGATAGCAGTAAGTTTAGCAATGATATTCTAGGATCCTAGTAATTTCGATCAACTTGTTTTTTATCCCAGAACTGCAACTTTTCTTTTTATGTTTACATTCACCTCGTGCATATATTTTTTATTCTCTTGAACCTAAAGATGATTAAAATGTAAGCTGGCAACCAAAGGTGGTGATGAGACGCTTGCACTCCCAAAAAGGGAGAGCAGTAAGTTTAGCAACGATGTTCTAGGATCCTATTAATTTCGATCAACTTGTTTTTCATCCCAGAACCGCTACTTTTCTTTTTATGTTTACATTCACCTCCTGTCTATATTTTTTGGTTCTTTAGAACGTAAAGATGGTTAAAATGTAAGCTGGCAACCAAAGGTGGTGATGAGACGCTTACACTCCCAAAAAGGGAGAGCTGTAAGTTTAGCAACGATGTTCTAGGATCCTATTAATTTCGATAAACTTGTTTTTTATCTCACAACTGCAACTTTTCTTTTTATGTTTACATTCACCTACTGCATATATTTTTTAGTTCTCTTGAACCTAAAGATGGTTAAAGTGTAAGCTGACAAGCAACGGTGGTGATGAGATGCTTGCACTCCCGAAAAGGGAGAGCAGTAAGTTTTGCAATGATATTCTAGGATCCTATTAATTTCGATCAACTTGTTTTTCATCCCATAACGCAACTTTTCTTTTTATGTTTAAATTCACCTCCTGGATATATTTTTTTGGTTCTTTAGAACGTATAGATGGTTAAAATGTAAGGCGGCAACCAAAGGTGGTGATGAGACGCTTGCACTCCCGAAAAGGAGCGTAAGTGTTGCAATAATATCCTAGGATCCTATTAATTTCGATCAACTTGTTTTTATCCCAGAATTGCAACTTTTCTATTTATGTTTACGTTCACTTCCTGCATATATTTTTTATTGTCTAGAACCTAATGATGGTTAAAAAGTAAGCTCGCAACCAACGATGGTGATGAGACGCTTGCACTCCTGAAAAGGGAGAGCAGTAAATTTTGCAATGATATCCTAGGATCCAATTATTTTCGATCAAATTGTTTTTTATCCCAGAACTGCAACTTTTCTTTTTTATGTTTACATTCACCTCCCGCATATATTTTTTTGGTTCTTTAGAACCTAAAGACGATTAAAATGTAACTTGGCAACCAAAGGTGGTGATGAGATGCTTGCACTCCCCGGAAGGGAGACCAGTAAGTTTTGCAATGATATTCTACGATCCTATTAACTTCAATCAACTTGTTTTTTATCCCATAACTGCAACTTTCCTTTTAATTTTTACATTCTCCTCCAGTATATTTTTTTGGTTCTTTAGAACGTACAGATGGTTAAAATTTAAGCTGGCAACCAACGGTGGTGATGAGATGCTTGCACTCCGGAAAGGGGGAGCAGTAAGTTTTGAAATGATATTCTAGGATCCTATTAATTTGAATCAACTTTTTTTATCCCTCAAGCGCAACTATTCTTTTTATGTTTACATTCACCTCCTGCATATATTTTTTATTCTCTGGAACCTAAAGATGGTTAAAATGTAAGCTGGCAACCAACGGTGGTGATGGGATGCTTGCACTCCCGGAAAGGGAGAGCAGTAAATTTTGCAATGATATCCTAGGATCCAATTATTTTCGATCAAATTGTTTTTTATCCTAGAACTGCAACTTTTCTTTTTTATGTTTACATTCACCTCCTGCATATATTTTTTTGGTTCTTTAGAACCTAAAGACGGTTAAAATGTAACCTGGCAACCAAAGGTGGTGATGAGATGTTTGCACTCCCGGAAAGGGAGAGCAGTAAGTTTTGCAATGATATTCAAAGATCCTATTAACTTCAATCAACTTGTTTTTTATCCCAGAACTGCAACTTTTCTTTTTATGTTTACATTCACCTCCTGGATATATTTTTTATTCTCTGGAACCTAAAGATGGTTAAAATGTAAGGCGGCAACCAACGGTGGTGATGAGATGCATGCACTCCCGGAAAGGGAGAGCAAGTAAGTTTTGAAATGATATTCTAGGATCCTATTAATTTGAATCAATTTGTTTTTTATCCCCGAACCGCAACTTTTCTTTTTATGTTTACATTCACCTCCTGCATATATTTTTTGGTTCTCTTGAACCTAAAGATGGTTAAAATGTAAGCCGACAATCAACGGTGGTGATGAGATGCTTGCACTCCCGGAAAGGGAGAGCAAGTAAGTTTTGAAATGATGTTCTAGGATGCTATTAATTTGAATCAACTTGTTTTTTATCCCAAAAGCGCAACTTTTCTTTTTACGTTTACATTCACCTCCCGCATATATTTTTTGGTTCTCTTGAACCTAAAGATGGTTAAAATGTAAGGCGACAATCAACGGTGGTGATGAGATGCTTGCACTCCCGGAAAGGGGGAGCAAGTAAGTTTTGAAATGATATTCTAGGATCCTATTAATTTGAATCAACTTGTTTTTTATCCCACAAGCGCAACTTTTCTTTTTATGTTTACATTCACCTCCTGGATATATTTTTTATTCTCTGGAACCTAAAGATGGTTAAAATGTAAGCTGGCAACTAACGGTGGTGATGAGATGCATGCACTCCCGGAAAGGGAGAGCGAGTAAGTTTTGAAATGATATTCTAGCATCCTATTAATTTGAATCAATTTGTTTTTTATCCCACAAGCGCAACTTTTCTTTTTATGTTTACATTCACCTACTACATATATTTTTTGGTTCTCTTGAACCTAAAGATGGTTAAAGTGTAAGCTGACAAGCAACGGTGGTGATGAGATGATTGCACTCCCGGAAAGGGAGAGCAGTAAGTTTTGAAATGATATTCTAGGATGCTATTAATTTGAATCAACTTGTTTTTTATCCAAAAACTACAACTTTTCATTTTACGTTTACATTCACCTCCTACATATATTTTTTGGTTCTCTTGAACCTAAAGATGGTTAAAGTGTAAGCTGACAAGCAACGGTGGTGATGAGATGCTTGCACTCCCGAAAAGGGAGAGCAGTAAGTTTTGCAATGATATTCTAGGATCCTATTAATTTCGATCAACTTGTTTTTCATCCCATAACTGCAACTTTTCTTTTTATGTTTAAATTCACCTCCTGGATATATTTTTTTGGTTCTTTAGAACGTATAGATGGTTAAAATGTAAGCTGGCAACCAAAGGTGGTGATGAGACGCTTGCACTCCCGAAAAGGAGCAGTAAGTGTTGCAATGATATCCTAGGATCCTATTAATTTCGATCAACTTGTTTTTATCCCAGAATTGCCACTTTTCTATTTATGTTTACGTTCACTTCCTGCATATATTTTTTATTCTCTAGAACCTAATGATGGTTAAAATGTAAGCTCGCAACCAACGATGGTGATGAGACGCTTGCACTACTGAAAAGGGATTGCAGTAAGTTTACCAATAATATTCTACAATCTTATTATTTTCGATAAACTTGTTTTTTATCTCACAACTGCAACTTTTCTTTTTATGTTTACATTCACCTATTGCATATAGTTTTTGGTTCTCTTGAACCTAAAGATGGTTAAAATGTAAGCTCACAATCAACGGTGGTGTGAGATGCTTGCACTCCCGGAAAGGGAGAGCGATAAGTTTTGAAATGATATTCTAGGATCCCATTAATTTGAATCAACTTGTTTTTTATCCCACAACTGCAACTTTTCTTTTTATGTTTACATTCACCTCCTGGATATATTTTATTGGTTCTTTAGAACGTATAGATGGTTAAAATGTAAGCTAGCAACCAAAGGTGGTGATGAGACGCTTGCACTCCCGAAAAGGGAGAGCAGTAAGTGTTGCAATGATATACTAGGATCCTATTAATTTCGATCAACTTGTTTTTATCCCAGAATTGCAACTTTTCTATTTATGTTTACGTTCACTTCCCGCATATATTTTTTATTGTCTAGAACCTAATGATGGTTAAAATGTAAGCTCGCAACCAACGATGGTGATGAGACGCTTGCACTCCGAAAAGGGAGAGCAGTAAATTTTGCAATGATATCCTAGGATCCAATTATTTTCGATCAAATTGTTTTTTATCCCAGAACTGCAACTTTTCTTTTTTATGTTTACATTCACCTCCTGCATATATTTTTTTGGTTCTTTAGAACCTAAAGACAGTTAAAATGTAACTTGGCAACCAAAGGTGGTGATGAGATGCTTGCACTCCCGGAAAGGGAGAGCAGTAAGTTTTGCAATGATATTCTACGATCCTATTAACTTCAATCAACTTGTTTTTTATCCCGGAAGCGCAACTTTTCTTTTTATGTTTACATTCACCTCCTGGATATATTTTTTATTCTCCGGAACCTAAAGATGGTTAAAATGTAAGGCGGCAACCAACGGTGGTGATGAGATGCATGCACTCCGGAAAGGGAGAGCAAGTAAGTTTTGAAATGATATTCTAGGATCCTATTAATTTGAATCAATTTGTTTTTTATCCCAGAAGCGCAACTTTTCTTTTTATGTTTACATTCACCTCCTGCATATATTTTTTGGTTCTCTTGAACCTAAAGATGGTTAAAATGTAAGCGACAATCAACGGTGGTGATGAGATGCTTGCACTCCCGGAAAGGGAGAGCAAGTAAGTTTTGAAATGATGTTCTAGGATGCTATTAATTTGAATCAACTTGTTTTTTATCCCAAAAGCGCAACTTTTCTTTTTACGTTTACATTCACCTCCGCATATATTTTTTGGTTCTCTTGAACCTAAAGATGGTTAAAATGTAAGTGACAATCAACGGTGGTGATGAGATGCTTGCACTCCGGAAAGGGGGAGCAGTAAGTTTTGAAATGATATTCTAGGATCCTATTAATTTGAATCAACTTGTTTTTTATCCCACAAGCGCAACTTTTCTTTTTATGTTTACATTCACCTCCTGGATATATTTTTTATTCTCTGGAACCTAAAGATGGTTAAAATGTAAGCTGGCAACCAACGGTGGTGATGAGATGCATGCACTCCCGGAAAGGGAGAGCAGTAAGTTTTGAAATGATATTCTAGGATCCTATTAATTTGAATCAATTTGTTTTTTATCCCAAAAGCGCAACTTTTCTTTTTATGTTTACATTCACCTCCTGCATATATTTTTTGGTTCTCTTGAACCTAAAGATGGTTAAAATGTAAGTGACAATCAACGGTGGTGATGAGATGCTTGCACTCCGGAAAGGAGAGCAGTAAGTTTTGAAATGATATTCTAGGATGCTATTAATTTGAATCAACTTGTTTTTTATCCAAAAACTACAACTTTTCTTTTTACGTTTACATTCACCTCCTGCATATATTTTTTGGTTCTCTTGAACCTAAAGATGGTTAAAATGTAAGCTGACAATCAACGGTGGTGATGAGATGCTTGCACTCCGGAAAGGGGGAGCAGTAAGTTTTGAAATGATATTCTAGTATCCTATTAATTTGAATCAACTTGTTTTTTATCCCACAACTGCAACTTTTCTTTTTATGTTTACATTCACCTCTTGCATATATTTTTTGGTTCTCTTGAACCTAAAGATGGTTAAAATGTAAGTGACAATCAACGGTGGTGATGAGATGCTTGCACTCCGGAAAGGGAGAGCAGTATGTTTTGAAATGATATTCTAGGATCCTATTAATTTGAATCAACTTGTTTTTTATCCCACAACCGCAACTTTTCTTTTTATGTTTCCATTCACCTCCTGCATATATTTTTTGGTTCTCTTGAACCTAAAGATGGTTAAAATGTAAGGCGACAATCAACGATGGTGATGAGATGCTTGCACTCCTGGAAAGGGAGAGCAGTAAGTTTTGAAATGATATTCTAGGATCCTCTTAATTTGAATCAACTTGTTTTTTATCCCACAACTGCAACTTTTCTTTTTATGTTTACATTTACCTCCTGCATATATTTTTTGGTTCTCTTGAACCTAAAGATGGTTAAAATGTAAGGTGACAATCAATGGTGGTGATGAGATGCTTGCACTCCCGGAAAGGGAGAGCAAGTAAGTTTTGAAATGATATTCTAGGATCCTAATAATTTGAATCAACTTGTTTTTTATCCCACAAGCGCAACTTTTCTTTTGATGTTTACATTCACCTCCTGCATATATTTTTTGGTTCTCTTGAACCTAAAGATGGTTAAAATGTAAGATGACAATCAACGATGGTGATGAGATGCTTGCACTCCCGGAAAGGGAGAGCAGTAAGTTTTGAAATGATATTCTAGGATCCTATTAATTTGAATCAACTTGTTTTTTATCCCACAACTGCAACTTTTCTTTTTATGTTTACATTCACCTCCTGCATATATTTTTTGGTTCTCTTGAACCTAAAGACGGTTAAAATGTAACCTGGCAACCAAAGGTGGTGATGAGATGCTTGCACTCCCGGAAAGGGAGAGCAAGTAAGTTTTGCAATGATATTCAAAGATCCTATTAACTTCAATCAACTTGTTTTTTATCCCGAAGCGCAACTTTTCTTTTTATGTTTACATTCACCTCCCGCATATATTTTTTGGTTCTCTTGAACTTAAAGATGGTTAAAATGTAAGCTGACAACCAACGGTGGTGATGAGATGCATGCACTCCCGGAAAGGGAGAGCAGTAAGTTTAGCAATGATATTCTACGATCTTATTAATTTTGATCAACTTGTTTTTTATCCCACAACCGCAACTTTTCTTTTTATGTTTACATTCACCTCCCCGCATATATTTTTTGGTTCTCTTGAACCTAAAGATGGTTAAAATGTAAGTGACAATCAACGATGGTGATGAGATGCTTGCGCTCCCGGAAAGGGAGAGCAGTAAGTTTTGAAATGATATTCTAGGATCCTATTAATTTGAATCAACTTGTTTTTTATCCCTCAACTGCAACTTTTCTTTTTATGTTTACATTCACCTCCTGCATATATTTTTTTGGTTCTTTAGAACCTAAAGACGGTTAAAATGTAACCTGGCAACCAAAGGTGGTGATGAGATGCTTGCACTCCCGGAAAGGGAGAGCAGTAAGTTTTGCAATGATATTCAAAGATCCTATTAACTTCAATCAACTTGTTTTTTATCCCCGAAGCGCAACTTTTCTTTTTATGTTTACATTCACCTACCGCATATATTTTATTCTACGGAACCTAAAGATGGTTAAAATGTAAGGCGGCAACCAACGGTGGTGATGAGATGCATGCACTCCCGGAAAGGGAGAGCGATAAGTTTAGCAATGATATTCTACGATCTTATTAATTTCGATCAACTTGTTTTTTATCCCACAACTGCAACTTTTCTTTTTATGTTTACATTCACCTCCTGCATATATTTTTTGGTTCTCTTGAACTTAAAGATGGTTAAAATGTAAGTCGACAACCAACGGTGGTGATGAGATGCATGCACTCCCGGAAAGGGAGAGTAGTAAGTTTAGCAATGATATTCTACGATCCTATTAATTTTGATCAACTTGTTTTTTATCCCACAACCGCAACTTTTCTTTTTATGTTTACATTCACCTCCCGCATATATTTTTTGGTTCTCTTGAACCTAAAGATGGTTAAAATGTAAGCTGACAATCAACGATGGTGATGAGATGCTTGCGCTCCCGGAAAGGGAGAGCAGTAAGTTTTGAAATGATATTCTAGGATCCTATTAATTTGAATCAACTTGTTTTTTATCCCTCAACTGCAACTTTTCTTTTTATGTTTACATTCACCTCCTCGCATATATTTTTTTGGTTCTTTAGAACCTAAAGACGGTTAAAAATGTAACCTGGCAACCAAAGGTGGTGATGAGATGCTTGCACTCCGGAAAGGGAGAGCAAGTAAGTTTTGCAATGATATTCAAAGATCCTATTAACTTCAATCAACTTGTTTTTTATCCCAGAACTGCAACTTTTCTTTTTATGTTTACATTCACCTCCTGCATATATTTTATTCTCTGGAACCTAAAGATGGTTAAAATGTAAGCGGCAACCAACGGTGGTGATGAGATGCATGCACTCCCGGAAAGGGAGAGCAGTAAGTTTAGCAATGATATTCTACGATCCTATTAACTTCGATCAACTTGTTTTTTGTCCCACAACTGCAACTTTTCTTTTTTATGTTTACATTCACCTCCCGCATATATTTTTTGGTTTTCTTGAACTTAAAGATGGTTAAAATGTAAGGCGACAACCAACGGTGGTGATGAGATGCTTGCACTCCTGGAAAGGGGAGCAAGTAAGTTTTGAAATGATATTCTAGGATCCTATTAATTTGAATCAACTTGTTTTTTATCCCTCAACTGCAACTTTTCTTTTATGTTTACATTCACCTCCTGCATATATTTTTTTGGTTCTTTAGAACCTAAAGACGGTTAAAATGTAACCTGGCAACCAAAGGTGGTGATGAGATGCCGGCACTCGCGGAAAGGGAGAGCAAGTAAGTTTTGTAATGATATTCTACGATCCTATTAACTTCAATCAACTTGTTTTTTATCCCAGAACTACAACTTTTCTTTTTATCTTTACATTCACCTCCTGTATATATTTTTTGGTTCTCTTCAACCTAAAGATGGTTAAAATGTAAGCTGACAATGAACGATGGTGATGAGATGCTTGCACTCCTGGAAAGGGAGAGCAGTAAGTTTTGAAATGATATTCTAGGATTCTATTAATTTGAATCAACTTGTTTTTTATTCCACAATCGCAACTTTTCTTTTTATGTTTACATTCACCTCCCGCATATATTTTTTGGTTCTCTTGAACCTAAAGATGGTTAAAATGTAAGTCGACAACCAACGGTGGTGATGAGATGCTTGCACTCCGGAAAGGGGGAGCAAGTAAGTTTTGAAATGATATTCTAGGATCCTATTAATTTGAATCAACTTGTTTTTTATCCCTCAACCGCAACTTTTCTTTTATGTTTACATTCACCTCCTGCATATATTTTTTTGGTTCTTTAGAACCTAAGGACGGTTAAAATGTAACCTGGCAACCAAAGGTGGTGATGAGATGCTGGCACTCGCGGAAAGGGAGAGCAGTAAGTTTTGTAATGATATTCTACGATCCTATTAACTTCAATCAACTTGTTTTTTATCCCAGAACTACAACTTTTCTTTTTATGTTTACATTCACCTCTTGTATATATTTTTTGGTTCTCTTCAACCTAAAGATGGTTAAAATGTAAGCTGACAATCAACGCTGGTGATGAGATGCTTGCACTCCCGGAAAGGGAGAGCGATAAGTTTTGAAATGATATTCTAGGATTCTATTAATTTGAATCAACTTGTTTTTTATCCCACAACCGCAACTTTTCTTTTTATGTTTACATTCACCTCCCGCATATATTTTTTGGTTCTCTTGAACCTAAAGATGGTTAAAATGTAAGTGACAATCAACGATGGTGATGAGATGCTTGCACTCCAGGAAAGGGGGAGTAGTAAGTTTAGAAATGATATTCTACGATCCTATTAACTTCAATCAACTTGTTTTTTGTCCCGGAACTGCAACTTTTCTTTTTTTTTTTACTTTCACCTCCTGCATATATTTTTTATTCTCTGGAAACTAAAGATGGTTAAAATGTGAGCCGGCAACCAACGGTGGTGATGAGATGCTTGCACTCCCGAAAGGGAGAGCAAGTAAGTTTTGCAATGATATCCTAGGATCCTATTAATTTCGATCAACTAGTTTTTATCCCGAATTGCAACTTTTCTATTTATGTTTACGTTCACTTCCGCATATATTTTTTATTCTCTAGAACCTAAAAAAGGTTAAAATGTAAGGCGACAATCAATGGTGGGGATGAGATGCATGCACTCCCGGAAAGGGAGAGCATTAAGTTTAGCAACGATATTCTAGGATCCTATTAATTTGGATCAACTTGTTTTTTATCCCATAATCGCAACTTTTCTTTTAATTTTTATATTCTCATCCCGTATATTTTTTTGGTTCTTTAGAACCTAAAGATGGTTAAAATGTAAGCCGGCAACCAACAAGTGGTGATAAGATGCATGCACTCCGGAAAGGGAGAGAAGTAAGTTTAGCAATGATATTCTACGATCTTATTAATTTCGATCAACTTGTTTTTTATCCCACAACCGCAACTTTTCTTTTTATGTTTACATTCACCTCCCGCATATATATTTTGGTTCTCTTGAACCTAAAGATTGTTAAAATGTAAGTTGACAATCAACGGTGGTGATGAGATGCTTGCACTCCGGAAAGGGAGAGCAAGTAAGTTTTGAAAGGATATTCTAGGATCCTATTAATTTGAATCAACTTGTTTTTTATCCCACAACCGCAACTTTTCTTTTTATGTTTACATTCACCTCCCTGCATATATTTTTTGGTTCTCTTGAACCTAAAGATGGTTAAAATTTAAGCCGGCAACCAACAAGTGGTGATGAGATGCTTGCACTCCGGAAAGGGAGAGCAAGTAAGTTTTGAAATGATATTCTAGGATCCTATTAATTTGAATCAACTTGTTTTTTATCCCACAACTGCAACTTTTCTTTTTATGTTTACATTCACCTCCTGCATATATTTTTTGGTTCTCTTGAACCTAAAGATGGTTAAAATGTAAGCTGACAAGCAACGATGGTGATGAGATGCTTGCACTCCCGGAAAGGGAGAGCAGGAAGTTTTGAAATGATATTCTAGGATCCTATTAATTTGAATCAACTTGTTTTTTATCCCACAACTGCAACTTTTCTTTTTATGTTTACATTCACCTCCCGCATATATTTTTTGGTTCTCTTGAACCTAAAGATGGTTAAAATGTAGCGACAAGCAACGGTGGTGATGAGATGCTTGCACTCCCGGAAAGGGAGCGCAATAAGTTTTGAAATGATTTTCTAGGATCCTATTAATTTGAATCAACTTGTTTTTTATCCCACAACTGCAACTTTTCTTTTTATGTTTACATTCACCTCCTGCATATATTTTTTGGTTCTTGATAAGGGAATTTTTAGCATGTATATTTTCTGCTATTCATGCGTGATTTTTAAATATTTTTGATATGTTGCACAAGACAATTAGAATTTTGAATCTCTTTTTGAACTATTGACCTCGTGGGAAATTAATGTGTTTTCGATCTTAGGTTGCGAACAGAAGAGCCTGGGCACTTTGAAACCGAATAGTGATTCATTATGTCTTGTAAAGAAGCTATACAATTTAGTTCCGGATGTTCGTAACCATTTTCAAATAGCTGAGATGAAGGTCTACAAAACATATGAAGGACATATAACTCAGTTTTGTTGTTTCGAAGCCCAAAAAGCGAGTTGAAAAACAAGGATTGAACCAGCCCGAAATTCCTGCACTGCAAAGACTGTTTCGGTTTATAACCCATATCTCAACGCTCAGAGGTCCAAAAATTGCACGATCAGTGTCGTTGGAAAGAAAATTTGATTCTCTACAATTTCTCCAGAAATAGAGATCTTTGAATTCGCACGTTTCCTACCTCAAATCTGGCCCGCAATGTCTGGGTAGGAGAAATCAATGCGAGAAAAGGAAATTTTCCTCATGATTGGCGGGGTAGAAAAGCCACGAGTATAAAAGAAGAGTTTGGGGGTCTGAAAAACGTGTGGAGACACTTAGAAACCCTGAACATAGCAAAGAAAAATAGAGGAGGCGGCACCAACGGGAACAACAAGAACGAGAGGCAAAAATATTGAAGACCCGGAGGACACCTATCTCTTCCACTTCGAAATTCTCTACTTTTGAGTGATGTTCATCGTATCAAGTTTGTTTCTCTTTAATTTAACTATGGAGTAGACTTTTATTCTGGGATTTTTGATGTAACCTTACTATGAATATGTGAACAAATTCTTCGATTGAATTATTATATTAAGATGTTGAGTATTTCATTCTATGTGTAATGCTTGCGTGTGTTTGGCCAACATCGCACGATTTAGAATTCAATTTGAAAGCGAGAAGTGATAATTGTTTTAGCTATTGTTTGAAATACCTTAAGAAATCTATAGGATAGAGATATCCTAGGAACTTTTGTAATCGATACGGTTTTACGGTACTTAATAAATTTTGACAAGTTCGGGACTTTCATAGAGTATATGAAATTTGTTTGTCGAAATAATTTATTGATGCTCGAGAGAGATTAATATTTACATTAGGAAAACCCGATTATCAACATTAGGAGTAATTAATTTAATCGAGAAAGTTCACATAAGCATAGTTACGGTAAGTCGAAATCCTAGAACCAAGACAATTGAATTTATTAATATTTAATTATTTGGTTGTTTGTTTTTTTTTTTTTAATCATTAATTTTTGTTTCATAAACTATCTCATTCGATTCCTCAAATAGATCATAATTTAAAAGACTTTGGTAATTAGTAGTAATTTTTACAAATCCTCGTGGGACGATACTCTACTCATCACTTTATTACTTGTTACGATTCGTGCACTTGCGAAATTAACCAACAAGTTTTTGGCGCCGTTGCCGGGGATTTTAGATAAAATTACTAATAATATCAATATAAATTAAATTTGATCTAATTTGATTGCCTTTTGTCTTCAGCTCTTTAGGTGTGTTGTCTAGTGCATGAGAAGCAACAAAAACCAGCCGTTGCTACCTTATAATCCTGAGATTGAGAGAACTGCAAGGGGATTAAGAAAGAAAACGCGAGAGACTCAAAAAGCAGTTCGGGCATCATGGCGGACAATGAAAATCCCGAGCAAGACACACGGGCATTGAGAGATTTTGCTCTCCCACAGTGTGACGGGAATCCGTTACGTTATCGGAAACCAAGGATTGAGGCCAATAATTTTGAGATCAAACCGGCAATACCTTGAGATGATTCGAGACCTCAATTCGGTTTATGGGCTGCCAAATGATGATCCTAATGCCCATATTGCAAGTTTCTTGGAAATTTGCGACACATTTAAGCATAATGGCGTTACGATGATGCCATTCGTCTCGGATTGTTTCCATTTTCTCTGCGAGATAGAGCGAAGAACTAGTTAAACTCCATGCTGCAGATTCGGTTATCGGTGGGAAGATTTAGCTCAGAAATTCCTTGCTAAATTTTTTCCACCAGCCAAGACAGCAAAAATGCGCATTGAGATAGCTAACTTCGCCCAACTTGAGAGTGAACCATTGTATGAGGCATGGGAGAGATACAAGGATTTGCTCGAGCGATGCCCCCACCATGGACTACCGAAGTGGATGCGGGGCGAGAATTTTTACAATGGATTGAATGCCTCCACAAGAACACTAATTGATGCGGCTTCGGGAGGAGCTTTCATGAGTAAGTCACGGGATGATGCTTATAACTTATTGGAAGAAATGGCTATGAACAATTACCAATGGCCAAATGAAAGAAGCATACGGAAGAAGACTTGTTGGGGTGCACGAAATTGATGCAATCACGGCATTAACAACTCAAGTCCATTCACTAACTCAAAGAATCGAAAACCACTCAACTGTCGGCCAAATGCCATCCATACAACGTGTGATTTTTGCCATGGAAATCACACAAGTGAAGAGTGTCGGGTTGGGAACCCATTCTCTCAAGCAGAGCATGCTCATTTTGTGTCAAACTACGGCGGCAGAACAACCCCTACGGTGCAACATATAATCCCGGTTGGAGAAATCATCCTAATTTTTCTTGGAACAATCAAACTGTCATGAAGAATCCAGCCATGCCATCTTCAAATGAGCACATGAAAGAGAAATCAAAACTTGAAGAAGCTATGACACAATTAGCAAACAACACCCAGATTCATGAGCGAAACAAATACTAATCTGCGAGAACCAAGCGGCTTCTATTCGAAATTTGGAGGTTCAAGTTGGTCAGTTAGCCAACATGCTCACGGGTAGACAACAAGGAAATCTACCAAGCACAACTGAAATTAATCCTAAGGAGCAATGCAAGGCCATAACTTTAAGAAGTGGAAAAGAGGTGGAGCAGACTGCTGGAAACAAGAGTGCGGGGAAGAGAAGAGGAGGAGCAAGTGGCCAAACCACTTGGAATATAAAAAAATCTGATCCTCTCGCGAACCAACACAAGAAATAATGCGAGAGAATTCCATTTCCACAACGTCTCAAGAAGAATAAACTTGATAAGCAATTTTCTAAATTTCTTGATGTGTTTAAAAAATTGCGGATTAACATTCCTTTTGCGAGATGCTCTTGAACAAATGCCAAGCTATGTGAAATTTTTGAAGGACATCCTCTCAAACAAAAGAAAGCTAGAGGAATATGAGACTGTTGCTCTTGCGAGGAATGCGGTGCCATTTTGCGAAGAAAGCGCCTCCTAAACTTAAGGATCCGGGGAGTTTTACTATACCATGTTCCATTGGAAATTCTATATTTGAAAAAGCTTTATGTGATTTAGGTGCAAGTATTAATCTCATGCTTTTATCTATTTTTAAGAAGCTTGGTTTAGGTGAAGCAAGGCCAACCACGGTAACACTACGGCTAGGCTGACGGGTCATTGAAGCATCCAAGGGGAATAATTGAAGACGTGCTTGGTGAAAGTGGGCAAGTTCATCTTTCCAGCGAGACTTCATCATCTTGGATATGGAGGAGGATAATGAGATTCCTATCTTGCTTGGCCGGCCATTCTTGGCCACTTGGAGGTGCGTTAATTGATGTGAAGAAAGGGGAGCTGCGGTTAAGGGTGAATGAAGAGGAGGTGATTTTCAATGTGTTCAAAGCCATCAAACAGCCCGGATATGGGGGAGAGTTGCTTCAGCATTCAAGTGGTGGACTCTTTAATTAATGACAAAGTCAAGCTTCCAACTGACCCGTTGGAAGCATGTTTGGTAAATAATGTACTTGGAAGAGGATCTTTGAAATAGCGAGAATATACATGTTGGATGGACTCTTTTGAACCTAACCGCAGAAGATACTTTGAAGATTTGGGACAATCAGCACCAAAAATAAAATCAACCGGTGAACAAGCACCGGTTCCCGGAATTGCAACCTCGCCGGAACACCTTCGGTATGCATATCTTGGAGAAGCTTCCACCTATCCGTGATAGTCTCGCAAAGCTGACCAAAACGAGAGGAAGAAAAGTTATTGAGGGTGTTGAGAAAACATAAGGCAACTCTCGGGTGGGTATTGGCAGATATCAAAGGCATCAGTCCCTCTATTTGCATGCATAAAATTATGTTGGAGGATGAAGTCAAGCCAACGGTAGAACATCGAGAAGGCTTAACCCGACCATGAAAGAGGTAGTCCGAAAAGAAGTTTTGAAATGGTTAGATCTTGGTGTTATTTATCCAATCTCGACGGCTCATGGGTGAGCACAGTTCAAGTTGTGCCAAAGAAAGGAGGAATGACAGTGGTAAAGGATGCAAACAACAACTTGATACCTACTAGACCGGTAACTGGATGGAGGATTTACATGGATTATCAAAAGCTCAACAAGGCAACTCGCAAAGATCACTTCCCCCTACCATTCATTGATCGGATCTTTGGACGGAGTTAGTTGGGCATGAATACTACTATTTCCTAGATGGCTATTCGGGATACAACCAAATAGTTTCATAAACTATCTCATTCGATTCCTCAAATAGATCATAATTTAAAAGACTTTGGTAATTAGTAGTAATTTTTACAAATCCTCGTGGGACGATACTCTACTCATCACTTTATTACTTGTTACGATTCGTGCACTTGCGAAATTAACCAACAGTTCTCTTGAACCTAAAGATGGTTAAAATGTAAGCTGACAATCAACGGTGGTGATGAGATGCTTGCACTCCGGAAAGGGAGAAGCGATAAGTTTTGAAATGATATTCTAGGATGCTATTAATTTGAATCAACTTGTTTTTTATCCCATATTGCAACTTTTCTTTTTATGTTTACATTCAACTCCTGCATATATTTTTTATTCTCTGGAAACGAAAGATGGTTAAAATGTGAGCTGGCAACCAACGGTGGTGATGAGATGCTTGCACTCCCTAAAAGGGAGAGCAGTAAGTTTTGCAATGATATCCTAGGATCCTATTAATTTCGATCAACTAGTTTTTATCCCAGAAGTGCAACTTTTCTATTTATGTTTACGTTCACGTCCTGCATATATTTTTTATTCTCTAGAACCTAAAAAAGGTTAAAATGTAAGGCGACAATCAATGGTGGGGATGAGATGCATGCACTCCAGGAAAGGGACAGCATTAAGTTTAGCAACGATATTCTAGGATCCTCTTAATTTGGATCAACTTGTTTTTTATCCCATAACTACAACTTTTCTTTTAATTTTTACATTCTCCTCCTGTATATTTTTTTGGTTCTTTAGAACCTAAAGATGGTTAAAATGTAAGCTGGCAAGCAACGGTGGTGATAAGATGCATGCACTCCCGGAAAGGGAGAGAAGTAAGTTTAGCAATGATATTCTACGATCTTATTAATTTCGATCAACTTGTTTTTTATCCCACAACCTGCAACTTTTCTTTTTATGTTTACATTCACCTCCTGCATATATATTTTGGTTCTCTTGAACCTAAAGATTGTTAAAATGTAAGTTGACAATCAACGGTGGTGATGAGATGCTTGCACTCCCGGAAAGGGAGAGCAAGTAAGTTTTGAAATGATATTCTAGGATCCTATTAATTTGAATCAACTTGTTTTTTATCCCACAACTGCAACTTTTCTTTTTATGTTTACATTCACCTCCTGCATATATTTTTTGGTTCTCTTGAACCTAAAGATGGTTAAAATTTAAGCTGGCAACCAACGGTGGTGATGAGATGCTTGCACTCCCGGAAATGGAGAGCAGGAAGTTTTGAAATGATATTCTAGGATCCTATTAATTTGAATCAACTTGTTTTTTATCCCATAACCGCAACTTTTCTTTTTATGTTTACATTCACCTCCTGCATATATTTTTTGGTTCTCTTGAACCTAAAGATGGTTAAAATGTAAGGCGACAAGCAACGATGGTGATGAGATGCTAGCACTCCCGGAAAGGGAGAGCAAGTAAGTTTTGAAATGATATTCTAGGATCCTATTAATTTGAATCAACTTGTTTTTTATCCCACAACTGCAACTTTTCTTTTTATGTTTACATTCACCTCCTGCATATATTTTTTGGTTCTCTTGAACTTAAAGATGGTTAAAATGTAAGCTCACAATCAACGGTGGTGATGAGATGCTTGCACTCCGGAAAGGGAGAGCAAGTAAGTTTTGAAATGATATTCTAGGATCCTATTAATTTGAATCAAGTTGTTTTTTATCCCACAACCGCAACTTTTCTTTTTATGTTTACATTCACCTCTTGCATATATTTTTTGATTCTCTTGAACCTAAAGATGGTTAAAATGTAGTGACAATCAACGGTGGTGATGAGATGCTTGCACTTCCGGAAAGGGAGAGCAGTAAGTTTTGAAATGATATTCTAGGATGCTATTAATTTGAATCAACTTGTTTTTTATCCCACAACTGCAACTTTTCTTTTTATGTTTACATTCAACTCCTGCATATATTTTTTATTCTCTGGAAACTAAAGATGGTTAAAATGTGAGCTGGCAACCAACGGTGGTGATGAGATGCTTGCACTCCCTGAAAGGGAGAGTAGTAAGTTTTGCAATGATATCCTAGGATCCTATTAATTTCGATCAACTAGTTTTTATCCCAGAATTGCAACTTTTCTATTTATGTTTACGTTCACTTCCTGCATATATTTTTTATTCTCTAGAACCTAAAAAAGGTTAAAATGTAAGCCGACAATCAATGGTGGGGATGAGATGCATGCACTCCCGGAAAGGGAGAGCATTAAGTTTAGCAACGATATTCTAGGATCCTATCAATTTAGATCAACTTGTTTTTTATCCCATAAGTGCAACTTTTCTTTTAATTTTTACATTCTCCTCCTGTATATTTTTTTGGTTCTTTAGAACCTAAAGATGGTTAAAATGTAAGCTGGCAACCAACGGTGGTGATAAGATGCATGCACTCCAGGAAAGGGAGAGAAGTAAGTTTAGCAATGATATTCTACGATCTTATTAATTTCGATCAACTTGTTTTTTATCCCACAACTGCAACTTTTCTTTTTATGTTTACATTCACCTCCTGCATATATATTTTGGTTCTCTTGAACCTAAAGATTGTTAAAATGTAAGCTGACAATCAACGGTGGTGATGAGATGCTTGCACTCCGGAAAGGGAGAGCAGTAAGTTTTGAAATGATATTCTAGGATCCTATTAATTTGAATCAACTTGTTTTTTATCCCACAACTGCAACTTTTCTCTTTATATTTACATTCACCTCTTGCATATATTTTTTGGTTCTCTTGAACCTAAAGATGGTTAAAATGTAAGCTGACAAGCAACGATGGTGTTGAGATGCTTGCACTCCCGGAAAGGGAGAGCAGTAAGTTTTGAAATGATATTCTAGGATCCTATTAATTTGAATCAACTTCTTTTTTATCCCACAAGCGCAACTTTTCTTTTTATGTTTACATTCACCTACTGCATATATTTTTTGGTTCTCATGAACCTAAAGATGGTTAAAATGTAAGCTCACAATCAACGGTGGTGATGAGATGCTTGCACTCCCAGAAAAGGGAGAGCAGTGAGTTTTGAAATGATATTCTAGGATCCTATTAATTTGAATCAACTTGTTTTTTATCCCACAACTGCAACTTTTCTTTTTTTGTTTACATTCACCTCCTGCATATATTTTTTGGTTCTTTTAAACCTAAAGATGGTTAAAATGTAAGCTCACAATCAACGGTGGTGATGAGATGCTTGCACTCCGGAAAGGGAGAGCAGTAAGTTTTGAAATGATATTCTAGGATCCTATTAATTTGAATCAACTTGTTTTTTATCCCACAACTGCAACTTTTCTTTTTATGTTTACATTCACCTCCTGCATATATTTTTTGGTTCTCTTGAACCTAAAGATGGTTAAAATGTAAGCTGACAAGCAACGATGGTGTTGAGATGCTTGCACTCCGGAAAGGGAGAGCAGTAAGTTTTGAAATGATATTCTAGGATCCTATTAATTTGAATCAACTTCTTTTTTATCCCACAACTGCAACTTTTCTTTTTATGTTTACATTCACCTACTGCATATATTTTTTGGTTCTCATGAACCTAAAGATGGTTAAAATGTAAGCTCACAATCAACGGTGGTGATGAGATGCTTGCACTCCCGGAAAAGGGAGAGCAGTGAGTTTTGAAATGATATTCTAGGATCCTATTAATTTGAATCAACTTGTTTTTTATCCCACAACCGCAACTTTTCTTTTTTTGTTTACATTCACCTCCTGCATATATTTTTTGGTTCTTTTAAACCTAAAGATGGTTAAAATGTAAGCTCACAATCAACGGTGGTGATGAGATGCTTGCACTCCCGGAAAGGGAGAGCAGTAAGTTTTGAAATGATATTCTAGGATCCTATTAATTTGAATCAACTTGTTTTTTATCCCACAATTGCAACTTTTCTTTTTACGTTTACATTCACCTCCTGCATATATTTTTTGGTTCTCTTGAACCTAAAGATGGTTAAAATGTAGGTCGACAAGCAAAGATGGTGTTGAGATGCTTGCACTCCCGGAAAGGGAGAGCAGTAAGTTTTGAAATGATATTCTAGGATCCTATTAATTTGAATCAACTTCTTTTTTATCCCACAACTGCAACTTTTCTTTTTATGTTTACATTCACCTCACGCATATATTTTTTGGTTCTCATGAACCTAAAGATGGTTAAAATGTAAGCTCACAATCAACGGTGGTGATGAGATGCTTGCACTCCTAGGAAAGGGAGAGCAAAGTGAGTTTTGAAATGATATTCTAGGATCCTATTAATTTGAATCAACTTTTTTTTATCCCACAACCGCAACTTTTCTTTTTTTGTTTACATTCACCTCCCGCATATATTTTTTGGTTCTTTTAAACCTAAAGATGGTTAAAATGTAAGCTCACAATCAACGGTGGTGATGAGATGCTTGCACTCTCCGGAAAGGGAGAGCAGTAAGTTTTGCAATGATATTCTAGGATCCTATTAATTTCGATCAACTTGTTTTTCATCCCAGAACTGCAACTTTTCTTTTTATGTTTACATTCACCTCCTGGATATATATTTTTGGTTCTTTAGAACGTATAGATGGTTAAAATGTAAGCGGCAACCAAAGGTGGAGATGAGACGCTTGCACTCACGAAAAGGGAGACTATTAAGTGTTGCAATGATATCCTAGGATCCTATTAATTTTGATCAACTTGTTTTTATCCTGAATTGCAACTTTTCTATTTATGTTTACGTTCACTTCCGCATATATTTTTTTATTCTCTAGAACCTAAAAAAGGTTAAAATGTAAGACGACAATCAATGGTGGGGATGAGATGCATGCACTCCCGGAAAGGGAGAGCATTAAGTTTAGCAACGATATTCTAGGATCCTATTAATTTGGATCAACTTGTTTTTTATCCCATAACCGCAACTTTTCTTTTAATTTTTACATTCTCCTCCCGTATATTTTTTTTGGTTCTTTAGAACCTAAAGATGGTTAAAATGTAAGTTGGCAACCAACGGTGGTGATGAGATGCATGCACTCTCGGAAAGGGAGAGCAGTAAGTTTAGCAATGATATTCTAGGATCCTATTAATTTCGATCAACTTGTTTTTCATCCCAGAACTGCAACTTTTCTTTTTATGTTTACATTCACCTCCTGGATATATATTTTTGGTTCTTTAGAACGTATAGATGGTTAAAATGTAAGCTGGCAACCAAAGGTGGAGATGAGACGCTTGCACTCACGAAAAGGGAGACTATTAAGTGTTGCAATGATATCCTAGGATCCTATTAATTTTGATCAACTTGTTTTTATCCCGAATTGCAACTTTTCTATTTATGTTTACGTTCACTTCCTGCATATATTTTTTTATTCTCTAGAACCTAAAAAAGGTTAAAATGTAAGACGACAATCAATGGTGGGGATGAGATGCATGCACTCCCGGAAAGGGAGAGCATTAAGTTTAGCAACGATATTCTAGGATCCTATTAATTTGGATCAACTTGTTTTTTATCCCATAACTGCAACTTTTCTTTTAATTTTTACATTCTCCTCCTGTATATCTTTTTTGGTTCTTTAGAACCTAAAGATGGTTAAAATGTAAGTTGGCAACCAACGGTGGTGATGAGATGCATGCACTCTCGGAAAGGGAGAGCAAGTAAGTTTAGCAATGATATTATAGGATCCTATTAATTTGGATCAACTTGTTTTTTATCCCATAACTCGCAACTTTTCTTTTAATTTTTACATTCTCCTCCTGTATATTTTTTTGGTTCTTTAGAACGTACAGATGGTTAAAATTTAAGCTGGCAACCAACGGTGGTGATGAGATGCTTGCACTCCCGGAAAGGGAGAGCAGTAAGTTTAGCAATGATATTCTACGATCCTATTAACTTCAATCAACTTGTTTTTTATCCCAGAAGTGCAACTTTTCTTTTTATGTTTACATTCACCTCCTGCATATATTTTTTATTCTCTTGAACCTAATGATGGTTAAAATGTAAGCTGGCAACCAACGGTGGTGATGAGATGCTCGGACTCCGGAAAAGGGAGAGTAGTAAGTTTAGCAATGATATTCTACGATCCTATTAACTTCAATGAACTTTTTTTTTGTACCAGAACTGCAACTTTTCTTTTTATGTTTACATTCACCTCCTGCATATATTTTTTGGTTCTTTAGAACCTAAAAATGGTTCAAATGTAAGCTCGCAACCAACGGTGGTGATGAGACGCTTGCACTCCTGAAAAGCGATTGCAGTAAGTTTACCAATAATATTCTACGATCTTATTAATTTCGATAAACTTGTTTTTTATCTCACAACCGCAACTTTTCTTTTTATGTTTACATTCACCTACTGCATATATTTTTTGGTTCTCTTGAATCTAAATATGGTTAAAATGTAAGCTCACAATCAACGGTGGTGATGAGATGCTTGCACTCCCGGAAAGGGAGAGCAAGTAAGTTTTGCAATGATATTCTAGGATCCTATTAATTTCGATCAACTTGTTTTTCATCCCAGAACTGCAACTTTTCTTTTTATGTTTACATTCACCTCCTGGATATATATTTTTGGTTCTTTAGAACGTATAGATGGTTAAAATGTAAGCTGGCAACCAAAGGTGGAGATGAGACGCTTGCACTCACGAAAAGGGAGACTATTAAGTGTTGCAATGATATCCTAGGATCCTATTAATTTTGATCAACTTGTTTTTATCCGGAATTGCAACTTTTCTATTTATGTTTACGTTCACTTCCTGCATATATTTTTTTATTCTCTAGAACCTAAAAAAGGTTAAAATGTAAGACGACAATCAATGGTGGGGATGAGATGCATGCACTCCGGAAAGGGAGAGCATTAAGTTTAGCAACGATATTCTAGGATCCTATTAATTTGGATCAACTTGTTTTTTATCCCATAACCGCAACTTTTCTTTTAATTTTTACATTCTCCTCCTGTATATTTTTTTTGGTTCTTTAGAACCTAAAGATGGTTAAAATGTAAGTTGGCAACCAACGGTGGTGATGAGATGCATGCACTCTCGGAAAGGGAGAGCAGTAAGTTTAGCAATGATATTCTAGGATCCTATTAATTTGAATCAACTTGTTTTTTATCCCACAACCGCAACTTTTCTTTTTATGTTTACATTCACCTCCCGCATATATTTTTTGGTTCTCTTGAACCTAAAGATGGTTAAAATGGAAGGCGACAAGCAACGATGGTGTTGAGATGCTTGCACTCCGTAAAGGGAGAGCAAGTAAGTTTTGAAATGATATTCTAGGATCCTATTAATTTGAATCAACTTCTTTTTTATCCCACAACTGCAACTTTTCTTTTTATATTTACATTCACCTCTTGCATATATTTTTTGGTTCTCTTGAACCTAAAGATGGTTAAAATGTAAGCTGACAAGCAACGATGGTGTTGAGATGCTTGCACTCCCGTAAAGGGAGAGCGGTAAGTTTTGAAATGATATTCTAGGATCCTATTAATTTGAATCAACTTCTTTTTTATCCCACAACCGCAACTTTTCTTTTTATGTTTACATTCACCTACTCGCATATATTTTTTGGTTCTCATGAACCTAAAGATGGTTAAAATGTAAGCTCACAATCAACGGTGGTGATGAGATGCTTGCACTCCGGAAAGGAGAGCGGTGAGTTTTGAAATGATATTCTAGGATCCTATTAATTTGAATCAACTTTTTTTTTATCCCACAACCGCAACTTTTCTTTTTTTGTTTACATTCACCTCCCGCATATATTTTTTGGTTCTTTTAAACCTAAAGATGGTTAAAATGTAAGCTCACAATCAACGGTGGTGATGAGATGCTTGCACTCCCGGAAAGGGAGAGCAGTAAGTTTTGCAATGATATTCTAGGATCCTATTAATTTCGATCAACTTGTTTTTCATCCCAGAACTGCAACTTTTCTTTTTATGTTTACATTCACCTCCTGGATATATATTTTTGGTTCTTTAGAACGTATAGATGGTTAAAATGTAAGCGGCAACCAAAGGTGGAGATGAGACGCTTGCACTCACGAAAAGGGAGACTATTAAGTGTTGCAATGATATCCTAGGATCCTATTAATTTTGATCAACTTGTTTTTATCCCGAATTGCAACTTTTCTATTTATGTTTACGTTCACTTCCTGCATATATTTTTTTATTCTCTAGAACCTAAAAAAGGTTAAAATGTAAGACGACAATCAATGGTGGGGATGAGATTCATGCACTCCCGGAAAGGGAGAGCATTAAGTTTAGCAACGATATTCTAGGATCCTATTAATTTGGATCAACTTGTTTTTTATCCCATAACCGCAACTTTTCTTTTAATTTTTACATTCTCCTCCCGTATATTTTTTTTGGTTCTTTAGAACTTAAAGATGGTTAAAATGTAAGTTGGCAACCAACGGTGGTGATGAGATGCATGCACTCTCGGAAAGGGAGAGCGAGTAAGTTTAGCAATGATATTATAGGATCCTATTAATTTGGATCAACTTGTTTTTTATCCCATAACTGCAACTTTTCTTTTAATTTTTACATTCTCCTCCTGTATATTTTTTTGGTTCTTTAGAACGTACAGATGGTTAAAATTTAAGCTGGCAATCAACGGTGGTGATGAGATGCTTGCACTCCGGAAAGGGAGAGCAGTAAGTTTAGCAATTATATTCTACGATCCTATTAACTTCAATCAACTTGTTTTTTATCCCCGAAGTGCAACTTTTCTTTTTATGTTTACATTCACCTCCCGCATATATTTTTTATTCTCTTGAACCTAATGATGGTTAAAATGTAAGGCGGCAACCAACGGTGGTGATGAGATGCTCGGACTCCCGGAAAAGGGAGAGCAGTAAGTTTAGCAATGATATTCTACGATCCTATTAACTTCAATGAACTTTTTTTTTGTACCAGAACTGCAACTTTTCTTTTTATGTTTACATTCACCTCCCGCATATATTTTTTGGTTCTTTAGAACCTAAAAATGGTTCAAATGTAAGCTCGCAACCAACGGTGGTGATGAGACGCTTGCACTCCTGAAAAGCGATTGCGGTAAGTTTACCAATAATATTCTACGATCTTATTAATTTCGATAAACTTGTTTTTTATCTCACAACCGCAACTTTTCTTTTTATGTTTACATTCACCTACCGCATATATTTTTTGGTTCTCTTGAATCTAAATATGGTTAAAATGTAAGCTCACAATCAACGGTGGTGATGAGATGCTTGCACTCCCGGAAAGGGAGAGCAGTAAGTTTTGCAATGATATTCTAGGATCCTATTAATTTCGATCAACTTGTTTTTCATCCCAGAACTGCAACTTTTCTTTTTATGTTTACATTCACCTCCCGGATATATATTTTTGGTTCTTTAGAACGTATAGATGGTTAAAATGTAAGCTGGCAACCAAAGGTGGAGATGAGACGCTTGCACTCACGAAAAGGGAGACTATTAAGTGTTGCAATGATATCCTAGGATCCTATTAATTTTGATCAACTTGTTTTTATCCCAGAATTGCAACTTTTCTATTTATGTTTACGTTCACTTCCTGCATATATTTTTTTATTCTCTAGAACCTAAAAAAGGTTAAAATGTAAGACGACAATCAATGGTGGGGATGAGATTCATGCACTCCGGAAAGGGAGAGCATTAAGTTTAGCAACGATATTCTAGGATCCTATTAATTTGGATCAACTTGTTTTTTATCCCATAACCGCAACTTTTCTTTTAATTTTTACATTCTCCTCCTGTATATTTTTTTTGGTTCTTTAGAACTTAAAGATGGTTAAAATGTAAGTTGGCAACCAACGGTGGTGATGAGATGCATGCACTCTCGGAAAGGGAGAGCGATAAGTTTAGCAATGATATTATAGGATCCTATTAATTTGGATCAACTTGTTTTTTATCCCATAATCGCAACTTTTCTTTTAATTTTTACATTCTCCTCCTGTATATTTTTTTGGTTCTTTAGAACGTACAGATGGTTAAAATTTAAGCTGGCAATCAACGGTGGTGATGAGATGCTTGCACTCCCGGAAAGGGAGAGCAGTAAGTTTAGCAATTATATTCTACGATCCTATTAACTTCAATCAACTTGTTTTTTATCCCGAAGTGCAACTTTTCTTTTTATGTTTACATTCACCTCCTGCATATATTTTTTATTCTCTTGAACCTAATGATGGTTAAAATGTAAGCTGGCAACCAACGGTGGTGATGAGATGCTCGGACTCCCGGAAAAGGGAGAGCAGTAAGTTTAGCAATGATATTCTACGATCCTATTAACTTCAATGAACTTTTTTTTGTACCGGTAAGCGCAACTTTTCTTTTTATGTTTACATTCACCTCCTGCATATATTTTTTGGTTCTTTAGAACCTAAAAATGGTTCAAATGTAAGCTCGCAACCAACGGTGGTGATGAGACGCTTGCACTCCGAAAAGCGATTGCGGTAAGTTTACCAATAATATTCTACGATCTTATTAATTTCGATAAACTTGTTTTTTATCTCACAACCGCAACTTTTCTTTTTATGTTTACATTCACCTCTCGCATATATTTTTTGGTTCTCTTGAATCTAAATATGGTTAAAATGTAAGCTCACAATCAACGGTGGTGATGAGATGCTTGCACTCCCGGAAAGGGAGAGCAAGTAAGTTTTGCAATGATATTCTAGGATCCTATTAATTTCGATCAACTTGTTTTTCATCCCGTAAGCGCAACTTTTCTTTTTATGTTTACATTCACCTCCCGGATATATATTTTTGGTTCTTTAGAACGTATAGATGGTTAAAATGTAAGTCGGCAACCAAAGGTGGAGATGAGACGCTTGCACTCACGAAAAGGGAGACTATTAAGTGTTGCAATGATATCCTAGGATCCTATTAATTTTGATCAACTTGTTTTTATCCGAATTGCAACTTTTCTATTTATGTTTACGTTCACTTCCTGCATATATTTTTTTATTCTCTAGAACCTAAAAAAGGTTAAAATGTAAGACGACAATCAATGGTGGGGATGAGATTCATGCACTCCCGGAAAGGGAGAGCATTAAGTTTAGCAACGATATTCTAGGATCCTATTAATTTGGATCAACTTGTTTTTTATCCCATAACCGCAACTTTTCTTTTAATTTTTACATTCTCCTCCCGTATATTTTTTTTGGTTCTTTAGAACTTAAAGATGGTTAAAATGTAAGTTGGCAACCAACGGTGGTGATGAGATGCATGCACTCTCGGAAAGGGAGAGCAAGTAAGTTTAGCAATGATATTATAGGATCCTATTAATTTGGATCAACTTGTTTTTTATCCCATAAGCGCAACTTTTCTTTTAATTTTTACATTCTCCTCCCGTATATTTTTTTGGTTCTTTAGAACGTACGGATGGTTAAAATTTAAGCGGCAATCAACGGTGGTGATGAGATGCTTGCACTCCCGGAAAGGGAGAGCAGTAAGTTTAGCAATTATATTCTACGATCCTATTAACTTCAATCAACTTGTTTTTTATCCCGAAGTGCAACTTTTCTTTTTATGTTTACATTCACCTCCCGCATATATTTTTTATTCTCTTGAACCTAATGATGGTTAAAATGTAAGGCGGCAACCAACGGTGGTGATGAGATGCTCGGACTCCGGAAAAGGGAGAGCAAGTAAGTTTAGCAATGATATTCTACGATCCTATTAACTTCAATGAACTTTTTTTTGTACCGTAGGCGCAACTTTTCTTTTTATGTTTACATTCACCTCCCGCATATATTTTTTGGTTCTTTAGAACCTAAAAATGGTTCAAATGTAAGCTCGCAACCAACGGTGGTGATGAGACGCTTGCACTCCCTGAAAAGCGATTGCGGTAAGTTTACCAATAATATTCTACGATCTTATTAATTTCGATAAACTTGTTTTTTATCTCACAACCGCAACTTTTCTTTTTATGTTTACATTCACCTACCGCATATATTTTTTGGTTCTCTTGAATCTAAATATGGTTAAAATGTAAGCTCACAATCAACGGTGGTGATGAGATGCTTGCACTCCGGAAAGGGAGAGCAAGTAAGTTTTGCAATGATATTCTAGGATCCTATTAATTTCGATCAACTTGTTTTTCATCCCGGAAGCGCAACTTTTCTTTTTATGTTTACATTCACCTCCTGGATATATATTTTTGGTTCTTTAGAACGTATAGATGGTTAAAATGTAAGGCGGCAACCAAAGGTGGAGATGAGACGCTTGCACTCACGAAAAGGGAGACTATTAAGTGTTGCAATGATATCCTAGGATCCTATTAATTTTGATCAACTTGTTTTTATCCAGAATTGCAACTTTTCTATTTATGTTTACGTTCACTTCCTGCATATATTTTTTTATTCTCTAGAACCTAAAAAAGGTTAAAATGTAAGACGACAATCAATGGTGGGGATGAGATTCATGCACTCCCGGAAAGGGAGAGCATTAAGTTTAGCAACGATATTCTAGGATCCTATTAATTTGGATCAACTTGTTTTTTATCCCATAACTGCAACTTTTCTTTTAATTTTTACATTCTCCTCCTGTATATTTTTTTTGGTTCTTTAGAACTTAAAGATGGTTAAAATGTAAGTTGGCAACCAACGGTGGTGATGAGATGCATGCACTCTCGGAAAGGGAGAGCGAGTAAGTTTAGCAATGATATTATAGGATCCTATTAATTTGGATCAACTTGTTTTTTATCCCATAACTGCAACTTTTCTTTTAATTTTTACATTCTCCTCCTGTATATTTTTTTGGTTCTTTAGAACGTACAGATGGTTAAAATTTAAGCTGGCAATCAACGGTGGTGATTAGATGCTTGCACTCCGGAAAGGGAGAGCAGTAAGTTTAGCAATTATATTCTACGATCCTATTAACTTCAATCAACTTGTTTTTTATCCCGAAGTGCAACTTTTCTTTTTATGTTTACATTCACCTCCTGCATATATTTTTTATTCTCTTGAACCTAATGATGGTTAAAATGTAAGCTGGCAACCAACGGTGGTGATGAGATGCTCGGACTCCGGAAAAGGGAGAGAGCGGTAAGTTTAGCAATGATATTCTACGATCCTATTAACTTCAATGAACTTTTTTTTTGTACCGAGCGCAACTTTTCTTTTTATGTTTACATTCACCTCCCGCATATATTTTTTGGTTCTTTAGAACCTAAAAATGGTTCAAATGTAAGCTCGCAACCAACGGTGGTGATGAGACGCTTGCACTCCTGAAAAGCGATTGCGTAAGTTTACCAATAATATTCTACGATCTTATTAATTTCGATAAACTTGTTTTTTATCTCACAACTGCAACTTTTCTTTTTATGTTTACATTCACCTACCGCATATATTTTTTGGTTCTCTTGAATCTAAATATGGTTAAAATGTAAGCTCACAAT
The DNA here is from genome assembly GCA_019202695.1 of Populus x sibirica. Classification (NCBI taxonomy): domain Eukaryota; kingdom Viridiplantae; phylum Streptophyta; class Magnoliopsida; order Malpighiales; family Salicaceae; genus Populus; species Populus x sibirica. The sequence goes on from JAGMVL010001781.1 coordinate 453,247, forward strand.
CAACGGTGGTGATGAGATGCTTGCACTCCCGGAAAGGGAGAGAGCGGTAAGTTTTGCAATGATATTCTAGGATCCTATTAATTTCGATCAACTTGTTTTTCATCCCGGAAGCGCAACTTTTCTTTTTATGTTTACATTCACCTCCTGGATATATATTTTTGGTTCTTTAGAACGTATAGATGGTTAAAATGTAAGTCGGCAACCAAAGGTGGAGATGAGACGCTTGCACTCACGAAAAGGGAGACTATTAAGTGTTGCAATGATATCCTAGGATCCTATTAATTTTGATCAACTTGTTTTTATCCCAGAATTGCAACTTTTCTATTTATGTTTACGTTCACTTCCTGCATATATTTTTTTATTCTCTAGAACCTAAAAAAGGTTAAAATGTAAGACGACAATCAATGGTGGGGATGAGATTCATGCACTCCCGGAAAGGGAGAGCATTAAGTTTAGCAACGATATTCTAGGATCCTATTAATTTGGATCAACTTGTTTTTTATCCCATAACCGCAACTTTTCTTTTAATTTTTACATTCTCCTCCTGTATATTTTTTTTGGTTCTTTAGAACTTAAAGATGGTTAAAATGTAAGTTGGCAACCAACGGTGGTGATGAGATGCATGCACTCTCGGAAAGGGAGAGCAGTAAGTTTAGCAATGATATTATAGGATCCTATTAATTTGGATCAACTTGTTTTTTATCCCATAACTGCAACTTTTCTTTTAATTTTTACATTCTCCTCCTGTATATTTTTTTGGTTCTTTAGAACGTACGGGATGGTTAAAATTTAAGCTGGCAATCAACGGTGGTGATGAGATGCTTGCACTCCCGGAAAGGGAGAGCAAGTAAGTTTAGCAATTATATTCTACGATCCTATTAACTTCAATCAACTTGTTTTTTATCCCGAAGTGCAACTTTTCTTTTTATGTTTACATTCACCTCCCGCATATATTTTTTATTCTCTTGAACCTAATGATGGTTAAAATGTAAGCGGCAACCAACGGTGGTGATGAGATGCTCGGACTCCGGAAAAGGGAGAGCAAGTAAGTTTAGCAATGATATTCTACGATCCTATTAACTTCAATGAACTTTTTTTTGTACCGGAAGCGCAACTTTTCTTTTTATGTTTACATTCACCTCCTGCATATATTTTTTGGTTCTTTAGAACCTAAAAATGGTTCAAATGTAAGCTCGCAACCAACGGTGGTGATGAGACGCTTGCACTCCTGAAAAGCGATTGCAGTAAGTTTACCAATAATATTCTACGATCTTATTAATTTCGATAAACTTGTTTTTTATCTCACAACTGCAACTTTTCTTTTTATGTTTACATTCACCTACTGCATATATTTTTTGGTTCTCTTGAATCTAAATATGGTTAAAATGTAAGCTCACAATCAACGGTGGTGATGAGATGCTTGCACTCCCGGAAAGGGAGAGCAAGTAAGTTTTGCAATGATATTCTAGGATCCTATTAATTTCGATCAACTTGTTTTTCATCCCGGAAGCGCAACTTTTCTTTTTATGTTTACATTCACCTCCTGGATATATATTTTTGGTTCTTTAGAACGTATAGATGGTTAAAATGTAAGGCGGCAACCAAAGGTGGAGATGAGACGCTTGCACTCACGAAAAGGGAGACTATTAAGTGTTGCAATGATATCCTAGGATCCTATTAATTTTGATCAACTTGTTTTTATCCCCGAATTGCAACTTTTCTATTTATGTTTACGTTCACTTCCGCATATATTTTTTTATTCTCTAGAACCTAAAAAAAGTTAAAATGTAAGACGACAATCAATGGTGGGGATGAGATTCATGCACTCCCGGAAAGGGAGAGCATTAAGTTTAGCAACGATATTCTAGGATCCTATTAATTTGGATCAACTTGTTTTTTATCCCATAACTGCAACTTTTCTTTTAATTTTTACATTCTCCTCCCTGTATATTTTTTTTGGTTCTTTAGAACTTAAAGATGGTTAAAATGTAAGTTGGCAACCAACGGTGGTGATGAGATGCATGCACTCTCGGAAAGGGAGAGAAGTAAGTTTAGCAATGATATTATAGGATCCTATTAATTTGGATCAACTTGTTTTTTATCCCATAAGCGCAACTTTTCTTTTAATTTTTACATTCTCCTCCCTGTATATTTTTTTGGTTCTTTAGAACGTACGGATGGTTAAAATTTAAGGCGGCAATCAACGGTGGTGATGAGATGCTTGCACTCCGGAAAGGGAGAGCAGTAAGTTTAGCAATTATATTCTACGATCCTATTAACTTCAATCAACTTGTTTTTTATCCCAGAAGTGCAACTTTTCTTTTTATGTTTACATTCACCTCCTACATATATTTTTTATTCTCTTGAACCTAATGATGGTTAAAATGTAAGCTGGCAACCAACGGTGGTGATGAGATGCTCGGACTCCCGGAAAAGGGAGAGCAAGTAAGTTTAGCAATGATATTCTACGATCCTATTAACTTCAATGAACTTTTTTTTGTACCGGAATCGCAACTTTTCTTTTTATGTTTACATTCACCTCCTGCATATATTTTTTGGTTCTTTAGAACCTAAAAATGGTTCAAATGTAAGCTCGCAACCAACGGTGGTGATGAGACGCTTGCACTCCGAAAAGCGATTGCAGTAAGTTTACCAATAATATTCTACGATCTTATTAATTTCGATAAACTTGTTTTTTATCTCACAAGCGCAACTTTTCTTTTTATGTTTACATTCACCTACTGCATATATTTTTTGGTTCTCTTGAATCTAAATATGGTTAAAATGTAAGCTCACAATCAACGGTGGTGATGAGATGCTTGCACTCCCGGAAAGGGAGAGCAGTAAGTTTTGCAATGATATTCTAGGATCCTATTAATTTCGATCAACTTGTTTTTCATCCCGAATCGCAACTTTTCTTTTTATGTTTACATTCACCTCCTGGATATATATTTTTGGTTCTTTAGAACGTATAGATGGTTAAAATGTAAGCGGCAACCAAAGGTGGAGATGAGACGCTTGCACTCACGAAAAGGGAGACTATTAAGTGTTGCAATGATATCCTAGGATCCTATTAATTTTGATCAACTTGTTTTTATCCCGAATTGCAACTTTTCTATTTATGTTTACGTTCACTTCCGCATATATTTTTTTATTCTCTAGAACCTAAAAAAGGTTAAAATGTAAGACGACAATCAATGGTGGGGATGAGATTCATGCACTCCGGAAAGGGAGAGCATTAAGTTTAGCAACGATATTCTAGGATCCTATTAATTTGGATCAACTTGTTTTTTATCCCATAACCGCAACTTTTCTTTTAATTTTTACATTCTCCTCCCGTATATTTTTTTTGGTTCTTTAGAACTTAAAGATGGTTAAAATGTAAGTTGGCAACCAACGGTGGTGATGAGATGCATGCACTCTCGGAAAGGGAGAGCGATAAGTTTAGCAATGATATTATAGGATCCTATTAATTTGGATCAACTTGTTTTTTATCCCATAACCGCAACTTTTCTTTTAATTTTTACATTCTCCTCGTATATTTTTTTGGTTCTTTAGAACGTACGGATGGTTAAAATTTAAGGCGGCAATCAACGGTGGTGATGAGATGCTTGCACTCCGGAAAGGGAGAGCAGTAAGTTTAGCAATGATATTCTACGATCCTATTAACTTCAATCAACTTGTTTTTTGTCCCAGAACTGCAACTTTTCTTTTTATGTTTACATTCACCTCCCGCATATATTTTTTATTCTCTTGAACCTAATGATGGTTAAAATGTAAGGCGGCAACCAACGGTGGTGATGAGATGCTCGGACTCCGGAAAAGGGAGAGCAAGTAAGTTTAGCAATGATATTCTACGATCCTATTAACTTCAATGAACTTTTTTTTGTACCGAAAGCGCAACTTTTCTTTTTATGTTTACATTCACCTCCCGCATATATTTTTTGGTTCTTTAGAACCTAAAAATGGTTCAAATGTAAGCTCGCAACCAACGGTGGTGATGAGACGCTTGCACTCCTGAAAAGCGATTGCGGTAAGTTTACCAATAATATTCTACGATCTTATTAATTTCGATAAACTTGTTTTTTATCTCACAACCGCAACTTTTCTTTTTATGTTTACATTCACCTACCGCATATATTTTTTGGTTCTCTTGAATCTAAATATGGTTAAAATGTAAGCTCACAATCAACGGTGGTGATGAGATGCTTGCACTCCCGGAAAGGGAGAGCAGTAAGTTTTGCAATGATATTCTAGGATCCTATTAATTTCGATCAACTTGTTTTTCATCCCGTAACCGCAACTTTTCTTTTTATGTTTACATTCACCTCCTGGATATATATTTTTGGTTCTTTAGAACGTATAGATGGTTAAAATGTAATGTCGGCAACCAAAGGTGGAGATGAGACGCTTGCACTCACGAAAAGGGAGACTATTAAGTGTTGCAATGATATCCTAGGATCCTATTAATTTTGATCAACTTGTTTTTATCCCGAATTGCAACTTTTCTATTTATGTTTACGTTCACTTCCGCATATATTTTTTTATTTTCTAGAACCTAAAAAAGGTTAAAATGTAAGACGACAATCAATGGTGGGGATGAGATGCATGCACTCCCGGAAAGGGAGAGCATTAAGTTTAGCAACGATATTCTAGGATCCTATTAATTTGGATCAACTTGTTTTTTATCCCATAACTGCAACTTTTCTTTTAATTTTTACATTCTCCTCCTGTATATTTTTTTTGGTTCTTTAGAACCTAAAGATGGTTAAAATGTAAGTTGGCAACCAACGGTGGTGATGAGATGCATGCACTCTCGGAAAGGGAGAGCAAGTAAGTTTAGCAATGATATTATAGGATCCTATTAATTTGGATCAACTTGTTTTTTATCCCATAAGCGCAACTTTTCTTTTAATTTTTACATTCTCCTCCTGTATATTTTTTTGGTTCTTTAGAACGTACGGATGGTTAAAATTTAAGCGGCAACCAACGGTGGTGATGAGATGCTTGCACTCCCGGAAAGGGAGAGCGAGTAAGTTTAGCAATTATATTCTACGATCCTATTAACTTCAATCAACTTGTTTTTTATCCCGAAGTGCAACTTTTCTTTTTATGTTTACATTCACCTCCCGCATATATTTTTTATTCTCTTGAACCTAATGATGGTTAAAATGTAAGCGGCAACCAACGGTGGTGATGAGATGCTCGGACTCTCGGAAAAGGGAGAGCAAGTAAGTTTAGCAATGATATTCTACGATCCTATTAACTTCAATGAACTTTTTTTTGTACCGTAAGGCGCAACTTTTCTTTTTATGTTTACATTCACCTCCCGCATATATTTTTTGGTTCTTTAGAACCTAAAAATGGTTCAAATGTAAGCTCGCAACCAACGGTGGTCATGAGACGCTTGCACTCCGGCGAAAGCGATTGGGTAAGTTTACCAATAATATTCTACGATCTTATTAATTTCGATAAACTTGTTTTTTATCTCACAAGCGCAACTTTTCTTTTTATGTTTATATTCACCTACTTGCATATATTTTTTGGTTCTCTTGAACCTAAAGATGGTTAAAATGTAAGCTCACAATCAACGGTGATGATGAGATGCTTGCACTCCCGAAAAGGGAGAGCAAAGCAAGTTTTGCAATGATATTCTAGGATCCTATTAATTTCGATCAACTTGTTTTTTATCCCAGAACTGCAACTTTTCTTTTTATGCTTACATTCACCTCCTGCATATATTATTTATTCTCTAGAACCTAAAAAATGTTAAAATGTAAGCCGACAATCAATGGTGGGGATGAGATGCATGCACTCCCGGAAAGGGAGAGCATTAAGTTTAGCAACGATATTCTAGGATCCTATTAATTTGGATCAACTTGTTTTTTATCCCGTAACTGCAACTTTTCTTTTAATTTTTACATTCTCCTCATGTATATTTTTTTGGTTCTTTAGAACCTAAAGACGGTTAAAATGTAACCTGGCAACCAAAGGTGGTGATGAGATGCATGCACTCCCGGAAAGGGAGAGCAGTAAGTTTAGCAATGATATTCTACGATCCTATTAACTTCAATCAACTTGTTTTTTATCCCGGGACCGCAACTTTTCTTTTTATGTTTACATTCACCTCCCGCATATATTTTATTCTCTCGGAACCTAAAGATGGTTAAAATGTAAGCGGCAACCAATGGTGGTGATGAGATGCATGCACTCCGGAAAGGGAGAGCAAGTAAGTTTAGCAATGATATTCTACGATCTTATTAATTTCGATCAACTTGTTTTTTATCACACAACCTGCAACTTTTCTTTTTATGTTTACATTCATCTCCGCATATATTTTTTGGTTCTCTTGAACCTAAAGATGGTTAAAATGTAAGTGACAATCAACGGTGGTGATGAGATGCTTGCAATCTCGGAAAGGGGAGCGAGTAAGTTTTGAAATGATATTCTAGGATCCTATTAATTTGAATCAACTTGTTTTTTATCCCACAACTGCAACTTTTCTTTTTATGTTTACATTCACCTCCTGGATATATATTTTTGGTTCTTTAGAACGTAAAGATGGTTAAAATATAAGCTGGCAACCAAAGGTGGTGATGAGACGCTTGCACTCCCGGAAAGGGAGAGCAGTAAGTTTTGAAATGATATTCTAGGATCCTATTAATTTGGATCAACTTGTTTTTTATCCCGGAAGCGCAACTTTTCTTTTTATGTTTACATTCACCTCCTGCATATATTTTTTGGTTCTCTTGAATCTAAAGATGGTTAAAATGTAATCTCACAATCGATGGTGGTGATGAGATGCTTGCACTCCCGGAAAGGGAGAGAAGTAAGTTTTGCAATGATATTCTAGGATCCTATTAATTTCGATCAACTTGTTTTTCATCCCAGAACTGCAACTTTTCTTTTTATGTTTACATTCACCTCCTGGATATATATTTTTGATTCTTTAGAACGTAAAGATGGTTAAAATGTAAGTTCGGCAACCAAAGGTGGTGATGAGACGCTTGCACTCCCGGAAGGGAGAGCAAGAAGTTTTGAAATGATATTCTAGGATCCTATTAATTTGAATCAACTTGTTTTTTATCCCAGAACTGCAACTTTTCTTTTTATGCTTACATTCATCTCCTGCATACATTTTTTATTCTCTAGAACCTAAAGATGGTTAAAATGTAAGCTGGCAACCAACGGTGGTGATGAGATGCATGCAATCCCGGAAAGGGAGAGCAGTAAGTTTAGCAATGATATTCTAGGATCCTTTTAATTTTGATCAACTTGTTTTTTATCCTAGAACTGCAACTTTTCTTTTTATGCTTACATTCATCTCCTGCATACATTTTTATTCTCTGGAACCTAAAGATGGTTAAAATGTAAGCTGGTAACCAACGGTGGTGATGAGATGCATGCAATCCCGGAAAGGGAGAGTAGTAAGTTTAGCAATGATATTCTAGGATCCTTTTAATTTTGATCAACTTGTTTTTTATCCTAGAACTGCAACTTTTCTTTTTATGTTTACATTCGGCTCCCGCATATATTTTTTATTCTCTCGGAACCTAAAGATGGTTAAAATGTAAGGCGGCAACCAACGGTGGTGATGGGATGCTTGCACTCCCGGAAAGGGAGAGCAGTAAGTTTAGCAATGATATTCTAGGATCCTATTAATTTCGATCAACTTGTTTTTTTATCCCAGAACTGCAACTTTTCTTTTTATGTTTACATTCACCTCCTGTATATCTTTTTTTGTTCTTTAGAACGTAAAGACAGTTAAATTGTAAGCTGGCAACCAACGGTGGTGATGAGATGCTAGCACTCCCTGAAAGGGAGAGCAGTAAGTTTTGCAATGATATTCTAGGATCCTATTAATTTCGATCAACTTGTTTTTTATCCCAGAACTGCAACTTTTCTTTTTATGTTTACATTAACCTCCTGCATACATTTTTTATTCTCTAGAACCTAAAGATGGTTAAAATGTAAGGCGACAATCAACGGTGGTGATGAGATGCTTGCACTCCGGAAAGGGAGAGCGCGGTAAGTTTAGCAATGATATTCTACAAACCTATTAACTTCAATCAACTTGTTTTTTATCCCGTAACCGCAACTTTTCTTTTTATGTTTACATTCACCTCCCGCATATATTTTTTATTCTCTGGAACCTAAAGATGGTTAAAATGTAAGCGAGGCAACCAACGGTGGTGATGAGATGCATGCACTCCGGAAAGGGAGAGCAAGAAGTTTAGCAATGATATTCTACGATCTTATTAATTTCCATCAACTTGTTTTTTATCCCAGAACTGCAACTTTTCTTTTTTTGTTTACATTCGCCTTCTGCATATATATTTTGGTTCTCTTGAACCTAAAGATGGTTAAATTGTAAGCTGACAACCAACGGTGGTGATGAGATGCTTGCACTCCGGAAAGGGGAGCAGTAAGTTTTGAAATGATATTCTAGGATCCTATTAATTTGAATCAACTTTTTTTTTATCCCACAACTGCAACTTTTCTTTTTATGTTGACATTCACCTCGTGTATATATTTTTTGGTTCTTTAGAATGTAAAGATGGTTAAAATGTGAGCTGGCAACCAAAGGTGGTGATGAGACGCTTGCACTCCCGGAAAAGGGGAGCAGTAAGTTTTGAAATGATATTCTAGGATCCTATTAATTTGAATCAACTTGTTTTTTATCCCACAACCGCAACTTTTCTTTTTATGTTTACATTCTCCTCCCTGCATATATTTTTTGGTTCTCTTGAACCTAAAGACGGTTAAAATGTAACCTGGCAACCAAAGGTGGTGATGAGATGCTTGCATTCCCGGAAAGGGAGAGCAGTAAGTTTTGCAATGATATTCTACGATCCTATTAACTTCAATCAACTTGTTTTTTATCCCAGAACTGCAACTTTTCTTTTTATGTTTACTTTCACCTCCTGCATATATTTTATTCTCTAGAACCTAAAGATGGTTAAAATGTAAGCTGGCAACCAACGGTGGTGATGAGATGCATGCACTCCCGGAAAGGGAGAGCAGTAAGTTTAGCAATGATATTCTACGATCTTATTAATTTCCATCAACTTGTTTTTTATCCCACAACTGCAACTTTTCTTTTTATGTTTACATTCACCTCCCGCATATATTTTTTGGTTCTCTTGAACCTAAAGATGGTTAACATGTAAGCTGGCAACCAACGGTGGTGATGAGATGCATGCACTCCCGGAAAGGAGAGCAGTAAGTTTAGCAATGATATTCTACGATCTTATTAATTTCCATCAACTTGTTTTTTATCCCACAACTTGCAACTTTTCTTTTTATGTTTACATTCACCTCCCTGCATATATTTTATTCTCTGGAACCTAAAGATGGTTAAAATGTAAGCAGGCAACCAACGGTGGTGATGAGATGCTTGCACTCCCGGAAAGGGAGAGCAGTAAGTTTAGCAACGATATTCTACAATCCTATTAACTTCAATCAACTTGTTTTTTGTACGCACAACGCAACTTTTCTTTTTATGTTTACTTTCACCTCCCGCATATATATTATTCTCCTGGAACCTAAAGATGGTTAAAATGTAAGCTGGCAACCAACGGTGGTGATGAGATGCATGCACTCCCGGAAAGGGAGAGCAGTAAGTTTAGCATTGATATTCTACGATCTTATTAATTTCCATCAACTTGTTTTTTATCCCACAACTGCAACTTTTTTTTTTATGTTTACATTCATCTGCTGCATATATTTTTTGGTTCTTTAGAACCTAAAGATGGTTAAAATGTAAGCTCGCAACCAACGGTGGTGATGAGACGCTTGCACTTCTAAAAAGCGATTGCAGTAAGTTTACCAATAATATTCTACGATCTTATTAATTTCGATAAACTTGTTTTTTATCTCACAAGCGCAACTTTTCTTTTTATGTTTAAATTCACCTATTGCATATATTTTTTGGTTCTCTTGAACCTAAAGATGGTTAAAATGTAAGCTCACAATCAACGGTGATGATGAGATGCTTGCACTCCCGAAAAGGGAGAGCAGTAAGTTTTGCAATGATATTCTAGGATCCTATTAATTTCGATCAACTTGTTTTTTATCCCAGAACTTCAACTTTTCTTTTTATGCTTACATTCACCTCCTGCATACATTTTTTATTCTCTGGAACCTAAAGATGGTTAAAATGTAAGCTGGTAACCAACGGTGGTGATGAGATGCATGCAATCCCGGAAAGGGAGAGCAGTAAGTTTAGCAATGATATTCTAGGATCCTTTTAATTTTGATCAACTTGTTTTTTATCCTAGAACTGCAACTTTTCTTTTTATGTTTACATTCACCTCCCGCATATATTTTTTATTCTCTGGAACCTAAAGATGGTTAAAATATAAGCTGGCAACCAACGGTGGTGATGGGATGCTTGCACTCCGGAAAGGGAGAGCGATAAGTTTAGCAATGATATTCTAGGATCCTATTAATTTCGATCAACTTGTTTTTTTATCCCAGAACTGCAACTTTTCTTTTTATGTTTACATTCACCTCCTGTATATCTTTTTTTGTTCTTTAGAACGTAAAGACAGTTAAATTGTTAGCTGGCAACCAACGGTGGTGATGAGATGCTAGCACTCCCCGAAAGGGGAGAGCAGTAAGTTTTGCAATGATATTCTAGGATCCTATTAATTTCGATCAACTTGTTTTTTATCCCAGAACTGCAACTTTTCTTTTTATGTTTACATTAACCTCCTGCATACATTTTTTATTCTCTGGAACCTAAAGATGGTTAAAATGTAAGCTGACAATCAACGGTGGTGATGAGATGCTTGCACTCCCGGAAAGGGAGAGCAGTAAGTTTAGCAATGATATTCTACGAACCTATTAACTTCAATCAACTTGTTTTTTATCCCAGAACTGCAACTTTTCTTTTTATGTTTACATTCACCTCCTGCATATATTTTTTATTCTCTGGAACCTAAAGATGGTTAAAATGTAAGGTGGCAACCAACGGTGGTGATGAGATGCATGCACTCCGGAAAGGAGAGCGATAAGTTTAGCAATGATATTCTACGATCTTATTAATTTCCATCAACTTGTTTTTTATCCCACAACTGCAACTTTTCTTTTTATGTTTACATTCACCTCCTGCATATATTTTTTGGTTCTCTTGAACCTAAAGATGGTTAAAATATAAGCTGACAATCAACGGTGGTGATGAGATGCTTGCATTCCCGAAAAGGGAGAGCAGGAAGTTTTGAAATGATATTCTATGATCTTATTAATTTCCATCAACTTGTTTTTTATCCCACAACTGCAACTTTTCTTTTTATGTTTACATTCACCTCCTGCATATATATTTTTTGGTTCTCTTGAACCTAAAGATGGTTAACATGTAAGCTGGCAACCAACGGTGGTGATGAGATGCATGCACTCCGGAAAGGGAGAGCGAGTAAGTTTAGCAATGATATTCTACGATCTTATTAATTTCCATCAACTTGTTTTTTATCCCACAACTGCAACTTTTCTTTTTATGTTTACATTCACCTCCTGCATATATTTTTTATTCTCTGGAACCTAAAGATGGTTAAAATGTAAGTGGCAACCAACGGTGGTGATGAGATGCATGCACTCCCGGAAAGGGAGAGCAGTAAGTTTAGCAATGATATTCTACGATCCTATTAACTTCAATCAACTTGTTTTTTGTCCCACAACTGCAACTTTTCTTTTTATTTTTACTTTCACCTCCTGCATATATTTTATTCTCTGGAACCTAAAGATGGTTAAAATGTAAGCTGGCAACCAAAGGTGGTGATGAGATGCTTCACTCCCGGAAAGGGAGAGCAGTAAGTTTTGCAATGATATTCAAAGATCCTATTAACTTCAATCAACTTGTTTTTTATCCCAGAACTGCAACTTTTCTTTTTATGTTTACATTCACCTCCTGCATATATTTTATTCTCTGGAACCTAAAGATGGTTAAAATGTAAGCTGGCAACCAACGATGGTGATGAGATGCATGCACTCCCGGAAAGGGAGAGCAGTAAGTTTAGCAATGATATTCTACGATCTTATTAATTTCCATCAACTTGTTTTTTATCCCACAACTGCAACTTTTCTTTTTATGTTTACATTCACCTCCTGCATATATTTTTTGGTTCTCTTGAACCTAAAGATGGTTAAAATGTAAGCTGGCAACCAACGGTGGTGATGAGATGCATGCACTCCCGGAAAGGGAGAGCGGTAAGTTTTGAAATGATATTCTACGATCCTATTAACTTCGATCAACTTGTTTTTTGTCCCAGAACTGCAACTTTTCTTTTTATGTTTACATTCACCTCCTGCATATATTTTTTGGTTCTCTTGAACCGAAAGATGGTTAAAATGTAAGCTGACAATCAACGATGGTGATGAGATGCTTGCACTCTAGGAAAGGGGGAGCAGTAAGTTTTGAAATGATATTCTACGATCCTATTAATTTGAATCAACTTGTTTTTTATCCCACAACTGCAACTTTTCTTTTTATGTTTACATTCACCTCCTGCATATATTTTTTGGTTCTCTTGAACCTAAAGATGGTTATAATGTTAGCTCACAATCAACGATGGTGATGAGATGCTTGCACTCCCGGAAAGGGAGAGCAGTAAGTTTTGAAATGATATTCTAGGATCCTATTAATTTGAATCAACTTGTTTTTTATCCCACAATTGCAACTTTTCTTTTTATGTTTACATTCACCTCCTGCATATATTTTTTGGTTCTCTTGAACCTAAAGATGGTTAAAATGTAAGCAGGCAACCAACGGTGGTGATGAGATGCATGCACTCCCGGAAAGGGAGAGCAGTAAGTTTAGCAATGATATTCTACGATCTTATTAATTTCCATCAACTTGTTTTTTATCCCACAACTGCAACTTTTCTTTTTATTTTTACATTCACCTCCTGCATATATTTTATTCTCTGGAACCTAAAGATGGTTAAAATGTAGGGGCAACCAACGGTGGTGATGAGATGCATGCACTCCGGAAAGGGAGAGCAAGTAAGTTTTGCAATGATATTCTACGATCTTATTAATTTCCATCAACTTGTTTTTTATCCCACAATTGCAACTTTTCTTTTTATGTTTACATTCACCTCCTGCATATATTTTTTGGTTCTCTTGAACCTAAAGATGGTTAAAATGTAGGTGACAATCAACGGTGGTGATGAGATGCTTGCACTCCGGAAAGGGGGAGAGCGGTAAGTTTTGAAATGATATTCTAGGATCCTATTAATTTGAATCAACTTGTTTTTTATCCCACATTTGCAACTTTTCTTTTTATGTTTACATTCACCTCCTGCATATATTTTTTGGTTCTCTTGAACCTAAAGATGGTTAAAATGTAAGTGGCAACCAACGGTGGTGATGAGATGCTTGCACTCCGGAAAGGAAGAGTAGTAAGTTTTGCAATGATATTCTACGATCCTATTAATTTGGATCAACTTGTTTTTTGTCCCACAGCAATTGCAACTTTTCTTTTTATGTTTACATTCACCTCCTGCATATATTTTTTGGTTCTCTTGAACCTAAAGATGGTTAAAATGTAGGTGACAATCAACGATGGTGATGAGATGCTTGCACTCTAGGAAAGGGGAGCGGTAAGTTTTGAAATGATATTCTAGGATCCTATTAATTTGAATCAACTTGTTTTTTATCCCACAACTGCAACTTTTCTTTTTATGTTTACATTCACCTCCTGCATATATTTTTTGGTTCTCTTGAACCTAAAGATGGTTAAAATGTAGCTGACAATCAACGGTGGTGATGAGATGCTTGCACTCCGGAAAGGGAGAGCGAGTAAGTTTTGAAATGATATTCTAGGATCCTATTAATTTGAATCAACTTGTTTTTTATCCCAAGTGCAACTTTTCTTTTTATGTTTACATTCACCTCCTGCATATATTTTTTGGTTCTCTTGAACCTAAAGATGGTTAAAATGTAAGCTGACAATCAACGATGGTGATGAGATGCTTGCACTCCAGGAAAGGGGGAGTAGTAAGTTTTGAAATGATATTCTACGATCCTATTAATTTGAATCAACTTGTTTTTATCCCACAAGCGCAACTTTTCTTTTTATGTTTACATTCACCTCCTGCATATATTTTTTGGTTCTCTTGAACCTAAAGATGGTTAAAATGTAAGTGGCAACCAACGGTGGTGATGAGATGCTTGCACTCCGGAAAGGGAGAGCGATAAGTTTTGAAATGATATTCTAGGATCCTATTAATTTGAATCAACTTGTTTTTTATCCCACAAGCGCAACTTTTCTTTTTATGTTTACATTCACCTCCTGCATATATTTTTTGGTTCTCTTGAACCTAAAGATGGTTAAAATGTAAGGTGACAATCAACGGTGGTGATGAGATGCTTGCACTCCGGAAAGGGAGAGCGGTAAGTTTTGAAATGATATTCTAGGATCCTATTAATTTGAATCAACTTGTTTTTTATCCCACAAGCTGCAACTTTTCTTTTTATGTTTACATTCACCTCCTGCATATATTTTTTGGTTCTCTTGAACCTAAAGATGGTTAAAATGTAAGTGGCAACCAACGGTGGTGATGAGATGCTTGCACTCCGGAAAGGGAGAGCAGTAAGTTTTGCAATGATATTCTACGATCCTATTAATTTGAATCAACTTGTTTTTATCCCCAATTGCAACTTTTCTTTTTATGTTTACATTCACCTCCTGCATATATTTTTTGGTTCTCTTGAACCTAAAGATGGTTAAAATGTAAGTGACAACCAACGGTGGTGATGAGATGCTTGCACTCCGGAAAGGGAGAGCGATAAGTTTTGCAATGATATTCTACGATCCTATTAATTTGAATCAACTTGTTTTTATCCCACAACTGCAACTTTTCTTTTTATGTTTACATTCACCTCCTGCATATATTTTTTGGTTCTCTTGAACCTAAAGATGGTTAAAATGTAAGGTGACAACCAACGGTGGTGATGAGATGCTTGCACTCCCGGAAAGGGAGAGCGGATAAGTTTTGAAATGATATTCTAGGATCCTATTAATTTGAATCAACTTGTTTTTTATCCCACTTTGCAACTTTTCTTTTTATGTTTACATTCACCTCCTGCATATATTTTTTGGTTCTCTTGAACCTAAAGATGGTTAAAATGTAGGTGACAATCAACGGTGGTGATGAGATGCTTGCACTCCCGGAAAGGGAGAGCGTAAGTTTTGAAATGATATTCTAGGATCCTATTAATTTGAATCAACTTGTTTTTTATCCCACAAGCGCAACTTTTCTTTTTATGTTTACATTCACCTCTTGCATATATTTTTTGGTTCTCTTGAACCTAAAGATGGTTAAAATGTAAGGTGACAACCAACGGTGGTGATGAGATGCTTGCACTCCGGAAAGGGGGAGCGGTAAGTTTTGAAATGATATTCTAGGATCCTATTAATTTGAATCAACTTGTTTTTATCCCACAAGCTTGCAACTTTTCTTTTTATGTTTACATTCACCTCCTGCATATATTTTTTGGTTCTCTTGAACCTAAAGATGGTTAAAATGTAAACGTGGCAACCAACGGTGGTGATGAGATGCTTGCACTCCCGGAAAGGGAGAGGGTAAGTTTTGAAATGATATTCTAGGATCCTATTAATTTGAATCAACTTGTTTTTTATCCCACAATTTGCAACTTTTCTTTTTATGTTTACATTCACCTCCTGCATATATTTTTTGGTTCTCTTGAACCTAAAGATGGTTAAAATGTAAGGTGACAACCAACGGTGGTGATGAGATGCTTGCACTCCGGAAAGGGAGAGCGGTAAGTTTTGAAATGATATTCTAGGATCCTATTAATTTGAATCAACTTGTTTTTTATCCCTAATCGCAACTTTTCTTTTTATGTTTACATTCACCTCCTGCATATATTTTTTGGTTCTCTTGAACCTAAAGATGGTTAAAATGTAAGTGGCAACCAACGGTGGTGATGAGATGCTTGCACTCCGGAAAGGGGAGCGGTAAGTTTTGAAATGATATTCTAGGATCCTATTAATTTGAATCAACTTGTTTTTTATCCCACAAGCTGCAACTTTTCTTTTTATGTTTACATTCACCTCCTGCATATATTTTTTGGTTCTCTTGAACCTAAAGATGGTTAAAATGTAGGTGACAATCAACGGTGGTGATGAGATGCTTGCACTCCGGAAAGGGAGAGCGGTAAGTTTTGAAATGATATTCTAGGATCCTATTAATTTGAATCAACTTGTTTTTATCCCACAACTGCAACTTTTCTTTTTATGTTTACATTCACCTCCTGCATATATTTTTTGGTTCTCTTGAACCTAAAGATGGTTAAAATGTAAGTGACAATCAACGGTGGTGATGAGATGCTTGCACTCCGAGGAAAGGGGGAGCGGTAAGTTTTGAAATGATATTCTAGGATCCTATTAATTTGAATCAACTTGTTTTTATCCCACAAGCGCAACTTTTCTTTTTATGTTTACATTCACCTCCTGCATATATTTTTTGGTTCTCTTGAACCTAAAGATGGTTAAAATGTGGTGACAATCAACGGTGGTGATGAGATGCTTGCACTCCGGAAAGGGGAAGCGAGTAAGTTTTGAAATGATATTCTAGGATCCTATTAATTTGAATCAACTTGTTTTTATCCCACAAGCTGCAACTTTTCTTTTTATGTTTACATTCACCTCCTGCATATATTTTTTGGTTCTCTTGAACCTAAAGATGGTTAAAATGTAAGGTGACAATCAACGGTGGTGATGAGATGCTTGCACTCCGGAAAGGGGAGAGCGGTAAGTTTTGAAATGATATTCTAGGATCCTATTAATTTGAATCAACTTGTTTTTTATCCCACAAGCTGCAACTTTTCTTTTTATGTTTACATTCACCTCCTGCATATATTTTTTGGTTCTCTTGAACCTAAAGATGGTTAAAATGTAAGGTGACAACCAACGGTGGTGATGAGATGCTTGCACTCCGGAAAGGGAGAGCGGTAAGTTTTGAAATGATATTCTAGGATCCTATTAATTTGAATCAACTTGTTTTTTATCCCACAATTGCAACTTTTCTTTTTAAGTTTACATTCACCTCCTGCATATATTTTTTGGTTCTCTTGAACCTAAAGATGGTTAAAATGTAAGGTGACAACCAACGGTGGTGATGAGATGCTTGCACTCCGGAAAAGGGGAGCGCGGTAAGTTTTGAAATGATATTCTAGGATCCTATTAATTTGAATCAACTTGTTTTTTATCCCACAACTGCAACTTTTCTTTTTATGTTTACATTCACCTCCTGCATATATTTTTTGGTTCTCTTGAACCTAAAGATGGTTAAAATGTAAGGTGACAACCAACGGTGGTGATGAGATGCTTGCACTCCCGGAAAGGGAGAGCGGTAAGTTTTGAAATGATATTCTAGGATCCTATTAATTTGAATCAACTTGTTTTTTATCCCACTAATTGCAACTTTTCTTTTTATGTTTACATTCACCTCCTGCATATATTTTTTGGTTCTCTTGAACCTAAAGATGGTTAAAATGTAAGTGACAATCAACGGTGGTGATGAGATGCTTGCACTCCGGAAAGGGAGAGCGATAAGTTTTGAAATGATATTCTAGGATCCTATTAATTTGAATCAACTTGTTTTTATCCCACATGTGCAACTTTTCTTTTTATGTTTACATTCACCTCCTGCATATATTTTTTGGTTCTCTTGAACCTAAAGATGGTTAAAATGTAAGTGACAATCAACGGTGGTGATGAGATGCTTGCACTCCGGGAAAGGGGAGCGGTAAGTTTTGAAATGATATTCTAGGATCCTATTAATTTGAATCAACTTGTTTTTTATCCCACAAGCTGCAACTTTTCTTTTTATGTTTACATTCACCTCCTGCATATATTTTTTGGTTCTCTTGAACCTAAAGATGGTTAAAATGTAGGTGACAATCAACGGTGGTGATGAGATGCTTGCACTCCGGAAAGGGAGAGCAGTAAGTTTTGAAATGATATTCTAGGATCCTATTAATTTGAATCAACTTGTTTTTATCCCACAAGCGCAACTTTTCTTTTTATGTTTACATTCACCTCCTGCATATATTTTTTGGTTCTCTTGAACCTAAAGATGGTTAAAATGTAGGTGACAATCAACGGTGGTGATGAGATGCTTGGACTCCGGAAAGGGAGAGCGAGTAAGTTTTGAAATGATATTCTAGGATCCTATTAATTTGAATCAACTTGTTTTTTATCCCACAAGCTGCAACTTTTCTTTTTATGTTTACATTCACCTCCTGCATATATTTTTTGGTTCTCTTGAACCTAAAGATGGTTAAAATGTAAGGTGACAATCAACGGTGGTGATGAGATGCTTGCACTCCGGGAAAGGGGAGCGGTAAGTTTTGAAATGATATTCTAGGATCCTATTAATTTGAATCAACTTGTTTTTATCCCACATTTGCAACTTTTCTTTTTATGTTTACATTCACCTCCTGCATATATTTTTTGGTTCTCTTGAACCTAAAGATGGTTAAAATGTAAGGTGACAACCAACGGTGGTGATGAGATGCTTGCACTCCGGAAAGGGGGAGCGAGTAAGTTTTGAAATGATATTCTAGGATCCTATTAATTTGAATCAACTTGTTTTTTATCCCACAAGTTGCAACTTTTCTTTTTATGTTTACATTCACCTCCTGCATATATTTTTTGGTTCTCTTGAACCTAAAGATGGTTAAAATGTAAGGCGACAACCAACGGTGGTGATGAGATGCTTGCACTCCGGAAAGGGGGAGCGATAAGTTTTGAAATGATATTCTAGGATCCTATTAATTTGAATCAACTTGTTTTTTATCCCACAAGCTGCAACTTTTCTTTTTATGTTTACATTCACCTCCTGCATATATTTTTTGGTTCTCTTGAACCTAAAGATGGTTAAAATGTAGTGGCAACCAACGGTGGTGATGAGATGCTTGCACTCCGGAAAGGGAGAGCGAGTAAGTTTTGAAATGATATTCTAGGATCCTATTAATTTAATCAACTTTTTTTTCCGCTTGCAACTTTTCTTTTTATGTTTACATTCACCTCCTGCATATATTTTTTGGTTCTCTTGAACCTAAAGATGGTTAAAATGTAAGGTGACAATCAACGGTGGTGATGAGATGCTTGCACTCCGGAAAGGGAGAGCGGTAAGTTTTGAAATGATATTCTAGGATCCTATTAATTTGAATCAACTTGTTTTTTATCCCACAAGCTTGCAACTTTTCTTTTTATGTTTACATTCACCTCCTGCATATATTTTTTGGTTCTCTTGAACCTAAAGATGGTTAAAATGTAAGGTGACAATCAACGGTGGTGATGAGATGCTTGCACTCCGGAAAGGGGGAGCGGTAAGTTTTGAAATGATATTCTAGGATCCTATTAATTTGAATCAACTTGTTTTTTATCCCACAAGCTTGCAACTTTTCTTTTTATGTTTACATTCACCTCCTGCATATATTTTTTGGTTCTCTTGAACCTAAAGATGGTTAAAATGTAGGTGACAATCAACGGTGGTGATGAGATGCTTGCACTCCGGAAAGGGAGAGCGAGTAAGTTTTGAAATGATATTCTAGGATCCTATTAATTTGAATCAACTTGTTTTTTATCCCACAACTGCACACCGCAACTTTTCTTTTTATGTTTACATTCACCTCCTGCATATATTTTTTGGTTCTCTTGAACCTAAAGATGGTTAAAATGTAAGGTGACAATCAACGGTGGTGATGAGATGCTTGCACTCCCGGAAAGGGAGAGCGATAAGTTTTGAAATGATATTCTAGGATCCTATTAATTTGAATCAACTTGTTTTTTATCCCACAAGCTTGCAACTTTTCTTTTTATGTTTACATTCACCTCCTGCATATATTTTTTGGTTCTCTTGAACCTAAAGATGGTTAAAATGTAAGGTGACAATCAACGGTGGTGATGAGATGCTTGCACTCCGGAAAGGGAGAGCGGTAAGTTTTGAAATGATATTCTAGGATCCTATTAATTTGAATCAACTTGTTTTTTATCCCACAGCTGCAACTTTTCTTTTTATGTTTACATTCACCTCCTGCATATATTTTTTGGTTCTCTTGAACCTAAAGATGGTTAAAATGTGGTGACAATCAACGGTGGTGATGAGATGCTTGCACTCCGGAAAGGGGGAGCGGTAAGTTTTGAAATGATATTCTAGGATCCTATTAATTTGAATCAACTTGTTTTTTATCCCACAAGCTGCAACTTTTCTTTTTATGTTTACATTCACCTCCTGCATATATTTTTTGGTTCTCTTGAACCTAAAGATGGTTAAAATGTAAGGTGACAACCAACGGTGGTGATGAGATGCTTGCACTCCGGGAAAGGGAGAGCGAGTAAGTTTTGAAATGATATTCTAGGATCCTATTAATTTGAATCAACTTGTTTTTTATCCCACAATTGCAACTTTTCTTTTTATGTTTACATTCACCTCCTGCATATATTTTTTGGTTCTCTTGAACCTAAAGATGGTTAAAATGTAAGTGACAATCAACGGTGGTGATGAGATGCTTGCACTCCGGAAAGGGGAGCAGTAAGTTTTGAAATGATATTCTAGGATCCTATTAATTTGAATCAACTTGTTTTTATCCCACAACTGCAACTTTTCTTTTTATGTTTACATTCACCTCCTGCATATATTTTTTGGTTCTCTTGAACCTAAAGATGGTTAAAATGTAAGGTGACAATCAACGGTGGTGATGAGATGCTTGCACTCCGGAAAGGGAGAGCGAGTAAGTTTTGAAATGATATTCTAGGATCCTATTAATTTGAATCAACTTGTTTTTATCCCACAAGCTTGCAACTTTTCTTTTTATGTTTACATTCACCTCCTGCATATATTTTTTGGTTCTCTTGAACCTAAAGATGGTTAAAATATGGTGACAACCAACGGTGGTGATGAGATGCTTGCACTCCCCGGAAAGGGGGAGAGCGGTAAGTTTTGAAATGATATTCTAGGATCCTATTAATTTGAATCAACTTGTTTTTTATCCCACAATTTGCAACTTTTCTTTTTATGTTTACATTCACCTCCTGCATATATTTTTTGGTTCTCTTGAACCTAAAGATGGTTAAAATGTAAGTGACAATCAACGGTGGTGATGAGATGCTTGCACTCCGGGAAAGGGAGAGCGGTAAGTTTTGAAATGATATTCTAGGATCCTATTAATTTGAATCAACTTGTTTTTATCCCACAAGCGCAACTTTTCTTTTTATGTTTACATTCACCTCCTGCATATATTTTTTGGTTCTCTTGAACCTAAAGATGGTTAAAATGTAAGGTGACAATCAACGGTGGTGATGAGATGCTTGCACTCCGGAAAGGGGGGAGCGGTAAGTTTTGAAATGATATTCTAGGATCCTATTAATTTGAATCAACTTGTTTTTATCCCACAAGCTGCAACTTTTCTTTTTATGTTTACATTCACCTCCTGCATATATTTTTTGGTTCTCTTGAACCTAAAGATGGTTAAAATGTAAGGTGACAATCAACGGTGGTGATGAGATGCTTGCACTCCGGAAAGGGAGAGCGGTAAGTTTTGAAATGATATTCTAGGATCCTATTAATTTGAATCAACTTGTTTTTATCCCACAAGCTGCAACTTTTCTTTTTATGTTTACATTCACCTCCTGCATATATTTTTTGGTTCTCTTGAACCTAAAGATGGTTAAAATGTAAGGTGACAATCAACGGTGGTGATGAGATGCTTGCACTCCGGAAAGGGAGAGCGGTAAGTTTTGAAATGATATTCTAGGATCCTATTAATTTGAATCAACTTGTTTTTTATCCCCAATGTGCAACTTTTCTTTTTATGTTTACATTCACCTCCTGCATATATTTTTTGGTTCTCTTGAACCTAAAGATGGTTAAAATGTAAGGTGACAATCAACGGTGGTGATGAGATGCTTGCACTCCGGAAAGGGGAGCGGTAAGTTTTGAAATGATATTCTAGGATCCTATTAATTTGAATCAACTTGTTTTTTATCCCACTATTTGCAACTTTTCTTTTTATGTTTACATTCACCTCCTGCATATATTTTTTGGTTCTCTTGAACCTAAAGATGGTTAAAATGTAAGGTGACAATCAACGGTGGTGATGAGATGCTTGCACTCCCGGAAAGGGGGAGTAAGTTTTGAAATGATATTCTAGGATCCTATTAATTTGAATCAACTTGTTTTTATCCCACAATTGCAACTTTTCTTTTTATGTTTACATTCACCTCCTGCATATATTTTTTGGTTCTCTTGAACCTAAAGATGGTTAAAATGTAAGGTGACAACCAACGGTGGTGATGAGATGCTTGCACTCCCGGAAAGGGAGAGCGGTAAGTTTTGAAATGATATTCTAGGATCCTATTAATTTGAATCAACTTGTTTTTATCCCACAAGCTGCAACTTTTCTTTTTATGTTTACATTCACCTCCTGCATATATTTTTTGGTTCTCTTGAACCTAAAGATGGTTAAAATGTAAGGTGACAATCAACGGTGGTGATGAGATGCTTGCACTCCGGAAAGGGAGAGCGGTAAGTTTTGAAATGATATTCTAGGATCCTATTAATTTGAATCAACTTGTTTTTTATCCCACAAGCTGCAACTTTTCTTTTTATGTTTACATTCACCTCCTGCATATATTTTTTGGTTCTCTTGAACCTAAAGATGGTTAAAATGTAAGTGACAATCAACGGTGGTGATGAGATGCTTGCACTCCGGAAAGGGAGAGCGAGTAAGTTTTGAAATGATATTCTAGGATCCTATTAATTTGAATCAACTTGTTTTTTATCCCACAAGCGCAACTTTTCTTTTTATGTTTACATTCACCTCCTGCATATATTTTTTGGTTCTCTTGAACCTAAAGATGGTTAAAATGTAAGGTGACAATCAACGGTGGTGATGAGATGCTTGCACTCCGGAAAGGGGAGCGGTAAGTTTTGAAATGATATTCTAGGATCCTATTAATTTGAATCAACTTGTTTTTTATCCCAATTGCAACTTTTCTTTTTATGTTTACATTCACCTCCTGCATATATTTTTTGGTTCTCTTGAACCTAAAGATGGTTAAAATGTAAGGTGACAATCAACGGTGGTGATGAGATGCTTGCACTCCGGAAAGGGGAGCGGTAAGTTTTGAAATGATATTCTAGGATCCTATTAATTTGAATCAACTTGTTTTTTATCCCACAAGCTGCAACTTTTCTTTTTATGTTTACATTCACCTCCTGCATATATTTTTTGGTTCTCTTGAACCTAAAGATGGTTAAAATGTGGAGTGGGGCGGCAACCGGTGGTGATGAGATGCTTGCACTCCGGAAAGGGGGGGCGGTAAGTTTTGAAATGATATTCTAGGATCCTATTAATTTGAATCAACTTGTTTTTTCCCCCAAAGCAACTTTTCTTTTTATGTTTACATTCACCTCCTGCATATATTTTTTGGTTCTCTTGAACCTAAAGATGGTTAAAATTAAGGTGACAATCAACGGTGGTGATGAGATGCTTGCACTCCCGGAAAGGGGAGCGATAAGTTTTGAAATGATATTCTAGGATCCTATTAATTTGAATCAACTTGTTTTTTATCCCACAAGCTGCAACTTTTCTTTTTATGTTTACATTCACCTCCTGCATATATTTTTTGGTTCTCTTGAACCTAAAGATGGTTAAAATGTAAGGTGACAATCAACGGTGGTGATGAGATGCTTGCACTCCCGGAAAGGGGAGCGGTAAGTTTTGAAATGATATTCTAGGATCCTATTAATTTGAATCAACTTGTTTTTTATCCCACATTTGCAACTTTTCTTTTTATGTTTACATTCACCTCCTGCATATATTTTTTGGTTCTCTTGAACCTAAAGATGGTTAAAATGTAAGGTGACAATCAACGGTGGTGATGAGATGCTTGCACTCCGGAAAGGGGAGCGGTAAGTTTTGAAATGATATTCTAGGATCCTATTAATTTGAATCAACTTGTTTTTTATCCCACAGCTGCAACTTTTCTTTTTATGTTTACATTCACCTCCTGCATATATTTTTTGGTTCTCTTGAACCTAAAGATGGTTAAAATGTAAGTGACAATCAACGGTGGTGATGAGATGCTTGCACTCCGGGAAAGGGGAGAGCGAGTAAGTTTTGAAATGATATTCTAGGATCCTATTAATTTGAATCAACTTGTTTTTATCCCACATGTGCAACTTTTCTTTTTATGTTTACATTCACCTCCTGCATATATTTTTTGGTTCTCTTGAACCTAAAGATGGTTAAAATGTAGGTGACAATCAACGGTGGTGATGAGATGCTTGCACTCCCGGAAAGGGAGAGCGAGTAAGTTTTGAAATGATATTCTAGGATCCTATTAATTTGAATCAACTTGTTTTTTATCCCACAAGCTGCAACTTTTCTTTTTATGTTTACATTCACCTCCTGCATATATTTTTTGGTTCTCTTGAACCTAAAGATGGTTAAAATGTAAGGTGACAATCAACGGTGGTGATGAGATGCTTGCACTCCGGAAAGGGGGAGCGAGTAAGTTTTGAAATGATATTCTAGGATCCTATTAATTTGAATCAACTTGTTTTTTATCCCACAATTTGCAACTTTTCTTTTTATGTTTACATTCACCTCCTGCATATATTTTTTGGTTCTCTTGAACCTAAAGATGGTTAAAATGTAAGTGACAACCAACGGTGGTGATGAGATGCTTGCACTCCGGAAAGGGAGAGCGAGTAAGTTTTGAAATGATATTCTAGGATCCTATTAATTTGAATCAACTTGTTTTTTATCCCACAAGCTGCAACTTTTCTTTTTATGTTTACATTCACCTCCTGCATATATTTTTTGGTTCTCTTGAACCTAAAGATGGTTAAAATGTAAGGTGACAATCAACGGTGGTGATGAGATGCTTGCACTCCGGAAAGGGAGAGCGAGTAAGTTTTGAAATGATATTCTAGGATCCTATTAATTTGAATCAACTTGTTTTTATCCCACAATTGCAACTTTTCTTTTTATGTTTACATTCACCTCCTGCATATATTTTTTGGTTCTCTTGAACCTAAAGATGGTTAAAATGTGAGCTGGACAATCAACGGTGGTGATGAGATGCTTGCACTCCGGAAAGGGAGAGAGCGGTAAGTTTTGAAATGATATTCTAGGATCCTATTAATTTGAATCAACTTGTTTTTTATCCCACAATTGCAACTTTTCTTTTTATGTTTACATTCACCTCCTGCATATATTTTTTGGTTCTCTTGAACCTAAAGATGGTTAAAATGTAGGGTGACAATCAACGGTGGTGATGAGATGCTTGCACTCCGGAAAGGGAGAGCGGTAAGTTTTGAAATGATATTCTAGGATCCTATTAATTTGAATCAACTTGTTTTTTATCCCACAAGCTGCAACTTTTCTTTTTATGTTTACATTCACCTCCTGCATATATTTTTTGGTTCTCTTGAACCTAAAGATGGTTAAAATGTAAGGTGACAATCAACGGTGGTGATGAGATGCTTGCACTCCGGAAAGGGAGAGCGGTAAGTTTTGAAATGATATTCTAGGATCCTATTAATTTGAATCAACTTGTTTTTATCCCACAATTTGCAACTTTTCTTTTTATGTTTACATTCACCTCCTGCATATATTTTTTGGTTCTCTTGAACCTAAAGATGGTTAAAATGTAAGTGACAATCAACGGTGGTGATGAGATGCTTGCACTCCGGAAAGGGGAGCGAGTAAGTTTTGAAATGATATTCTAGGATCCTATTAATTTGAATCAACTTGTTTTTTATCCCACAACTGCAACTTTTCTTTTTATGTTTACATTCACCTCCTGCATATATTTTTTGGTTCTCTTGAACCTAAAGATGGTTAAAATGTAAGGTGACAACCAACGGTGGTGATGAGATGCTTGCACTCCGGAAAGGGGAGAGCGGTAAGTTTTGAAATGATATTCTAGGATCCTATTAATTTGAATCAACTTGTTTTTATCCCAAGCTGCAACTTTTCTTTTTATGTTTACATTCACCTCCTGCATATATTTTTTGGTTCTCTTGAACCTAAAGATGGTTAAAATGTAAGGTGACAATCAACGGTGGTGATGAGATGCTTGCACTCCGGAAAGGGGAGCAGTAAGTTTTGAAATGATATTCTAGGATCCTATTAATTTGAATCAACTTGTTTTTTATCCCACAAGTTGCAACTTTTCTTTTTATGTTTACATTCACCTCCTGCATATATTTTTTGGTTCTCTTGAACCTAAAGATGGTTAAAATGTAGTGACAATCAACGGTGGTGATGAGATGCTTGCACTCCGGAAAGGGGAGCGAGTAAGTTTTGAAATGATATTCTAGGATCCTATTAATTTGAATCAACTTGTTTTTATCCCACAAGTTGCAACTTTTCTTTTTATGTTTACATTCACCTCCTGCATATATTTTTTGGTTCTCTTGAACCTAAAGATGGTTAAAATGTAGGTGACAACCAACGGTGGTGATGAGATGCTTGCACTCCGGAAAGGGGGAGGAAAGCGAGTAAGTTTTGAAATGATATTCTAGGATCCTATTAATTTGAATCAACTTGTTTTTTATCCCACAAGCTTGCAACTTTTCTTTTTATGTTTACATTCACCTCCTGCATATATTTTTTGGTTCTCTTGAACCTAAAGATGGTTAAAATGTAAGGTGACAACCAACGGTGGTGATGAGATGCTTGCACTCCGGAAAGGGAGAGCGGTAAGTTTTGAAATGATATTCTAGGATCCTATTAATTTGAATCAACTTGTTTTTTATCCCACAAGCTGCAACTTTTCTTTTTATGTTTACATTCACCTCCTGCATATATTTTTTGGTTCTCTTGAACCTAAAGATGGTTAAAATGTAACGTGACAATCAACGGTGGTGATGAGATGCTTGCACTCCCGGAAAGGGGGAGCGGTAAGTTTTGAAATGATATTCTAGGATCCTATTAATTTGAATCAACTTGTTTTTTATCCCACAACTGCAACTTTTCTTTTTATGTTTACATTCACCTCCTGCATATATTTTTTGGTTCTCTTGAACCTAAAGATGGTTAAAATATAAGTGAGCAACCAACGGTGGTGATGAGATGCTTGCACTCCGGAAAGGGGAGCGGTAAGTTTTGAAATGATATTCTAGGATCCTATTAATTTGAATCAACTGTTTTTTATCCCACAAGCTGCAACTTTTCTTTTTATGTTTACTTCCCTCCTGCATATATTTTTTGGTTCTCTTGAACCTAAAGATGGTTAAAATGTAAGCTGACAATCAACGGTGGTGATGAGATGCTTGCACTCCGGAAAGGGGAGAGCGGTAAGTTTTGAAATGATATTCTAGGATCCTATTAATTTGAATCAACTTGTTTTTTATCCCACAAGCGCAACTTTTCTTTTTATGTTTACATTCACCTCCTGCATATATTTTTTGGTTCTCTTGAACCTAAAGATGGTTAAAATGTAAGGTGACCAACGGTGGTGATGAGATGCTTGCACTCCGGAAAGGGAGAGCGTAAGTTTTGAAATGATATTCTAGGATCCTATTAATTTGAATCAACTTGTTTTTATCCCACAAGCTGCAACTTTTCTTTTTATGTTTACATTCACCTCCTGCATATATTTTTTGGTTCTCTTGAACCTAAAGATGGTTAAAATGTGTGGTGACAATCAACGGTGGTGATGAGATGCTTGCACTCCGGAAAGGGAGAGCGAGTAAGTTTTGAAATGATATTCTAGGATCCTATTAATTTGAATCAACTTGTTTTTTATCCCACAAGTGCAACTTTTCTTTTTATGTTTACATTCACCTCCTGCATATATTTTTTGGTTCTCTTGAACCTAAAGATGGTTAAAATGTAAGGTGACAATCAACGGTGGTGATGAGATGCTTGCACTCCCGGAAAGGGGGAGCAGTAAGTTTTGAAATGATATTCTAGGATCCTATTAATTTGAATCAACTTGTTTTTTATCCCACAAGCTGCAACTTTTCTTTTTATGTTTACATTCACCTCCTGCATATATTTTTTGGTTCTCTTGAACCTAAAGATGGTTAAAATGTAAGGTGACAACCAACGGTGGTGATGAGATGCTTGCACTCCGGAAAGGGAGAGCGAGTAAGTTTTGAAATGATATTCTAGGATCCTATTAATTTGAATCAACTTGTTTTTTATCCCACTAGCTGCAACTTTTCTTTTTATGTTTACATTCACCTCCTGCATATATTTTTTGGTTCTCTTGAACCTAAAGATGGTTAAAATGTAGGTGACAATCAACGGTGGTGATGAGATGCTTGCACTCCGGAAAGGGAGAGCGTAAGTTTTGAAATGATATTCTAGGATCCTATTAATTTGAATCAACTTGTTTTTTATCCCCAAGCTGCAACTTTTCTTTTTATGTTTACATTCACCTCCTGCATATATTTTTTGGTTCTCTTGAACCTAAAGATGGTTAAAATGTAAGGTGGCAATCAACGGTGGTGATGAGATGCTTGCACTCCGGAAAGGGGAGCGAAGTTTGAAGTAAGTTTTGATTTGGCAATGATATTCTAGGATCCTATTAATTTGAATCAACTTGTTTTTTATCCAGCATAATTGCAACTTTTCTTTTTATGTTTACATTCACCTCCTGCATATATTTTTTGGTTCTCTTGAACCTAAAGATGGTTAAAATGTAAGGTGACAATCAACGGTGGTGATGAGATGCTTGCACTCCGGAAAGGGAGAGCGGTAAGTTTTGAAATGATATTCTAGGATCCTATTAATTTGAATCAACTTGTTTTTTATCCCACATTTGCAACTTTTCTTTTTATGTTTACATTCACCTCCTGCATATATTTTTTGGTTCTCTTGAACCTAAAGATGGTTAAAATGTAAGTGACAACCAACGGTGGTGATGAGATGCTTGCACTCCGGAAAGGGGAGCGGTAAGTTTTGAAATGATATTCTAGGATCCTATTAATTTGAATCAACTTGTTTTTTATCCCACAAGCTTGCAACTTTTCTTTTTATGTTTACATTCACCTCCTGCATATATTTTTTGGTTCTCTTGAACCTAAAGATGGTTAAAATGTAAGTGACAATCAACGGTGGTGATGAGATGCTTGCACTCCGGAAAGGGGGAGCGGTAAGTTTTGAAATGATATTCTAGGATCCTATTAATTTGAATCAACTTGTTTTTTATCCCACAAGCTGCAACTTTTCTTTTTATGTTTACATTCACCTCCTGCATATATTTTTTGGTTCTCTTGAACCTAAAGATGGTTAAAATGTAAGTGACAACCAACGGTGGTGATGAGATGCTTGCACTCCGGAAAGGGGGAGCGGTAAGTTTTGAAATGATATTCTAGGATCCTATTAATTTGAATCAACTTGTTTTTTATCCCACAAGCTGCAACTTTTCTTTTTATGTTTACATTCACCTCCTGCATATATTTTTTGGTTCTCTTGAACCTAAAGATGGTTAAAATGTAAGGTGACAATCAACGGTGGTGATGAGATGCTTGCACTCAGGGAAAGGGGGAGAGTGAAAGGGGGAGAGAGGAGAGCAGTAAGTTTTGAAAATGATATTCTAGGATCCTATTAATTTGAATCAACTTGTTTTTATCCCACAAGCGCAACTTTTCTTTTTATGTTTACATTCACCTCCTGCATATATTTTTTGGTTCTCTTGAACCTAAAGATGGTTAAAATGTAAGGTGGCAACCAACGGTGGTGATGAGATGCTTGCACTCCGGAAAGGGAGAGCGGTAAGTTTTGAAATGATATTCTAGGATCCTATTAATTTGAATCAACTTGTTTTTTATCCCACAACTGCAACTTTTCTTTTTATGTTTACATTCACCTCCTGCATATATTTTTTGGTTCTCTTGAACCTAAAGATGGTTAAAATGTAAGGTGACAATCAACGGTGGTGATGAGATGCTTGCACTCCGGAAAGGGAGAGCGGGTAAGTTTTGAAATGATATTCTAGGATCCTATTAATTTGAATCAACTTGTTTTTTATCCCACAAGCTGCAACTTTTCTTTTTATGTTTACATTCACCTCCTGCATATATTTTTTGGTTCTCTTGAACCTAAAGATGGTTAAAATGTAAGTGACAATCAACGGTGGTGATGAGATGCTTGCACTCCCGGAAAGGGAGAGCAGTAAGTTTTGAAATGATATTCTAGGATCCTATTAATTTGAATCAACTTGTTTTTTATCCCACAAGCTGCAACTTTTCTTTTTATGTTTACATTCACCTCCTGCATATATTTTTTGGTTCTCTTGAACCTAAAGATGGTTAAAATGTAAGCTGACAATCAACGGTGGTGATGAGATGCTTGCACTCCGGAAAGGGAGAGCAGTAAGTTTTGAAATGATATTCTAGGATCCTATTAATTTGAATCAACTTGTTTTTTATCCCACAAGCTGCAACTTTTCTTTTTATGTTTACATTCACCTCCTGCATATATTTTTTGGTTCTCTTGAACCTAAAGATGGTTAAAATGTAAGGTGACAATCAACGGTGGTGATGAGATGCTTGCACTCCCGGAAAGGGAGAGCGAGTAAGTTTTGAAATGATATTCTAGGATCCTATTAATTTGAATCAACTTGTTTTTTATCCCACAATTGCAACTTTTCTTTTTATGTTTACATTCACCTCCTGCATATATTTTTTGGTTCTCTTGAACCTAAAGATGGTTAAAATGTAGGTGACAATCAACGGTGGTGATGAGATGCTTGCACTCCGGAAAGGGGAGCAGTAAGTTTTGAAATGATATTCTAGGATCCTATTAATTTGAATCAACTTGTTTTTTATCCCAAGTTGCAACTTTTCTTTTTATGTTTACATTCACCTCCTGCATATATTTTTTGGTTCTCTTGAACCTAAAGATGGTTAAAATGTAAGCTGACAATCAACGGTGGTGATGAGATGCTTGCACTCCGGAAAGGGGAGCGGTAAGTTTTGAAATGATATTCTAGGATCCTATTAATTTGAATCAACTTGTTTTTTATCCCACAACTGCAACTTTTCTTTTTATGTTTACATTCACCTCCTGCATATATTTTTTGGTTCTCTTGAACCTAAAGATGGTTAAAATGTAAGGTGACAATCAACGGTGGTGATGAGATGCTTGCACTCCGGAAAGGGAGAGCGAGTAAGTTTTGAAATGATATTCTAGGATCCTATTAATTTGAATCAACTTGTTTTTTATCCCACAACTGCAACTTTTCTTTTTATGTTTACATTCACCTCCTGCATATATTTTTTGGTTCTCTTGAACCTAAAGATGGTTAAAATGTAAGCTGACAATCAACGGTGGTGATGAGATGCTTGCACTCCCGGAAAGGGGAGCGGTAAGTTTTGAAATGATATTCTAGGATCCTATTAATTTGAATCAACTTGTTTTTTATCCCACAAGCGCAACTTTTCTTTTTATGTTTACATTCACCTCCTGCATATATTTTTTGGTTCTCTTGAACCTAAAGATGGTTAAAATGTAGGTGACAACCAACGGTGGTGATGAGATGCTTGCAAAGCCGGGGGGGGAGAGGATAAGTTTTGAAATGATATTCTAGGATCCTATTAATTTGAATCAACTTGTTTTTTATCCCACAACTTGCAACTTTTCTTTTTATGTTTACATTCACCTCCTGCATATATTTTTTGGTTCTCTTGAACCTAAAGATGGTTAAAATGTAAGGTGACAATCAACGGTGGTGATGAGATGCTTGCACTCCGGAAAGGGAGAGCAGTAAGTTTTGAAATGATATTCTAGGATCCTATTAATTTGAATCAACTTGTTTTTTATCCCACAACTGCAACTTTTCTTTTTATGTTTACATTCACCTCCTGCATATATTTTTTGGTTCTCTTGAACCTAAAGATGGTTAAAATGTAAGGTGACAATCAACGGTGGTGATGAGATGCTTGCACTCCGGAAAGGGAGAGCGGTAAGTTTTGAAATGATATTCTAGGATCCTATTAATTTGAATCAACTTGTTTTTTATCCCACAAGTGCAACTTTTCTTTTTATGTTTACATTCACCTCCTGCATATATTTTTTGGTTCTCTTGAACCTAAAGATGGTTAAAATGTAAGCTGACAATCAACGGTGGTGATGAGATGCTTGCACTCCGGAAAGGGAGAGCGAGTAAGTTTTGAAATGATATTCTAGGATCCTATTAATTTGAATCAACTTGTTTTTTATCCCACTATCTGCAACTTTTCTTTTTATGTTTACATTCACCTCCTGCATATATTTTTTGGTTCTCTTGAACCTAAAGATGGTTAAAATGTAAGTGACAATCAACGGTGGTGATGAGATGCTTGCACTCCGGGAAAGGGAGAGCAGTAAGTTTTGAAATGATATTCTAGGATCCTATTAATTTGAATCAACTTGTTTTTTATCCCACAACTTGCAACTTTTCTTTTTATGTTTACATTCACCTCCTGCATATATTTTTTGGTTCTCTTGAACCTAAAGATGGTTAAAATGTAAGTGACAATCAACGGTGGTGATGAGATGCTTGCACTCCGGAAAGGGAGAGCGGTAAGTTTTGAAATGATATTCTAGGATCCTATTAATTTGAATCAACTTGTTTTTATCCCACAGCTTGCAACTTTTCTTTTTATGTTTACATTCACCTCCTGCATATATTTTTTGGTTCTCTTGAACCTAAAGATGGTTAAAATGTAAGTGACAATCAACGGTGGTGATGAGATGCTTGCACTCCGGGAAAGGGGAGCGAGTAAGTTTTGAAATGATATTCTAGGATCCTATTAATTTGAATCAACTTGTTTTTTATCCCACAATTTGCAACTTTTCTTTTTATGTTTACATTCACCTCCTGCATATATTTTTTGGTTCTCTTGAACCTAAAGATGGTTAAAATGTAAGGTGACAATCAACGGTGGTGATGAGATGCTTGCACTCCGGAAAGGGAGAGCGATAAGTTTTGAAATGATATTCTAGGATCCTATTAATTTGAATCAACTTGTTTTTATCCCACAATTGCAACTTTTCTTTTTATGTTTACATTCACCTCCTGCATATATTTTTTGGTTCTCTTGAACCTAAAGATGGTTAAAATGTAAGGTGACAATCAACGGTGGTGATGAGATGCTTGCACTCCGGAAAGGGGAGAGCGAGTAAGTTTTGAAATGATATTCTAGGATCCTATTAATTTGAATCAACTTGTTTTTTATCCCACAACTGCAACTTTTCTTTTTATGTTTACATTCACCTCCTGCATATATTTTTTGGTTCTCTTGAACCTAAAGATGGTTAAAATGTAAGTGACAACCAACGGTGGTGATGAGATGCTTGCACTCCGGAAAGGGAGAGCGGTAAGTTTTGAAATGATATTCTAGGATCCTATTAATTTGAATCAACTTGTTTTTTATCCCACAAGCTGCAACTTTTCTTTTTATGTTTACATTCACCTCCTGCATATATTTTTTGGTTCTCTTGAACCTAAAGATGGTTAAAATGTAGGTGACAATCAACGGTGGTGATGAGATGCTTGCACTCCGGAAAGGGAGAGCAGTAAGTTTTGAAATGATATTCTAGGATCCTATTAATTTGAATCAACTTGTTTTTTATCCCACAACTGCAACTTTTCTTTTTATGTTTACATTCACCTCCTGCATATATTTTTTGGTTCTCTTGAACCTAAAGATGGTTAAAATGTAAGTGACAATCAACGGTGGTGATGAGATGCTTGCACTCCGGAAAGGGGAGCGCAGTAAGTTTTGAAATGATATTCTAGGATCCTATTAATTTGAATCAACTTGTTTTTTATCCCACAACTGCAACTTTTCTTTTTATGTTTACATTCACCTCCTGCATATATTTTTTGGTTCTCTTGAACCTAAAGATGGTTAAAATGTAGGTGACAATCAACGGTGGTGATGAGATGCTTGCACTCCGGGAAGGGGAGCAGTAAGTTGGGACCTATTAATTGAATCAACTGTTTATCCCCAGTGCCTTTCTTTTATGTTTTTCACCTCCTGATATATTTTTTGGTTCTCTGGAACCTAAAGATGGTTAAGCAATGTGGAAGGAAGTTTGAAATGATATTCTAGGATCCTATTAATTTGAATCAACTTGTTTTTTATCCCACAAGCTGCAACTTTTCTTTTTATGTTTACATTCACCTCCTGCATATATTTTTTGGTTCTCTTGAACCTAAAGATGGTTAAAATGTAAGGTGACAACCAACGGTGGTGATGAGATGCTTGCACTCCGGAAAGGGAGAGCAGTAAGTTTTGAAATGATATTCTAGGATCCTATTAATTTGAATCAACTTGTTTTTTATCCCACAAGTTGCAACTTTTCTTTTTATGTTTACATTCACCTCCTGCATATATTTTTTGGTTCTCTTGAACCTAAAGATGGTTAAAATGTAAGGTGACAATCAACGGTGGTGATGAGATGCTTGCACTCCGGAAAGGGGAGCAGCGTAAGTTTTGAAATGATATTCTAGGATCCTATTAATTTGAATCAACTTGTTTTTTATCCCACAAGTGCAACTTTTCTTTTTATGTTTACATTCACCTCCTGCATATATTTTTTGGTTCTCTTGAACCTAAAGATGGTTAAAATGTAAGGTGACAACCAACGGTGGTGATGAGATGCTTGCACTCCGGAAAGGGGAGCCGTAAGTTTTGAAATGATATTCTAGGATCCTATTAATTTGAATCAACTTGTTTTTTATCCCACAAGCTGCAACTTTTCTTTTTATGTTTACATTCACCTCCTGCATATATTTTTTGGTTCTCTTGAACCTAAAGATGGTTAAAATGTAGGTGACAATCAACGGTGGTGATGAGATGCTTGCACTCCCGGAAAGGGAGAGCAGTAAGTTTTGAAATGATATTCTAGGATCCTATTAATTTGAATCAACTTGTTTTTTATCCCACAAACTGCAACTTTTCTTTTTATGTTTACATTCACCTCCTGCATATATTTTTTGGTTCTCTTGAACCTAAAGATGGTTAAAATGTAAGGTGACAATCAACGGTGGTGATGAGATGCTTGCACTCCGGAAAGGGAGAGCGAGTAAGTTTTGAAATGATATTCTAGGATCCTATTAATTTGAATCAACTTGTTTTTTATCCCACAACCTGCAACTTTTCTTTTTATGTTTACATTCACCTCCTGCATATATTTTTTGGTTCTCTTGAACCTAAAGATGGTTAAAATGTAAGGTGACAATCAACGGTGGTGATGAGATGCTTGCACTCCGGAAAGGGAGAGCGAGTAAGTTTTGAAATGATATTCTAGGATCCTATTAATTTGAATCAACTTGTTTTTTATCCCACAAGTGCAACTTTTCTTTTTATGTTTACATTCACCTCCTGCATATATTTTTTGGTTCTCTTGAACCTAAAGATGGTTAAAATGTAAGGTGACAATCAACGGTGGTGATGAGATGCTTGCACTCCGGAAAGGGAGAGCAATAAGTTTTGAAATGATATTCTAGGATCCTATTAATTTGAATCAACTTGTTTTTTATCCCACAACTGCAACTTTTCTTTTTATGTTTACATTCACCTCCTGCATATATTTTTTGGTTCTCTTGAACCTAAAGATGGTTAAAATGTGGGGTGACAATCAACGGTGGTGATGAGATGCTTGCACTCCGGGGAAAGGGGGGGGGGGGGGGGTAAGTTTTGAAATGATATTCATGAATCAACTTGTTTTTCCTCAGATGCAACTTTTCTTTTTATGTTTACATTCACCTCCGCATATATTTTTTGGTTCTCTTGAACCTAAAGATGGTTAAAATGTAAGTGACAATCAACGGTGGTGATGAGATGCTTGCACTCCAAAAAAAGGGTCCCGGGAAGGTTTTGAAATGATATTCTAGGATCCTATTAATTTGAATCAACTTGTTTTTTATCCCACAACTTGCAACTTTTCTTTTTATGTTTACATTCACCTCCTGCATATATTTTTTGGTTCTCTTGAACCTAAAGATGGTTAAAATGTAAGCGACAACCAACGGTGGTGATGAGATGCTTGCACTCCCGGAAAGGGGAGCAGTAAGTTTTGAAATGATATTCTAGGATCCTATTAATTTGAATCAACTTGTTTTTTATCCCACAACTGCAACTTTTCTTTTTATGTTTACATTCACCTCCTGCATATATTTTTTGGTTCTCTTGAACCTAAAGATGGTTAAAATGTAAGCTGACAATCAACGGTGGTGATGAGATGCTTGCACTCCGGAAAGGGGGAGCAGTAAGTTTTGAAATGATATTCTAGGATCCTATTAATTTGAATCAACTTGTTTTTTATCCCACAACTGCAACTTTTCTTTTTATGTTTACATTCACCTCCTGCATATATTTTTTGGTTCTCTTGAACCTAAAGATGGTTAAAATGTAAGGTGACAATCAACGGTGGTGATGAGATGCTTGCACTCCCGGAAAGGGAGAGCGAGTAAGTTTTGAAATGATATTCTAGGATCCTATTAATTTGAATCAACTTGTTTTTTATCCCACAAGCTTGCAACTTTTCTTTTTATGTTTACATTCACCTCCTGCATATATTTTTTGGTTCTCTTGAACCTAAAGATGGTTAAAATGTAAGTGACAATCAACGGTGGTGATGAGATGCTTGCACTCCCGGAAAGGGGAGCAGTAAGTTTTGAAATGATATTCTAGGATCCTATTAATTTGAATCAACTTGTTTTTTATCCCACAAGCTGCAACTTTTCTTTTTATGTTTACATTCACCTCCTGCATATATTTTTTGGTTCTCTTGAACCTAAAGATGGTTAAAATGTAAGGCTGACAATCAACGGTGGTGATGAGATGCTTGCACTCCCGGAAAGGGGAGCAGTAAGTTTTGAAATGATATTCTAGGATCCTATTAATTTGAATCAACTTGTTTTTTATCCCACAACTGCAACTTTTCTTTTTATGTTTACATTCACCTCCTGCATATATTTTTTGGTTCTCTTGAACCTAAAGATGGTTAAAATGTAAGTGACAATCAACGGTGGTGATGAGATGCTTGCACTCCGGAAAGGGAGAGCGATAAGTTTTGAAATGATATTCTAGGATCCTATTAATTTGAATCAACTTGTTTTTTATCCCACAGCTGCAACTTTTCTTTTTATGTTTACATTCACCTCCTGCATATATTTTTTGGTTCTCTTGAACCTAAAGATGGTTAAAATGTAAGGTGACAATCAACGGTGGTGATGAGATGCTTGCACTCCGGAAAGGGGAGCAGTAAGTTTTGAAATGATATTCTAGGATCCTATTAATTTGAATCAACTTGTTTTTTATCCCACAACTGCAACTTTTCTTTTTATGTTTACATTCACCTCCTGCATATATTTTTTGGTTCTCTTGAACCTAAAGATGGTTAAAATGTAAGGTGACAATCAACGGTGGTGATGAGATGCTTGCACTCCGGAAAGGGGAGCAGTAAGTTTTGAAATGATATTCTAGGATCCTATTAATTTGAATCAACTTGTTTTTTATCCCACAAGCGCAACTTTTCTTTTTATGTTTACATTCACCTCCTGCATATATTTTTTGGTTCTCTTGAACCTAAAGATGGTTAAAATGTAAGGTGACAACCAACGGTGGTGATGAGATGCTTGCACTCCGGAAAGGGGGAGTAGTAAGTTTTGAAATGATATTCTAGGATCCTATTAATTTGAATCAACTTGTTTTTTATCCCACAACTGCAACTTTTCTTTTTATGTTTACATTCACCTCCTGCATATATTTTTTGGTTCTCTTGAACCTAAAGATGGTTAAAATGTAAGCTGACAATCAACGGTGGTGATGAGATGCTTGCACTCCGGAAAGGGGAGAGTAAGTTTTGAAATGATATTCTAGGATCCTATTAATTTGAATCAACTTGTTTTTTATCCCACAACTGCAACTTTTCTTTTTATGTTTACATTCACCTCCTGCATATATTTTTTGGTTCTCTTGAACCTAAAGATGGTTAAAATGTAAGCTGACAATCAACGGTGGTGATGAGATGCTTGCACTCCGGAAAGGGAGAGCGAGTAAGTTTTGAAATGATATTCTAGGATCCTATTAATTTGAATCAACTTGTTTTTTATCCCACAACTGCAACTTTTCTTTTTATGTTTACATTCACCTCCTGCATATATTTTTTGGTTCTCTTGAACCTAAAGATGGTTAAAATGTAAGGTGACAATCAACGGTGGTGATGAGATGCTTGCACTCCGGAAAGGGAGAGCAAGTAAGTTTTGAAATGATATTCTAGGATCCTATTAATTTGAATCAACTTGTTTTTTATCCCACAACTGCAACTTTTCTTTTTATGTTTACATTCACCTCCTGCATATATTTTTTGGTTCTCTTGAACCTAAAGATGGTTAAAATGTAAGCTGACAATCAACGGTGGTGATGAGATGCTTGCACTCCGGAAAGGGGAGCAAGTAAGTTTTGAAATGATATTCTAGGATCCTATTAATTTGAATCAACTTGTTTTTTATCCCACAATTGCAACTTTTCTTTTTATGTTTACATTCACCTCCTGTATATATTTTTTGGTTCTCTTGAACCTAAAGATGGTTAAAATGTAAGTGACAATCAACGGTGGTGATGAGATGCTTGCACTCCCGGAAAGGGAGAGCAGTAAGTTTTGAAATGATATTCTAGGATCCTATTAATTTGAATCAACTTGTTTTTTATCCCACAACTGCAACTTTTCTTTTTATGTTTACATTCACCTCCTGCATATATTTTTTGGTTCTCTTGAACCTAAAGATGGTTAAAATGTAAGCTGACAATCAACGATGGTGATGAGATGCTTGCACTCCGGAAAGGGAGAGCAGTAAGTTTTGAAATGATATTCTAGGATCCTATTAATTTGAATCAACTTGTTTTTTATCCCACAACTGCAACTTTTCTTTTTATGTTTACATTCACCTCCTGCATATATTTTTTGGTTCTCTTGAACCTAAAGATGGTTAAAATGTAAGCTGACAATCAACGGTGGTGATGAGATGCTTGCACTCCCGGAAAGGGAGAGCAGTAAGTTTTGAAATGATATTCTAGGATCCTATTAATTTGAATCAACTTGTTTTTTATCCCCAACTGCAACTTTTCTTTTTATGTTTACATTCACCTCCTGCATATATTTTTTGGTTCTCTTGAACCTAAAGATGGTTAAAATGTAAGTGACAATCAACGGTGGTGATGAGATGCTTGCACTCCCGGAAAGGGAGAGCAGTAAGTTTTGAAATGATATTCTAGGATCCTATTAATTTGAATCAACTTGTTTTTTATCCCACAACTGCAACTTTTCTTTTTATGTTTACATTCACCTCCTGCATATATTTTTTGGTTCTCTTGAACCTAAAGATGGTTAAAATGTAAGCTGACAACCAACGGTGGTGATGAGATGCTTGCACTCCCGGAAAGGGAGAGCAGTAAGTTTTGAAATGATATTCTAGGATCCTATTAATTTGAATCAACTTGTTTTTTATCCCACAACTGCAACTTTTCTTTTTATGTTTACATTCACCTCCTGCATATATTTTTTGGTTCTCTTGAACCTAAAGATGGTTAAAATGTAAGCTGACAATCAACGGTGGTGATGAGATGCTTGCACTCCGGAAAGGGAGAGCAGTAAGTTTTGAAATGATATTCTAGGATCCTATTAATTTGAATCAACTTGTTTTTTATCCCACAACTGCAACTTTTCTTTTTATGTTTACATTCACCTCCTGCATATATTTTTTGGTTCTCTTGAACCTAAAGATGGTTAAAATGTAAGGTGACAATCAACGGTGGTGATGAGATGCTTGCACTCCGGAAAGGGGAGCAAGTAAGTTTTGAAATGATATTCTAGGATCCTATTAATTTGAATCAACTTGTTTTTTATCCCACAACTGCAACTTTTCTTTTTATGTTTACATTCACCTCCTGCATATATTTTTTGGTTCTCTTGAACCTAAAGATGGTTAAAATGTAAGCTGACAATCCAACGGTGGTGATGAGATGCTTGCACCCCGAAAAGGGAGAGCAGTAAGTTTTGAAATGATATTCTAGGATCCTATTAATTTGAATCAACTTGTTTTTTATCCCACAACTGCAACTTTTCTTTTTATGTTTACATTCACCTCCTGCATATATTTTTTGGTTCTCTTGAACCTAAAGATGGTTAAAATGTAAGCTGACAACCAACGGTGGTGATGAGATGCTTGCACTCCGGAAAGGGGGAGCAAGTAAGTTTTGAAATGATATTCTAGGATCCTATTAATTTGAATCAACTTGTTTTTTATCCCACAACTGCAACTTTTCTTTTTATGTTTACATTCACCTCCTGCATATATTTTTTGGTTCTCTTGAACCTAAAGATGGTTAAAATGTAAGTGACAATCAACGGTGGTGATGAGATGCTTGCACTCCCGGAAAGGGAGAGCAGTAAGTTTTGAAATGATATTCTAGGATCCTATTAATTTGAATCAACTTGTTTTTTATCCCACAACTGCAACTTTTCTTTTTATGTTTACATTCACCTCCTGCATATATTTTTTGGTTCTCTTGAACCTAAAGATGGTTAAAATGTAAGTGACAATCAACGGTGGTGATGAGATGCTTGCACTCCGGAAAGGGAGAGCGGTAAGTTTTGAAATGATATTCTAGGATCCTATTAATTTGAATCAACTTGTTTTTATCCCACAACTGCAACTTTTCTTTTTATGTTTACATTCACCTCCTGCATATATTTTTTGGTTCTCTTGAACCTAAAGATGGTTAAAATGTAAGCTGACAACCAACGGTGGTGATGAGATGCTTGCACTCCGGAAAGGGAGAGCAAGTAAGTTTTGAAATGATATTCTAGGATCCTATTAATTTGAATCAACTTGTTTTTTATCCCACAACTGCAACTTTTCTTTTTATGTTTACATTCACCTCCTGCATATATTTTTTGGTTCTCTTGAACCTAAAGATGGTTAAAATGTAGGTGACAATCAACGGTGGTGATGAGATGCTTGCACTCCGGAAAGGGGGAGCAGTAAGTTTTGAAATGATATTCTAGGATCCTATTAATTTGAATCAACTTGTTTTTTATCCCACAACTGCAACTTTTCTTTTTATGTTTACATTCACCTCCTGCATATATTTTTTGGTTCTCTTGAACCTAAAGATGGTTAAAATGTAAGCGACAATCAACGGTGGTGATGAGATGCTTGCACTCCGGAAAGGGAGAGCAGTAAGTTTTGAAATGATATTCTAGGATCCTATTAATTTGAATCAACTTGTTTTTTATCCCACAAGCGCAACTTTTCTTTTTATGTTTACATTCACCTCCTGCATATATTTTTTGGTTCTCTTGAACCTAAAGATGGTTAAAATGTAAGGTGACAATCAACGGTGGTGATGAGATGCTTGCACTCCGGAAAGGGGAGCAGTAAGTTTTGAAATGATATTCTAGGATCCTATTAATTTGAATCAACTTGTTTTTTATCCCACAACTGCAACTTTTCTTTTTATGTTTACATTCACCTCCTGCATATATTTTTTGGTTCTCTTGAACCTAAAGATGGTTAAAATGTAAGCTGACAACCAACGGTGGTGATGAGATGCTTGCACTCCCGGAAAGGGGAGCAAGTAAGTTTTGAAATGATATTCTAGGATCCTATTAATTTGAATCAACTTGTTTTTTATCCCACAACCGCAACTTTTCTTTTTATGTTTACATTCACCTCCTGCATATATTTTTTGGTTCTCTTGAACCTAAAGATGGTTAAAATGTAAGCTGACAACCAACGGTGGTGATGAGATGCTTGCACTCCCGGAAAGGGAGAGCAAGTAAGTTTTGAAATGATATTCTAGGATCCTATTAATTTGAATCAACTTGTTTTTTATCCCACAACTGCAACTTTTCTTTTTATGTTTACATTCACCTCCTGCATATATTTTTTGGTTCTCTTGAACCTAAAGATGGTTAAAATGTAAGCTGACAATCAACGGTGGTGATGAGATGCTTGCACTCCGGAAAGGGAGAGCAGTAAGTTTTGAAATGATATTCTAGGATCCTATTAATTTGAATCAACTTGTTTTTTATCCCACAACTGCAACTTTTCTTTTTATGTTTACATTCACCTCCTGCATATATTTTTTGGTTCTCTTGAACCTAAAGATGGTTAAAATGTAAGCTGACAATCAACGGTGGTGATGAGATGCTTGCACTCCCGGAAAGGGAGAGCAGTAAGTTTTGAAATGATATTCTAGGATCCTATTAATTTGAATCAACTTGTTTTTTATCCCACAACTGCAACTTTTCTTTTTATGTTTACATTCACCTCCTGCATATATTTTTTGGTTCTCTTGAACCTAAAGATGGTTAAAATGTAAGCAGGCAACCAACGGTGGTGATGAGATGCTTGCACTGCTTGCACCCGGAAAGGGGAGAGAAGTTTTGAAATGATATTCTAGGATCCTATTAATTTGAATCAACTTGTTTTTTATCCCACAACTGCAACTTTTCTTTTTATGTTTACATTCACCTCCTGCATATATTTTTTGGTTCTCTTGAACCTAAAGATGGTTAAAATGTAAGCTGACAATCAACGGTGGTGATGAGATGCTTGCACTCCCGGAAAGGGAGAGCAGTAAGTTTTGAAATGATATTCTAGGATCCTATTAATTTGAATCAACTTGTTTTTTATCCCACAACTGCAACTTTTCTTTTTATGTTTACATTCACCTCCTGCATATATTTTTTGGTTCTCTTGAACCTAAAGATGGTTAAAATGTAAGCTGACAATCAACGGTGGTGATGAGATGCTTGCACTCCCGGAAAGGGAGAGCAGTAAGTTTTGAAATGATATTCTAGGATCCTATTAATTTGAATCAACTTGTTTTTTATCCCACAACTGCAACTTTTCTTTTTATGTTTACATTCACCTCCCTGCATATATTTTTTGGTTCTCTTGAACCTAAAGATGGTTAAAATGTAAGCTGACAACCAACGGTGGTGATGAGATGCTTGCACTCCGGAAAGGGAGAGCAGTAAGTTTTGAAATGATATTCTAGGATCCTATTAATTTGAATCAACTTGTTTTTTATCCCACAACCGCAACTTTTCTTTTTATGTTTACATTCACCTCCCGCATATATTTTTTGGTTCTCTTGAACCTAAAGATGGTTAAAATGTAAGCTGACAATCAACGGTGGTGATGAGATGCTTGCACTCCCGGAAAGGGGGAGCAGGAAGTTTTGAAATGATATTCTAGGATCCTATTAATTTGAATCAACTTGTTTTTTATCCCACAAAACCGCAACTTTTCTTTTTATGTTTACATTCACCTCCCGCATATATTTTTTGGTTCTCTTGAACCTAAAGATGGTTAAAATGTAAGCTGACAATCAACGGTGGTGATGAGATGCTTGCACTCCCGGAAAGGGAGAGCAGTAAGTTTTGAAATGATATTCTAGGATCCTATTAATTTGAATCAACTTGTTTTTTATCCCACAACTGCAACTTTTCTTTTTATGTTTACATTCACCTCCTGCATATATTTTTTGGTTCTCTTGAACCTAAAGATGGTTAAAATGTAAGTTGACAATCAACGGTGGTGATGAGATGCTTGCACTCCGGAAAGGGGGAGCAAGTAAGTTTTGAAATGATATTCTAGGATCCTATTAATTTGAATCAACTTGTTTTTTATCCCACAACT
This sequence comes from Populus x sibirica, assembly GCA_019202695.1. Lineage (NCBI taxonomy): Eukaryota > Viridiplantae > Streptophyta > Magnoliopsida > Malpighiales > Salicaceae > Populus > Populus x sibirica. The sequence continues at coordinate 496,952 of JAGMVL010001781.1, forward strand.
GCAACTTTTCTTTTTATGTTTACATTCACCTCCCGCATATATTTTTTGGTTCTCTTGAACCTAAAGATGGTTAAAATGTAAGTGACAATCAACGGTGGTGATGAGATGCTTGCACTCCCGGAAAGGGGAGAGCAGTAAGTTTTGAAATGATATTCTAGGATCCTATTAATTTGAATCAACTTGTTTTTTATCCCACAACTGCAACTTTTCTTTTTATGTTTACATTCACCTCCCTGCATATATTTTTTGGTTCTCTTGAACCTAAAGATGGTTAAAATGTAAGCTGACAACCAACGGTGGTGATGAGATGCTTGCACTCCGGAAAGGGAGAGCAGTAAGTTTTGAAATGATATTCTAGGATCCTATTAATTTGAATCAACTTGTTTTTTATCCCACAACTGCAACTTTTCTTTTTATGTTTACATTCACCTCCTGCATATATTTTTTGGTTCTCTTGAACCTAAAGATGGTTAAAATGTAAGCTGACAATCAACGGTGGTGATGAGATGCTTGCACTCCGGAAAGGGGGAGCAGTAAGTTTTGAAATGATATTCTAGGATCCTATTAATTTGAATCAACTTGTTTTTTATCCCACAACTGCAACTTTTCTTTTTATGTTTACATTCACCTCCTGCATATATTTTTTGGTTCTCTTGAACCTAAAGATGGTTAAAATGTAAGCGGACAATCAACGGTGGTGATGAGATGCTTGCACTCCGGAAAGGGAGAGCAAATAAGTTTTGAAATGATATTCTAGGATCCTATTAATTTGAATCAACTTGTTTTTTATCCCACAACCGCAACTTTTCTTTTTATGTTTACATTCACCTCCTGCATATATTTTTTGGTTCTCTTGAACCTAAAGATGGTTAAAATGTAAGCTGACAACCAACGGTGGTGATGAGATGCTTGCACTCCCGGAAAGGGAGAGCAATAAGTTTTGAAATGATATTCTAGGATCCTATTAATTTGAATCAACTTGTTTTTTATCCCACAACTGCAACTTTTCTTTTTATGTTTACATTCACCTCCTCGCATATATTTTTTGGTTCTCTTGAACCTAAAGATGGTTAAAATGTAAGGCGACAATCAACGGTGGTGATGAGATGCTTGCACTCCCGGAAAGGGAGAGCAGTAAGTTTTGAAATGATATTCTAGGATCCTATTAATTTGAATCAACTTGTTTTTTATCCCACAACTGCAACTTTTCTTTTTATGTTTACATTCACCTCCCGCATATATTTTTTGGTTCTCTTGAACCTAAAGATGGTTAAAATGTAAGTGACAATCAACGGTGGTGATGAGATGCTTGCACTCCCGGAAAGGGAGAGCAGTAAGTTTTGAAATGATATTCTAGGATCCTATTAATTTGAATCAACTTGTTTTTTATCCCACAACCGCAACTTTTCTTTTTATGTTTACATTCACCTCCTGCATATATTTTTTGGTTCTCTTGAACCTAAAGATGGTTAAAATGTAAGCAGGCAACCAACGGTGGTGATGAGATGCATGCACTCCCGGAAAGGGAGAGCAAGTAAGTTTTGAAATGATATTCTAGGATCCTATTAATTTGAATCAACTTGTTTTTTATCCCACAACCGCAACTTTTCTTTTTATGTTTACATTCACCTCCTGCATATATTTTTTGGTTCTCTTGAACCTAAAGATGGTTAAAATGTAAGCTGACAATCAACGGTGGTGATGAGATGCTTGCACTCCCGGAAAGGGAGAGCAGTAAGTTTTGAAATGATATTCTAGGATCCTATTAATTTGAATCAACTTGTTTTTTATCCCACAACCGCAACTTTTCTTTTTATGTTTACATTCACCTCCTGCATATATATTTTTTGGTTCTCTTGAACCTAAAGATGGTTAAAATGTAAGCTGACAATCAACGGTGGTGATGAGATGCTTGCACTCCCGGAAAGGGAGAGCAGTAAGTTTTGAAATGATATTCTAGGATCCTATTAATTTGAATCAACTTGTTTTTTATCCCACAACCGCAACTTTTCTTTTTATGTTTACATTCACCTCCTGCATATATTTTTTGGTTCTCTTGAACCTAAAGATGGTTAAAATGTAAGCCGACAATCAACGGTGGTGATGAGATGCTTGCACTCCGGAAAGGGAGAGCAGTAAGTTTTGAAATGATATTCTAGGATCCTATTAATTTGAATCAACTTGTTTTTTATCCCACAACCGCAACTTTTCTTTTTATGTTTACATTCACCTCCTGCATATATTTTTTGGTTCTCTTGAACCTAAAGATGGTTAAAATGTAAGCTGACAATCAACGGTGGTGATGAGATGCTTGCACTCCGGAAAGGGAGAGCAAGTAAGTTTTGAAATGATATTCTAGGATCCTATTAATTTGAATCAACTTGTTTTTTATCCCACAACTGCAACTTTTCTTTTTATGTTTACATTCACCTCCTGCATATATTTTTTGGTTCTCTTGAACCTAAAGATGGTTAAAATGTAAGCTGACAACCAACGGTGGTGATGAGATGCTTGCACTCCCGGAAAGGGAGAGCAAGTAAGTTTTGAAATGATATTCTAGGATCCTATTAATTTGAATCAACTTGTTTTTTATCCCACAACTGCAACTTTTCTTTTTATGTTTACATTCACCTCCTGCATATATTTTTTGGTTCTCTTGAACCTAAAGATGGTTAAAATGTAAGTGACAAGCAACGGTGGTGATGAGATGCTTGCACTCCGGAAAGGGGAGCAGTAAGTTTTGAAATGATATTCTAGGATCCTATTAATTTGAATCAACTTGTTTTTTATCCCACAACTCGCAACTTTTCTTTTTATGTTTACATTCACCTCCCGCATATATTTTTTGGTTCTCTTGAACCTAAAGATGGGGAGAAAATAAGTGACAATAAGGCGGTGGTGATGAGATGCTTGCACTCCCGGAAAGGGAGAGCAGAAGTTTTGAAATGATATTCTAGGATCCTATTAATTTGAATCAACTTGTTTTTTATCCCACAACTGCAACTTTTCTTTTTATGTTTACATTCACCTCCTGCATATATTTTTTGGTTCTCTCTAAAGATGGTAAAGATGGTGTAAAATGTGGGTGACAATCAACGGTGGTGATGAGATGCTTGACTCACTCCCGGAAAGGGGAGCAGTAAGTTTTGAAATGATATTCTAGGATCCTATTAATTTGAATCAACTTGTTTTTTATCCCACAACTGCAACTTTTCTTTTTATGTTTACATTCACCTCCTGCTATATATTTTTTGGTTCTCTTGAACCTAAAGATGGTTAAAATGTAAGTGACAATCAACGGTGGTGATGAGATGCTTGCACTCCGGAAAGGGAGAGCAAGTAAGTTTTGAAATGATATTCTAGGATCCTATTAATTTGAATCAACTTGTTTTTTATCCCACAACTGCAACTTTTCTTTTTATGTTTACATTCACCTCCTGCATATATTTTTTGGTTCTCTTGAACCTAAAGATGGTTAAAATGTAAGCCGACAATCAACGGTGGTGATGAGATGCTTGCACTCCGGAAAGGGAGAGCAGTAAGTTTTGAAATGATATTCTAGGATCCTATTAATTTGAATCAACTTGTTTTTTATCCCACAACTGCAACTTTTCTTTTTATGTTTACATTCACCTCCTGCATATATTTTTTGGTTCTCTTGAACCTAAAGATGGTTAAAATGTAAGCTGACAATCAACGGTGGTGATGAGATGCTTGCACTCCCGGAAAGGAGAGCAGTAAGTTTTGAAATGATATTCTAGGATCCTATTAATTTGAATCAACTTGTTTTTTATCCCACAACTGCAACTTTTCTTTTTATGTTTACATTCACCTCCTCGCATATATTTTTTGGTTCTCTTGAACCTAAAGATGGTTAAAATGTAAGCTGACAACCAACGGTGGTGATGAGATGCTTGCACTCCCGGAAAGGGAGAGCAGTAAGTTTTGAAATGATATTCTAGGATCCTATTAATTTGAATCAACTTGTTTTTTATCCCACAACTGCAACTTTTCTTTTTATGTTTACATTCACCTCCCGCATATATTTTTTGGTTCTCTTGAACCTAAAGATGGTTAAAATGTAAGCTGACAACCAACGGTGGTGATGAGATGCTTGCACTCCGGAAAGGGAGAGCAAGTAAGTTTTGAAATGATATTCTAGGATCCTATTAATTTGAATCAACTTGTTTTTTATCCCACAACTGCAACTTTTCTTTTTATGTTTACATTCACCTCCTGCATATATTTTTTGGTTCTCTTGAACCTAAAGATGGTTAAAATGTAAGCTGACAACCAACGGTGGTGATGAGATGCTTGCACTCCCGGAAAGGGAGAGCAGTAAGTTTTGAAATGATATTCTAGGATCCTATTAATTTGAATCAACTTGTTTTTTATCCCACAACCGCAACTTTTCTTTTTATGTTTACATTCACCTCCCGCATATATTTTTTGGTTCTCTTGAACCTAAAGATGGTTAAAATGTAAGCTGACAACCAACGGTGGTGATGAGATGCTTGCACTCCGGAAAGGGAGAGCAGTAAGTTTTGAAATGATATTCTAGGATCCTATTAATTTGAATCAACTTGTTTTTTATCCCACAACTGCAACTTTTCTTTTTATGTTTACATTCACCTCCCGCATATATTTTTTGGTTCTCTTGAACCTAAAGATGGTTAAAATGTAAGGTGACAATCAACGGTGGTGATGAGATGCTTGCACTCCCGGAAAGGGGGAGCAAGTAAGTTTTGAAATGATATTCTAGGATCCTATTAATTTGAATCAACTTGTTTTTTATCCCACAACTGCAACTTTTCTTTTTATGTTTACATTCACCTCCTGCATATATTTTTTGGTTCTCTTGAACCTAAAGATGGTTAAAATGTAAGGGTGACAATCAACGGTGGTGATGAGATGCTTGCACTCCGGAAAGGGGGAGCAGTAAGTTTTGAAATGATATTCTAGGATCCTATTAATTTGAATCAACTTGTTTTTATCCCACAACTGCAACTTTTCTTTTTATGTTTACATTCACCTCCTGCATATATTTTTTGGTTCTCTTGAACCTAAAGATGGTTAAAATGTAAGCTGACAATCAACGGTGGTGATGAGATGCTTGCACTCCCGGAAAGGGAGAGCAAGTAAGTTTTGAAATGATATTCTAGGATCCTATTAATTTGAATCAACTTGTTTTTTATCCCACAACCGCAACTTTTCTTTTTATGTTTACATTCACCTCCTGCATATATTTTTTGGTTCTCTTGAACCTAAAGATGGTTAAAATGTAAGCTGACAATCAACGGTGGTGATGAGATGCTTGCACTCCCGGAAAGGGAGAGCAGTAAGTTTTGAAATGATATTCTAGGATCCTATTAATTTGAATCAACTTGTTTTTTATCCCACAACTGCAACTTTTCTTTTTATGTTTACATTCACCTCCTGCATATATTTTTTGGTTCTCTTGAACCTAAAGATGGTTAAAATGTAAGCTGACAATCAACGGTGGTGATGAGATGCTTGCACTCCCGGAAAGGGGGAGCAGTAAGTTTTGAAATGATATTCTAGGATCCTATTAATTTGAATCAACTTGTTTTTTATCCCACAACTGCAACTTTTCTTTTTATGTTTACATTCACCTCCTGCATATATTTTTTGGTTCTCTTGAACCTAAAGATGGTTAAAATGTAAGCTGACAACCAACGGTGGTGATGAGATGCTTGCACTCCCGGAAAGGGAGAGCAGTAAGTTTTGAAATGATATTCTAGGATCCTATTAATTTGAATCAACTTGTTTTTTATCCCACAACCGCAACTTTTCTTTTTATGTTTACATTCACCTCCCGCATATATTTTTTGGTTCTCTTGAACCTAAAGATGGTTAAAATGTAAGCTGACAATCAACGGTGGTGATGAGATGCTTGCACTCCCTAAAGGGAGAGCAGTAAGTTTTGAAATGATATTCTAGGATCCTATTAATTTGAATCAACTTGTTTTTTATCCCACAACCGCAACTTTTCTTTTTATGTTTACATTCACCTCCCCGCATATATTTTTTGGTTCTCTTGAACCTAAAGATGGTTAAAATGTAAGCCGACAATCAACGGTGGTGATGAGATGCTTGCACTCCCGAAAGGGAGAGCAGTAAGTTTTGAAATGATATTCTAGGATCCTATTAATTTGAATCAACTTGTTTTTTATCCCACAACTGCAACTTTTCTTTTTATGTTTACATTCACCTCCTGCATATATTTTTTGGTTCTCTTGAACCTAAAGATGGTTAAAATGTAAGCTGACAATCAACGGTGGTGATGAGATGCTTGCACTCCCGGAAAGGGAGAGCAGTAAGTTTTGAAATGATATTCTAGGATCCTATTAATTTGAATCAACTTGTTTTTTATCCCACAACTGCAACTTTTCTTTTTATGTTTACATTCACCTCCCGCATATATTTTTTGGTTCTCTTGAACCTAAAGATGGTTAAAATGTAAGCCTGACAACCAACGGTGGTGATGAGATGCTTGCACTCCCGGAAAGGGAGAGCAGTAAGTTTTGAAATGATATTCTAGGATCCTATTAATTTGAATCAACTTGTTTTTTATCCCACAACTGCAACTTTTCTTTTTATGTTTACATTCACCTCCCGCATATATTTTTTGGTTCTCTTGAACCTAAAGATGGTTAAAATGTAAGCTGACAATCAACGGTGGTGATGAGATGCTTGCACTCCCGGAAAGGGAGAGCAGTAAGTTTTGAAATGATATTCTAGGATCCTATTAATTTGAATCAACTTGTTTTTTATCCCACAACTGCAACTTTTCTTTTTATGTTTACATTCACCTCCTGCATATATTTTTTGGTTCTCTTGAACCTAAAGATGGTTAAAATGTAAGCAGGCAACCAACGGTGGTGATGAGATGCTTGCACTCCGGAAAGGGAGAGCAAGTAAGTTTTGAAATGATATTCTAGGATCCTATTAATTTGAATCAACTTGTTTTTTATCCCACAACCGCAACTTTTCTTTTTATGTTTACATTCACCTCCCGCATATATTTTTTGGTTCTCTTGAACCTAAAGATGGTTAAAATGTAAGCTGACAATCAACGGTGGTGATGAGATGCTTGCACTCCCGGAAAGGGAGAGCAGTAAGTTTTGAAATGATATTCTAGGATCCTATTAATTTGAATCAACTTGTTTTTTATCCCACAACTGCAACTTTTCTTTTTATGTTTACATTCACCTCCTGCATATATTTTTTTGGTTCTCTTGAACCTAAAGATGGTTAAAATGTAAGCCGACAATCAACGGTGGTGATGAGATGCTTGCACTCCGGAAAGGGAGAGCAGTAAGTTTTGAAATGATATTCTAGGATCCTATTAATTTGAATCAACTTGTTTTTTATCCCACAACCGCAACTTTTCTTTTTATGTTTACATTCACCTCCCCGCATATATTTTTTGGTTCTCTTGAACCTAAAGATGGTTAAAATGTAAGCCGACAATCAACGGTGGTGATGAGATGCTTGCACTCCCGGAAAGGGAGAGCAGTAAGTTTTGAAATGATATTCTAGGATCCTATTAATTTGAATCAACTTGTTTTTTATCCCACAACCGCAACTTTTCTTTTTATGTTTACATTCACCTCCCGCATATATTTTTTGGTTCTCTTGAACCTAAAGATGGTTAAAATGTAAGCGACAATCAACGGTGGTGATGAGATGCTTGCACTCCGGAAAGGGAGAGCAAGTAAGTTTTGAAATGATATTCTAGGATCCTATTAATTTGAATCAACTTGTTTTTTATCCCACAACCGCAACTTTTCTTTTTATGTTTACATTCACCTCCCGCATATATTTTTTGGTTCTCTTGAACCTAAAGATGGTTAAAATGTAAGCTGACAAGCAACGGTGGTGATGAGATGCTTGCACTCCCGGAAAGGGAGAGCAAGTAAGTTTTGAAATGATATTCTAGGATCCTATTAATTTGAATCAACTTGTTTTTTATCCCACAACCGCAACTTTTCTTTTTATGTTTACATTCACCTCCCGCATATATTTTTTGGTTCTCTTGAACCTAAAGATGGTTAAAATGTAAGTCGACAATCAACGGTGGTGATGAGATGCTTGCACTCCCGGAAAGGGAGAGCAAGTAAGTTTTGAAATGATATTCTAGGATCCTATTAATTTGAATCAACTTGTTTTTTATCCCACAACCGCAACTTTTCTTTTTATGTTTACATTCACCTCCCCGCATATATTTTTTGGTTCTCTTGAACCTAAAGATGGTTAAAATGTAAGCCGACAATCAACGGTGGTGATGAGATGCTTGCACTCCGGAAAGGGAGAGCAAGTAAGTTTTGAAATGATATTCTAGGATCCTATTAATTTGAATCAACTTGTTTTTTATCCCACAACTGCAACTTTTCTTTTTATGTTTACATTCACCTCCCGCATATATTTTTTGGTTCTCTTGAACCTAAAGATGGTTAAAATGTAAGCCGACAACCAACGGTGGTGATGAGATGCTTGCACTCCCGGAAAGGGAGAGCAAGTAAGTTTTGAAATGATATTCTAGGATCCTATTAATTTGAATCAACTTGTTTTTTATCCCACAACCGCAACTTTTCTTTTTATGTTTACATTCACCTCCCGCATATATTTTTTGGTTCTCTTGAACCTAAAGATGGTTAAAATGTAAGCTGACAATCAACGGTGGTGATGAGATGCTTGCACTCCCGGAAAGGGAGAGCAGTAAGTTTTGAAATGATATTCTAGGATCCTATTAATTTGAATCAACTTGTTTTTTATCCCACAACCGCAACTTTTCTTTTTATGTTTACATTCACCTCCCGCATATATTTTTTGGTTCTCTTGAACCTAAAGATGGTTAAAATGTAAGGTGACAATCAACGGTGGTGATGAGATGCTTGCACTCCCGGAAAGGGAGAGCAAGAAGTTTTGAAATGATATTCTAGGATCCTATTAATTTGAATCAACTTGTTTTTTATCCCACAACCGCAACTTTTCTTTTTATGTTTACATTCACCTCCCGCATATATTTTTTGGTTCTCTTGAACCTAAAGATGGTTAAAATGTAAGCTGACAATCAACGGTGGTGATGAGATGCTTGCACTCCCGGAAAGGGAGAGCAAGTAAGTTTTGAAATGATATTCTAGGATCCTATTAATTTGAATCAACTTGTTTTTTATCCCACAACCGCAACTTTTCTTTTTATGTTTACATTCACCTCCCCTGCATATATTTTTTGGTTCTCTTGAACCTAAAGATGGTTAAAATGTAAGTCGACAATCAACGGTGGTGATGAGATGCTTGCACTCCCGGAAAGGGAGAGCAAGTAAGTTTTGAAATGATATTCTAGGATCCTATTAATTTGAATCAACTTGTTTTTTATCCCACAACCGCAACTTTTCTTTTTATGTTTACATTCACCTCCCGCATATATTTTTTGGTTCTCTTGAACCTAAAGATGGTTAAAATGTAAGCCGACAATCAACGATGGTGATGAGATGCTTGCACTCCCGGAAAGGGAGAGCAAGTAAGTTTTGAAATGATATTCTAGGATCCTATTAATTTGAATCAACTTGTTTTTTATCCCACAACCGCAACTTTTCTTTTTATGTTTACATTCACCTCCCGCATATATTTTTTGGTTCTCTTGAACCTAAAGATGGTTAAAATGTAAGCTCGACAACCAACGGTGGTGATGAGATGCTTGCACTCCCGGAAAGGGAGAGCAAGTAAGTTTTGAAATGATATTCTAGGATCCTATTAATTTGAATCAACTTGTTTTTTATCCCACAACCGCAACTTTTCTTTTTATGTTTACATTCACCTCCCGCATATATTTTTTGGTTCTCTTGAACCTAAAGATGGTTAAAATGTAAGTCGACAATCAACGGTGGTGATGAGATGCTTGCACTCCCGAAAGGGAGAGCAAGTAAGTTTTGAAATGATATTCTAGGATCCTATTAATTTGAATCAACTTGTTTTTTATCCCACAACCGCAACTTTTCTTTTTATGTTTACATTCACCTCCCCGCATATATTTTTTGGTTCTCTTGAACCTAAAGATGGTTAAAATGTAAGCCGACAACCAACGGTGGTGATGAGATGCTTGCACTCCCGGAAAGGGAGAGCAGTAAGTTTTGAAATGATATTCTAGGATCCTATTAATTTGAATCAACTTGTTTTTTATCCCACAACCGCAACTTTTCTTTTTATGTTTACATTCACCTCCCGCATATATTTTTTGGTTCTCTTGAACCTAAAGATGGTTAAAATGTAAGCTGACAATCAACGATGGTGATGAGATGCTTGCACTCCTAGGAAAGGGAGAGCAGTAAGTTTTGAAATGATATTCTAGGATCCTATTAATTTGAATCAACTTGTTTTTTATCCCACAACCGCAACTTTTCTTTTTATGTTTACATTCACCTCCTCGCATATATTTTTTGGTTCTCTTGAACCTAAAGATGGTTAAAATGTAAGCCGACAATCAACGGTGGTGATGAGATGCTTGCACTCCGGAAAGGGAGAGCAGTAAGTTTTGAAATGATATTCTAGGATCCTATTAATTTGAATCAACTTGTTTTTTATCCCACAACCGCAACTTTTCTTTTTATGTTTACATTCACCTCCCGCATATATTTTTTGGTTCTCTTGAACCTAAAGATGGTTAAAATGTAAGCCGACAATCAACGGTGGTGATGAGATGCTTGCACTCCCGAAAGGGAGAGCAAGTAAGTTTTGAAATGATATTCTAGGATCCTATTAATTTGAATCAACTTGTTTTTTATCCCACAACCGCAACTTTTCTTTTTATGTTTACATTCACCTCCCGCATATATTTTTTGGTTCTCTTGAACCTAAAGATGGTTAAAATGTAAGTCGACAATCAACGGTGGTGATGAGATGCTTGCACTCCGGAAAGGGAGAGCAAGTAAGTTTTGAAATGATATTCTAGGATCCTATTAATTTGAATCAACTTGTTTTTTATCCCACAACCGCAACTTTTCTTTTTATGTTTACATTCACCTCCTCATATATTTTTTGGTTCTCTTGAACCTAAAGATGGTTAAAATGTAAGAGCGACAATCAACGGTGGTGATGAGATGCTTGCACTCCCGGAAAGGGGGAGCAAAGTAAGTTTTGAAATGATATTCTAGGATCCTATTAATTTGAATCAACTTGTTTTTTATCCCACAACCGCAACTTTTCTTTTTATGTTTACATTCACCTCCCCGCATATATTTTTTGGTTCTCTTGAACCTAAAGATGGTTAAAATGTAAGCCGACAATCAACGGTGGTGATGAGATGCTTGCACTCCCGGAAAGGGAGAGCAAGTAAGTTTTGAAATGATATTCTAGGATCCTATTAATTTGAATCAACTTGTTTTTTATCCCACAACCGCAACTTTTCTTTTTATGTTTACATTCACCTCCCGCATATATTTTTTGGTTCTCTTGAACCTAAAGATGGTTAAAATGTAAGCCGACAATCAACGGTGGTGATGAGATGCTTGCACTCCGGAAAGGGAGAGCAAAGTAAGTTTTGAAATGATATTCTAGGATCCTATTAATTTGAATCAACTTGTTTTTTATCCCACAACCGCAACTTTTCTTTTTATGTTTACATTCACCTCCCGCATATATTTTTTGGTTCTCTTGAACCTAAAGATGGTTAAAATGTAAGCCGACAATCAACGGTGGTGATGAGATGCTTGCACTCCCGAAAGGGAGAGCAAGTAAGTTTTGAAATGATATTCTAGGATCCTATTAATTTGAATCAACTTGTTTTTTATCCCACAACCGCAACTTTTCTTTTTATGTTTACATTCACCTCCCGCATATATTTTTTGGTTCTCTTGAACCTAAAGATGGTTAAAATGTAAGCCGACAATCAACGGTGGTGATGAGATGCTTGCACTCCCTGAAAGGGAGAGCAAGTAAGTTTTGAAATGATATTCTAGGATCCTATTAATTTGAATCAACTTGTTTTTTATCCCACAACCGCAACTTTTCTTTTTATGTTTACATTCACCTCCCGCATATATTTTTTGGTTCTCTTGAACCTAAAGATGGTTAAAATGTAAGCCGACAATCAACGGTGGTGATGAGATGCTTGCACTCCCGGAAAGGGGAGCAAAGAAGTTTTGAAATGATATTCTAGGATCCTATTAATTTGAATCAACTTGTTTTTTATCCCACAACCGCAACTTTTCTTTTTATGTTTACATTCACCTCCGCATATATTTTTTGGTTCTCTTGAACCTAAAGATGGTTAAAATGTAAGCCGACAACCAACGGTGGTGATGAGATGCTTGCACTCCCGAAAGGGAGAGCAAGAAGTTTTGAAATGATATTCTAGGATCCTATTAATTTGAATCAACTTGTTTTTTATCCCACAACCGCAACTTTTCTTTTTATGTTTACATTCACCTCCCCGCATATATTTTTTGGTTCTCTTGAACCTAAAGATGGTTAAAATGTAAGCCGACAATCAACGGTGGTGATGAGATGCTTGCACTCCCGAAAGGGAGAGCAGTAAGTTTTGAAATGATATTCTAGGATCCTATTAATTTGAATCAACTTGTTTTTTATCCCACAACCGCAACTTTTCTTTTTATGTTTACATTCACCTCCCGCATATATTTTTTGGTTCTCTTGAACCTAAAGATGGTTAAAATGTAAGTCGACAATCAACGGTGGTGATGAGATGCTTGCACTCCCTAAAGGGAGAGCAAGTAAGTTTTGAAATGATATTCTAGGATCCTATTAATTTGAATCAACTTGTTTTTTATCCCACAACCGCAACTTTTCTTTTTATGTTTACATTCACCTCCCCGCATATATTTTTTGGTTCTCTTGAACCTAAAGATGGTTAAAATGTAAGCCGACAATCAACGGTGGTGATGAGATGCTTGCACTCCCGAAAGGGAGAGCAAGAAGTTTTGAAATGATATTCTAGGATCCTATTAATTTGAATCAACTTGTTTTTTATCCCACAACCGCAACTTTTCTTTTTATGTTTACATTCACCTCCCGCATATATTTTTTGGTTCTCTTGAACCTAAAGATGGTTAAAATGTAAGCTGACAATCAACGGTGGTGATGAGATGCTTGCACTCCCGGAAAGGGGAGCAAAGTAAGTTTTGAAATGATATTCTAGGATCCTATTAATTTGAATCAACTTGTTTTTTATCCCACAACCGCAACTTTTCTTTTTATGTTTACATTCACCTCCCCGTATATATTTTTTGGTTCTCTTGAACCTAAAGATGGTTAAAATGTAAGCTGACAACCAACGGTGGTGATGAGATGCTTGCACTCCCGAAAGGGAGAGCAAGAAGTTTTGAAATGATATTCTAGGATCCTATTAATTTGAATCAACTTGTTTTTTATCCCACAACCGCAACTTTTCTTTTTATGTTTACATTCACCTCCCCGCATATATTTTTTGGTTCTCTTGAACCTAAAGATGGTTAAAATGTAAGCCGACAATCAACGGTGGTGATGAGATGCTTGCACTCCCTGAAAGGGAGAGCAAGAAGTTTTGAAATGATATTCTAGGATCCTATTAATTTGAATCAACTTGTTTTTTATCCCACAACCGCAACTTTTCTTTTTATGTTTACATTCACCTCCCCGCATATATTTTTTGGTTCTCTTGAACCTAAAGATGGTTAAAATGTAAGCCGACAATCAACGGTGGTGATGAGATGCTTGCACTCCTGGAAAGGGAGAGCAGTAAGTTTTGAAATGATATTCTAGGATCCTATTAATTTGAATCAACTTGTTTTTTATCCCACAACTGCAACTTTTCTTTTTATGTTTACATTCACCTCCCCGCATATATTTTTTGGTTCTCTTGAACCTAAAGATGGTTAAAATGTAAGTCGACAATCAACGGTGGTGATGAGATGCTTGCACTCCCGGAAAGGGAGAGCAAGTAAGTTTTGAAATGATATTCTAGGATCCTATTAATTTGAATCAACTTGTTTTTTATCCCACAACCGCAACTTTTCTTTTTATGTTTACATTCACCTCCTGCATATATTTTTTGGTTCTCTTGAACCTAAAGATGGTTAAAATGTAAGCTGACAATCAACGGTGGTGATGAGATGCTTGCACTCCCGGAAAGGGAGAGCAAGTAAGTTTTGAAATGATATTCTAGGATCCTATTAATTTGAATCAACTTGTTTTTTATCCCACAACTCGCAACTTTTCTTTTTATGTTTACATTCGCCTCCTGCATATATTTTTTGGTTCTCTTGAACCTAAAGATGGTTAAAATGTAAGCTGACAATCAACGATGGTGATGAGATGCTTGCACTCCCGGAAAGGGAGAGCAGTAAGTTTTGAAATGATATTCTAGGATCCTATTAATTTGAATCAACTTGTTTTTTATCCCACAACCGCAACTTTTCTTTTTATGTTTACATTCACCTCCCGCATATATTTTTTGGTTCTCTTGAACCTAAAGATGGTTAAAATGTAAGCTGACAATCAACGGTGGTGATGAGATGCTTGCACTCCCGGAAAGGGAGAGCAAGTAAGTTTTGAAATGATATTCTAGGATCCTATTAATTTGAATCAACTTGTTTTTTATCCCACAACCGCAACTTTTCTTTTTATGTTTACATTCACCTCCTGCATATATTTTTTGGTTCTCTTGAACCTAAAGATGGTTAAAATGTAAGTCGACAATCAACGGTGGTGATGAGATGCTTGCACTCCGGAAAGGGAGAGCAAGTAAGTTTTGAAATGATATTCTAGGATCCTATTAATTTGAATCAACTTGTTTTTTATCCCACAACCGCAACTTTTCTTTTTATGTTTACATTCACCTCCCCGCATATATTTTTTGGTTCTCTTGAACCTAAAGATGGTTAAAATGTAAGCTGACAATCAACGGTGGTGATGAGATGCTTGCACTCCCGGAAAGGGAGAGCAAGTAAGTTTTGAAATGATATTCTAGGATCCTATTAATTTGAATCAACTTGTTTTTTATCCCACAACCGCAACTTTTCTTTTTATGTTTACATTCACCTCCTCGCATATATTTTTTGGTTCTCTTGAACCTAAAGATGGTTAAAATGTAAGCTGACAATCAACGGTGGTGATGAGATGCTTGCACTCCGGAAAGGGGAGCAAGTAAGTTTTGAAATGATATTCTAGGATCCTATTAATTTGAATCAACTTGTTTTTTATCCCACAACCGCAACTTTTCTTTTTATGTTTACATTCACCTCCGCATATATTTTTTGGTTCTCTTGAACCTAAAGATGGTTAAAATGTAAGCTGACAATCAACGGTGGTGATGAGATGCTTGCACTCCCGAAAGGGGAGAGCAAGAAGTTTTGAAATGATATTCTAGGATCCTATTAATTTGAATCAACTTGTTTTTTATCCCACAACCGCAACTTTTCTTTTTATGTTTACATTCACCTCCCGCATATATTTTTTGGTTCTCTTGAACCTAAAGATGGTTAAAATGTAAGGCGACAATCAACGGTGGTGATGAGATGCTTGCACTCCGGAAAGGGGGAGCAAGTAAGTTTTGAAATGATATTCTAGGATCCTATTAATTTGAATCAACTTGTTTTTTATCCCACAACCGCAACTTTTCTTTTTATGTTTACATTCACCTCCCGCATATATTTTTTGGTTCTCTTGAACCTAAAGATGGTTAAAATGTAAGCTGACAATCAACGGTGGTGATGAGATGCTTGCACTCCCGAAAGGGAGAGCAAGAAGTTTTGAAATGATATTCTAGGATCCTATTAATTTGAATCAACTTGTTTTTTATCCCACAACCGCAACTTTTCTTTTTATGTTTACATTCACCTCCCGCATATATTTTTTGGTTCTCTTGAACCTAAAGATGGTTAAAATGTAAGCTCGACAACCAACGGTGGTGATGAGATGCTTGCACTCCTAAAGGGAGAGCAAGTAAGTTTTGAAATGATATTCTAGGATCCTATTAATTTGAATCAACTTGTTTTTTATCCCACAACCGCAACTTTTCTTTTTATGTTTACATTCACCTCCCCGCATATATTTTTTGGTTCTCTTGAACCTAAAGATGGTTAAAATGTAAGCCGACAATCAACGGTGGTGATGAGATGCTTGCACTCCCGGAAAGGGAGAGCAAGTAAGTTTTGAAATGATATTCTAGGATCCTATTAATTTGAATCAACTTGTTTTTTATCCCACAACCGCAACTTTTCTTTTTATGTTTACATTCACCTCCCGCATATATTTTTTGGTTCTCTTGAACCTAAAGATGGTTAAAATGTAAGCCGACAATCAACGGTGGTGATGAGATGCTTGCACTCCCGAAAAGGGGGAGCAAGTAAGTTTTGAAATGATATTCTAGGATCCTATTAATTTGAATCAACTTGTTTTTTATCCCACAACCGCAACTTTTCTTTTTATGTTTACATTCACCTCCCCGCATATATTTTTTGGTTCTCTTGAACCTAAAGATGGTTAAAATGTAAGCCGACAATCAACGGTGGTGATGAGATGCTTGCACTCCCGGAAAGGGAGAGCAAGTAAGTTTTGAAATGATATTCTAGGATCCTATTAATTTGAATCAACTTGTTTTTTATCCCACAACCGCAACTTTTCTTTTTATGTTTACATTCACCTCCCGCATATATTTTTTGGTTCTCTTGAACCTAAAGATGGTTAAAATGTAAGCCGACAATCAACGGTGGTGATGAGATGCTTGCACTCCCTAAAGGGGAGCAAGAAGTTTTGAAATGATATTCTAGGATCCTATTAATTTGAATCAACTTGTTTTTTATCCCACAACCGCAACTTTTCTTTTTATGTTTACATTCACCTCCCGCATATATTTTTTGGTTCTCTTGAACCTAAAGATGGTTAAAATGTAAGCCGACAATCAACGATGGTGATGAGATGCTTGCACTCCCGGAAAGGGAGAGCAAGTAAGTTTTGAAATGATATTCTAGGATCCTATTAATTTGAATCAACTTGTTTTTTATCCCACAACCGCAACTTTTCTTTTTATGTTTACATTCACCTCCCGCATATATTTTTTGGTTCTCTTGAACCTAAAGATGGTTAAAATGTAAGTCGACAACCAACGGTGGTGATGAGATGCTTGCACTCCCGGAAAGGGGGAGCAAGAAGTTTTGAAATGATATTCTAGGATCCTATTAATTTGAATCAACTTGTTTTTTATCCCACAACCGCAACTTTTCTTTTTATGTTTACATTCACCTCCCGCATATATTTTTTGGTTCTCTTGAACCTAAAGATGGTTAAAATGTAAGCCGACAATCAACGGTGGTGATGAGATGCTTGCACTCCCTAAAGGGGGAGCAAGTAAGTTTTGAAATGATATTCTAGGATCCTATTAATTTGAATCAACTTGTTTTTTATCCCACAACCGCAACTTTTCTTTTTATGTTTACATTCACCTCCCCGCATATATTTTTTGGTTCTCTTGAACCTAAAGATGGTTAAAATGTAAGCCGACAATCAACGGTGGTGATGAGATGCTTGCACTCCCTAAAGGGAGAGCAGTAAGTTTTGAAATGATATTCTAGGATCCTATTAATTTGAATCAACTTGTTTTTTATCCCACAACCGCAACTTTTCTTTTTATGTTTACATTCACCTCCCGCATATATTTTTTGGTTCTCTTGAACCTAAAGATGGTTAAAATGTAAGCCGACAATCAACGATGGTGATGAGATGCTTGCACTCCTGGAAAGGGAGAGCAAGTAAGTTTTGAAATGATATTCTAGGATCCTATTAATTTGAATCAACTTGTTTTTTATCCCACAACCGCAACTTTTCTTTTTATGTTTACATTCACCTCCCTGCATATATTTTTTGGTTCTCTTGAACCTAAAGATGGTTAAAATGTAAGCCGACAATCAACGATGGTGATGAGATGCTTGCACTCCCGGAAGGGAGAGCAAGTAAGTTTTGAAATGATATTCTAGGATCCTATTAATTTGAATCAACTTGTTTTTTATCCCACAACCGCAACTTTTCTTTTTATGTTTACATTCACCTCCCGCATATATTTTTTGGTTCTCTTGAACCTAAAGATGGTTAAAATGTAAGCCGACAATCAACGGTGGTGATGAGATGCTTGCACTCCCGGAAAGGGAGAGCAAGTAAGTTTTGAAATGATATTCTAGGATCCTATTAATTTGAATCAACTTGTTTTTTATCCCACAACCGCAACTTTTCTTTTTATGTTTACATTCACCTCCTCGCATATATTTTTTGGTTCTCTTGAACCTAAAGATGGTTAAAATGTAAGCCGACAACCAACGGTGGTGATGAGATGCTTGCACTCCCGAAAAGGGAGAGCAAGTAAGTTTTGAAATGATATTCTAGGATCCTATTAATTTGAATCAACTTGTTTTTTATCCCACAACCGCAACTTTTCTTTTTATGTTTACATTCACCTCCCGCATATATTTTTTGGTTCTCTTGAACCTAAAGATGGTTAAAATGTAAGCCGACAATCAACGATGGTGATGAGATGCTTGCACTCCCGAAAGGGAGAGCAAGTAAGTTTTGAAATGATATTCTAGGATCCTATTAATTTGAATCAACTTGTTTTTTATCCCACAACCGCAACTTTTCTTTTTATGTTTACATTCACCTCCCGCATATATTTTTTGGTTCTCTTGAACCTAAAGATGGTTAAAATGTAAGCCGACAATCAACGGTGGTGATGAGATGCTTGCACTCCCGGAAAGGGAGAGCAAGTAAGTTTTGAAATGATATTCTAGGATCCTATTAATTTGAATCAACTTGTTTTTTATCCCACAACCGCAACTTTTCTTTTTATGTTTACATTCACCTCCCGCATATATTTTTTGGTTCTCTTGAACCTAAAGATGGTTAAAATGTAAGCCGACAATCAACGGTGGTGATGAGATGCTTGCACTCCCGTAAAGGGGGAGCAAGTAAGTTTTGAAATGATATTCTAGGATCCTATTAATTTGAATCAACTTGTTTTTTATCCCACAACCGCAACTTTTCTTTTTATGTTTACATTCACCTCCCGCATATATTTTTTGGTTCTCTTGAACCTAAAGATGGTTAAAATGTAAGGCGACAATCAACGGTGGTGATGAGATGCTTGCACTCCCGAAAGGGAGAGCAAGTAAGTTTTGAAATGATATTCTAGGATCCTATTAATTTGAATCAACTTGTTTTTTATCCCACAACCGCAACTTTTCTTTTTATGTTTACATTCACCTCCCCGCATATATTTTTTGGTTCTCTTGAACCTAAAGATGGTTAAAATGTAAGCCGACAATCAACGATGGTGATGAGATGCTTGCACTCCCGGAAAGGGAGAGCAAGTAAGTTTTGAAATGATATTCTAGGATCCTATTAATTTGAATCAACTTGTTTTTTATCCCACAACCGCAACTTTTCTTTTTATGTTTACATTCACCTCCCGCATATATTTTTTGGTTCTCTTGAACCTAAAGATGGTTAAAATGTAAGCTGACAATCAACGGATGGTGATGAGATGCTTGCACTCCGGAAAGGGAGAGCAAGTAAGTTTTGAAATGATATTCTAGGATCCTATTAATTTGAATCAACTTGTTTTTTATCCCACAACCGCAACTTTTCTTTTTATGTTTACATTCACCTCCCCGCATATATTTTTTGGTTCTCTTGAACCTAAAGATGGTTAAAATGTAAGCTGACAATCAACGATGGTGATGAGATGCTTGCACTCCCGGAAAGGGAGAGCAGTAAGTTTTGAAATGATATTCTAGGATCCTATTAATTTGAATCAACTTGTTTTTTATCCCACAACCGCAACTTTTCTTTTTATGTTTACATTCACCTCCCGCATATATTTTTTGGTTCTCTTGAACCTAAAGATGGTTAAAATGTAAGCTCGACAATCAACGGTGGTGATGAGATGCTTGCACTCCCGAAAGGGGAGCAAGAAGTTTTGAAATGATATTCTAGGATCCTATTAATTTGAATCAACTTGTTTTTTATCCCACAACCGCAACTTTTCTTTTTATGTTTACATTCACCTCCGCATATATTTTTTGGTTCTCTTGAACCTAAAGATGGTTAAAATGTAAGCCGACAATCAACGGTGGTGATGAGATGCTTGCACTCCCGAAAGGGAGAGCAAGTAAGTTTTGAAATGATATTCTAGGATCCTATTAATTTGAATCAACTTGTTTTTTATCCCACAACCGCAACTTTTCTTTTTATGTTTACATTCACCTCCCGCATATATTTTTTGGTTCTCTTGAACCTAAAGATGGTTAAAATGTAAGCTGACAATCAACGGTGGTGATGAGATGCTTGCACTCCCTAAAGGGAGAGCAAGTAAGTTTTGAAATGATATTCTAGGATCCTATTAATTTGAATCAACTTGTTTTTTATCCCACAACCGCAACTTTTCTTTTTATGTTTACATTCACCTCCTCGCATATATTTTTTGGTTCTCTTGAACCTAAAGATGGTTAAAATGTAAGCCGACAATCAACGGTGGTGATGAGATGCTTGCACTCCCGAAGGGGGGGAAAGTAGAGTTTTGAAATGATATTCTAGGATCCTATTAATTTGAATCAACTTGTTTTTTATCCCACAACCGCAACTTTTCTTTTTATGTTTACATTCACCTCCCGCATATATTTTTTGGTTCTCTTGAACCTAAAGATGGTTAAAATGTAAGCTGACAATCAACGATGGTGATGAGATGCTTGCACTCCCGGAAAGGGAGAGCAGTAAGTTTTGAAATGATATTCTAGGATCCTATTAATTTGAATCAACTTGTTTTTTATCCCACAACTGCAACTTTTCTTTTTATGTTTACATTCACCTCCCGCATATATTTTTTGGTTCTCTTGAACCTAAAGATGGTTAAAATGTAAGCCGACAATCAACGGTGGTGATGAGATGCTTGCACTCCCGGAAAGGGGGAGCAAGTAAGTTTTGAAATGATATTCTAGGATCCTATTAATTTGAATCAACTTGTTTTTTATCCCACAACCGCAACTTTTCTTTTTATGTTTACATTCACCTCCCCGCATATATTTTTTGGTTCTCTTGAACCTAAAGATGGTTAAAATGTAAGTCGACAATCAACGGTGGTGATGAGATGCTTGCACTCCCGGAAAGGGAGAGCAAGAAGTTTTGAAATGATATTCTAGGATCCTATTAATTTGAATCAACTTGTTTTTTATCCCACAACCGCAACTTTTCTTTTTATGTTTACATTCACCTCCCGCATATATTTTTTGGTTCTCTTGAACCTAAAGATGGTTAAAATGTAAGCCGACAACCAACGGTGGTGATGAGATGCTTGCACTCCCGAAAGGGGGAGCAAGTAAGTTTTGAAATGATATTCTAGGATCCTATTAATTTGAATCAACTTGTTTTTTATCCCACAACCGCAACTTTTCTTTTTATGTTTACATTCACCTCCCCGCATATATTTTTTGGTTCTCTTGAACCTAAAGATGGTTAAAATGTAAGCCGACAATCAACGATGGTGATGAGATGCTTGCACTCCCGGAAAGGGAGAGCAAGTAAGTTTTGAAATGATATTCTAGGATCCTATTAATTTGAATCAACTTGTTTTTTATCCCACAACCGCAACTTTTCTTTTTATGTTTACATTCACCTCCCCGCATATATTTTTTGGTTCTCTTGAACCTAAAGATGGTTAAAATGTAAGCCGACAATCAACGGTGGTGATGAGATGCTTGCACTCCCGGAAAGGGGAGAAAGTAAGTTTTGAAATGATATTCTAGGATCCTATTAATTTGAATCAACTTGTTTTTTATCCCACAACCGCAACTTTTCTTTTTATGTTTACATTCACCTCCCCGCATATATTTTTTGGTTCTCTTGAACCTAAAGATGGTTAAAATGTAAGCCGACAATCAACGATGGTGATGAGATGCTTGCACTCCCGGAAAGGGAGAGCAAGAAGTTTTGAAATGATATTCTAGGATCCTATTAATTTGAATCAACTTGTTTTTTATCCCACAACCGCAACTTTTCTTTTTATGTTTACATTCACCTCCTCGCATATATTTTTTGGTTCTCTTGAACCTAAAGATGGTTAAAATGTAAGCCGACAATCAACGGTGGTGATGAGATGCTTGCACTCCCGGAAAGGGAGAGCAAGTAAGTTTTGAAATGATATTCTAGGATCCTATTAATTTGAATCAACTTGTTTTTTATCCCACAACCGCAACTTTTCTTTTTATGTTTACATTCACCTCCCCGCATATATTTTTTGGTTCTCTTGAACCTAAAGATGGTTAAAATGTAAGCTCGACAATCAACGGTGGTGATGAGATGCTTGCACTCCCGAAAGGGAGAGCAAGTAAGTTTTGAAATGATATTCTAGGATCCTATTAATTTGAATCAACTTGTTTTTTATCCCACAACCGCAACTTTTCTTTTTATGTTTACATTCACCTCCCGCATATATTTTTTGGTTCTCTTGAACCTAAAGATGGTTAAAATGTAACCTGGCAACCAACGGTGGTGATGAGATGCTTGCACTCCCGGAAAAGGGGAGAGCAGTAAGTTTTGAAATGATATTCTAGGATCCTATTAATTTGAATCAACTTGTTTTTTATCCCACAACCGCAACTTTTCTTTTTATGTTTACATTCACCTCCCGCATATATTTTTTGGTTCTCTTGAACCTAAAGATGGTTAAAATGTAAGCCGACAATCAACGGTGGTGATGAGATGCTTGCACTCCCGGAAAGGGAGAGCAAGAAGTTTTGAAATGATATTCTAGGATCCTATTAATTTGAATCAACTTGTTTTTTATCCCACAACCGCAACTTTTCTTTTTATGTTTACATTCACCTCCCCGCATATATTTTTTGGTTCTCTTGAACCTAAAGATGGTTAAAATGTAAGCCGACAATCAACGGTGGTGATGAGATGCTTGCACTCCCGGAAAGGGAGAGCAAGAAGTTTTGAAATGATATTCTAGGATCCTATTAATTTGAATCAACTTGTTTTTTATCCCACAACCGCAACTTTTCTTTTTATGTTTACATTCACCTCCCGCATATATTTTTTGGTTCTCTTGAACCTAAAGATGGTTAAAATGTAAGCCGACAATCAACGGTGGTGATGAGATGCTTGCACTCCCGGAAAGGGAGAGCAAGTAAGTTTTGAAATGATATTCTAGGATCCTATTAATTTGAATCAACTTGTTTTTTATCCCACAACCGCAACTTTTCTTTTTATGTTTACATTCACCTCCCGCATATATTTTTTGGTTCTCTTGAACCTAAAGATGGTTAAAATGTAAGTCGACAATCAACGGTGGTGATGAGATGCTTGCACTCCCTAAAGGGAGAGCAAGAGTAAGTTTTGAAATGATATTCTAGGATCCTATTAATTTGAATCAACTTGTTTTTTATCCCACAACCGCAACTTTTCTTTTTATGTTTACATTCACCTCCCGCATATATTTTTTGGTTCTCTTGAACCTAAAGATGGTTAAAATGTAAGCCGACAATCAACGGTGGTGATGAGATGCTTGCACTCCCGAAAGGGAGAGCAAGTAAGTTTTGAAATGATATTCTAGGATCCTATTAATTTGAATCAACTTGTTTTTTATCCCACAACCGCAACTTTTCTTTTTATGTTTACATTCACCTCCCGCATATATTTTTTGGTTCTCTTGAACCTAAAGATGGTTAAAATGTAAGTTGACAATCAACGATGGTGATGAGATGCTTGCACTCCCGGAAAGGGAGAGCAAGTAAGTTTTGAAATGATATTCTAGGATCCTATTAATTTGAATCAACTTGTTTTTTATCCCACAACCGCAACTTTTCTTTTTATGTTTACATTCACCTCCCCGCATATATTTTTTGGTTCTCTTGAACCTAAAGATGGTTAAAATGTAAGCCGACAATCAACGATGGTGATGAGATGCTTGCACTCCCGAAAGGGAGAGCAAGTAAGTTTTGAAATGATATTCTAGGATCCTATTAATTTGAATCAACTTGTTTTTTATCCCACAACCGCAACTTTTCTTTTTATGTTTACATTCACCTCCCCGCATATATTTTTTGGTTCTCTTGAACCTAAAGATGGTTAAAATGTAAGCCGACAATCAACGATGGTGATGAGATGCTTGCACTCCCGAAAGGGAGAGCAAGTAAGTTTTGAAATGATATTCTAGGATCCTATTAATTTGAATCAACTTGTTTTTTATCCCACAACCGCAACTTTTCTTTTTATGTTTACATTCACCTCCCCGCATATATTTTTTGGTTCTCTTGAACCTAAAGATGGTTAAAATGTAAGCCGACAATCAACGGTGGTGATGAGATGCTTGCACTCCCTAAAGGGGGAGCAAGAAGTTTTGAAATGATATTCTAGGATCCTATTAATTTGAATCAACTTGTTTTTTATCCCACAACCGCAACTTTTCTTTTTATGTTTACATTCACCTCCCGCATATATTTTTTGGTTCTCTTGAACCTAAAGATGGTTAAAATGTAAGCCGACAATCAACGGTGGTGATGAGATGCTTGCACTCCCGAAAGGGAGAGCAAGAAGTTTTGAAATGATATTCTAGGATCCTATTAATTTGAATCAACTTGTTTTTTATCCCACAACCGCAACTTTTCTTTTTATGTTTACATTCACCTCCCGCATATATTTTTTGGTTCTCTTGAACCTAAAGATGGTTAAAATGTAAGCCGACAACCAACGGTGGTGATGAGATGCTTGCACTCCCGAAAGGGAGAGCAAGTAAGTTTTGAAATGATATTCTAGGATCCTATTAATTTGAATCAACTTGTTTTTTATCCCACAACCGCAACTTTTCTTTTTATGTTTACATTCACCTCCCCGCATATATTTTTTGGTTCTCTTGAACCTAAAGATGGTTAAAATGTAAGCCGACAATCAACGATGGTGATGAGATGCTTGCACTCCCGGAAAGGGAGAGCAAGTAAGTTTTGAAATGATATTCTAGGATCCTATTAATTTGAATCAACTTGTTTTTTATCCCACAACCGCAACTTTTCTTTTTATGTTTACATTCACCTCCTCGCATATATTTTTTGGTTCTCTTGAACCTAAAGATGGTTAAAATGTAAGCTGACAATCAACGATGGTGATGAGATGCTTGCACTCCCGGAAAGGGAGAGCAGTAAGTTTTGAAATGATATTCTAGGATCCTATTAATTTGAATCAACTTGTTTTTTATCCCACAACTGCAACTTTTCTTTTTATGTTTACATTCACCTCCCCGCATATATTTTTTGGTTCTCTTGAACCTAAAGATGGTTAAAATGTAAGCCGACAATCAACGATGGTGATGAGATGCTTGCACTCCCGGAAAGGGAGAGCAAGAAGTTTTGAAATGATATTCTAGGATCCTATTAATTTGAATCAACTTGTTTTTTATCCCACAACCGCAACTTTTCTTTTTATGTTTACATTCACCTCCCCGCATATATTTTTTGGTTCTCTTGAACCTAAAGATGGTTAAAATGTAAGCCGACAATCAACGGTGGTGATGAGATGCTTGCACTCCCGAAAGGGAGAGCAAGTAAGTTTTGAAATGATATTCTAGGATCCTATTAATTTGAATCAACTTGTTTTTTATCCCACAACCGCAACTTTTCTTTTTATGTTTACATTCACCTCCCCGCATATATTTTTTGGTTCTCTTGAACCTAAAGATGGTTAAAATGTAAGTCGACAATCAACGGTGGTGATGAGATGCTTGCACTCCCGGAAAGGGAGAGCAAGTAAGTTTTGAAATGATATTCTAGGATCCTATTAATTTGAATCAACTTGTTTTTTATCCCACAACCGCAACTTTTCTTTTTATGTTTACATTCACCTCCCCGCATATATTTTTTGGTTCTCTTGAACCTAAAGATGGTTAAAATGTAAGCTGACAATCAACGGTGGTGATGAGATGCTTGCACTCCCTAAAGGGGGAGCAAGTAAGTTTTGAAATGATATTCTAGGATCCTATTAATTTGAATCAACTTGTTTTTTATCCCACAACCGCAACTTTTCTTTTTATGTTTACATTCACCTCCCCGCATATATTTTTTGGTTCTCTTGAACCTAAAGATGGTTAAAATGTAAGCCGACAATCAACGATGGTGATGAGATGCTTGCACTCCCTAAAGGGAGAGCAAAGAAGTTTTGAAATGATATTCTAGGATCCTATTAATTTGAATCAACTTGTTTTTTATCCCACAACCGCAACTTTTCTTTTTATGTTTACATTCACCTCCCCGCATATATTTTTTGGTTCTCTTGAACCTAAAGATGGTTAAAATGTAAGCCGACAATCAACGATGGTGATGAGATGCTTGCACTCCCGGAAAGGGAGAGCAAGAAGTTTTGAAATGATATTCTAGGATCCTATTAATTTGAATCAACTTGTTTTTTATCCCACAACCGCAACTTTTCTTTTTATGTTTACATTCACCTCCCCGCATATATTTTTTGGTTCTCTTGAACCTAAAGATGGTTAAAATGTAAGCCGACAATCAACGGTGGTGATGAGATGCTTGCACTCCCGAAAGGGAGAGCAAGTAAGTTTTGAAATGATATTCTACGATCCTATTAATTTGAATCAACTTGTTTTTTATCCCACAACCGCAACTTTTCTTTTTATGTTTACATTCACCTCCCGCATATATTTTTTGGTTCTCTTGAACCTAAAGATGGTTAAAATGTAAGCCGACAATCAACGGTGGTGATGAGATGCTTGCACTCCCGGAAAGGGAGAGCAAGTAAGTTTTGAAATGATATTCTAGGATCCTATTAATTTGAATCAACTTGTTTTTTATCCCACAACCGCAACTTTTCTTTTTATGTTTACATTCACCTCCCCGCATATATTTTTTGGTTCTCTTGAACCTAAAGATGGTTAAAATGTAAGCCGACAATCAACGGTGGTGATGAGATGCTTGCACTCCCGAAAGGGAGAGCAAGTAAGTTTTGAAATGATATTCTAGGATCCTATTAATTTGAATCAACTTGTTTTTATCCCACAACCGCAACTTTTCTTTTTATGTTTACATTCACCTCCCGCATATATTTTTTGGTTCTCTTGAACCTAAAGATGGTTAAAATGTAAGCCGACAATCAACGATGGTGATGAGATGCTTGCACTCCCGGAAAGGGAGAGCAAGAAGTTTTGAAATGATATTCTAGGATCCTATTAATTTGAATCAACTTGTTTTTTATCCCACAACCGCAACTTTTCTTTTTATGTTTACATTCACCTCCCCGCATATATTTTTTGGTTCTCTTGAACCTAAAGATGGTTAAAATGTAACGGGTAAGTGACAATCAACGATGGTGATGAGATGCTTGCACTCCCTAAAGGGAGAGCAAGTAAGTTTTGAAATGATATTCTAGGATCCTATTAATTTGAATCAACTTGTTTTTTATCCCATAACCGCAACTTTTCTTTTTATGTTTACATTCACCTCCCGCATATATTTTTTGGTTCTCTTGAACCTAAAGATGGTTAAAATGTAAGCCGACAATCAACGGTGGTGATGAGATGCTTGCACTCCCGAAAGGGAGAGCAAGTAAGTTTTGAAATGATATTCTAGGATCCTATTAATTTGAATCAACTTGTTTTTTATCCCACAACCGCAACTTTTCTTTTTATGTTTACATTCACCTCCCCGCATATATTTTTTGGTTCTCTTGAACCTAAAGATGGTTAAAATGTAAGCCGACAATCAACGGTGGTGATGAGATGCTTGCACTCCCGAAAGGGAGAGCAAAGTAAGTTTTGAAATGATATTCTAGGATCCTATTAATTTGAATCAACTTGTTTTTTATCCCACAACCGCAACTTTTCTTTTTATGTTTACATTCACCTCCCCGCATATATTTTTTGGTTCTCTTGAACCTAAAGATGGTTAAAATGTAAGCCGACAATCAACGATGGTGATGAGATGCTTGCACTCCCGAAAGGGAGAGCAAGTAAGTTTTGAAATGATATTCTAGGATCCTATTAATTTGAATCAACTTGTTTTTTATCCCACAACCGCAACTTTTCTTTTTATGTTTACATTCACCTCCCGCATATATTTTTTGGTTCTCTTGAACCTAAAGATGGTTAAAATGTAAGCCGACAATCAACGGATGGTGATGAGATGCTTGCACTCCCTAAAGGGAGAGCAAGTAAGTTTTGAAATGATATTCTAGGATCCTATTAATTTGAATCAACTTGTTTTTTATCCCACAACCGCAACTTTTCTTTTTATGTTTACATTCACCTCCCGCATATATTTTTTGGTTCTCTTGAACCTAAAGATGGTTAAAATGTAAGCCGACAATCAACGGTGGTGATGAGATGCTTGCACTCCCGAAAGGGGAGCAATAAGTTTTGAAATGATATTCTAGGATCCTATTAATTTGAATCAACTTGTTTTTTATCCCACAACCGCAACTTTTCTTTTTATGTTTACATTCACCTCCCGCATATATTTTTTGGTTCTCTTGAACCTAAAGATGGTTAAAATGTAAGCCGACAATCAACGATGGTGATGAGATGCTTGCACTCCCTAAAGGGAGAGCAAGTAAGTTTTGAAATGATATTCTAGGATCCTATTAATTTGAATCAACTTGTTTTTTATCCCACAACCGCAACTTTTCTTTTTATGTTTACATTCACCTCCCGCATATATTTTTTGGTTCTCTTGAACCTAAAGATGGTTAAAATGTAAGCCGACAACCAACGGTGGTGATGAGATGCATGCACTCCCTAAAGGGAGAGCAAGTAAGTTTTAGCAATGATATTCTACGATCCTATTAACTTCAATCAACTTGTTTTTTATCCCAGAACTGCAACTTTTCTTTTTATGTTTACATTCACCTCCTGCATATATTTTTTGGTTCTCTTGAACCTAAAGATGGTTAAAATGTAAGCCGACAATCAACGATGGTGATGAGATGCTTGCACTCCCGGAAAGGGAGAGCAAGTAAGTTTTGAAATGATATTCTACGATCCTATTAATTTGAATCAACTTGTTTTTTATCCCACAACCGCAACTTTTCTTTTTATGTTTACATTCACCTCCCGCATATATTTTTTGGTTCTCTTGAACCTAAAGATGGTTAAAATGTAAGCCGACAATCAACGATGGTGATGAGATGCTTGCACTCCCGAAAGGGAGAGCAAGAAGTTTTGAAATGATATTCTAGGATCCTATTAATTTGAATCAACTTGTTTTTTATCCCACAACCGCAACTTTTCTTTTTATGTTTACATTCACCTCCCCGCATATATTTTTTGGTTCTCTTGAACCTAAAGATGGTTAAAATGTAAGCCGACAATCAACGATGGTGATGAGATGCTTGCACTCCCGGAAAGGGAGAGCAAGAAGTTTTGAAATGATATTCTAGGATCCTATTAATTTGAATCAACTTGTTTTTTATCCCACAACCGCAACTTTTCTTTTTATGTTTACATTCACCTCCCCGCATATATTTTTTGGTTCTCTTGAACCTAAAGATGGTTAAAATGTAAGCCGACAATCAACGGTGGTGATGAGATGCTTGCACTCCCGAAAGGGAGAGCAAGTAAGTTTTGAAATGATATTCTAGGATCCTATTAATTTGAATCAACTTGTTTTTTATCCCACAACCGCAACTTTTCTTTTTATGTTTACATTCACCTCCCGCATATATTTTTTGGTTCTCTTGAACCTAAAGATGGTTAAAATGTAAGCCGACAATCAACGATGGTGATGAGATGCTTGCACTCCCGGAAAGGGAGAGCAAGAAGTTTTGAAATGATATTCTAGGATCCTATTAATTTGAATCAACTTGTTTTTTATCCCACAACCGCAACTTTTCTTTTTATGTTTACATTCACCTCCCCGCATATATTTTTTGGTTCTCTTGAACCTAAAGATGGTTAAAATGTAAGCCGACAATCAACGATGGTGATGAGATGCTTGCACTCCCGAAAGGGAGAGCAAGAAGTTTTGAAATGATATTCTAGGATCCTATTAATTTGAATCAACTTGTTTTTTATCCCACAACCGCAACTTTTCTTTTTATGTTTACATTCA
This sequence comes from Populus x sibirica, assembly GCA_019202695.1. Lineage (NCBI taxonomy): Eukaryota > Viridiplantae > Streptophyta > Magnoliopsida > Malpighiales > Salicaceae > Populus > Populus x sibirica. The sequence goes on from JAGMVL010001781.1 coordinate 527,065, forward strand.
CCTCCCCGCATATATTTTTTGGTTCTCTTGAACCTAAAGATGGTTAAAATGTAAGCCGACAATCAACGGTGGTGATGAGATGCTTGCACTCCCGAAAGGGAGAGCAAGTAAGTTTTGCAATGATATTCTACGATCCTATTAACTTGAATCAACTTGTTTTTTATCCCACAACCGCAACTTTTCTTTTTATGTTTACATTCACCTCCCCGCATATATTTTTTGGTTCTCTTGAACCTAAAGATGGTTAAAATGTAAGCCGACAATCAACGGTGGTGATGAGATGCTTGCACTCCCGGAAAGGGAGAGCAGTAAGTTTAGCAATGATATTCTACGATCCTATTAACTTCAATCAACTTGTTTTTTATCCCACAACTGCAACTTTTCTTTTTATGTTTACATTCACCTCCTGCATATATTTTTTGGTTCTCTTGAACCTAAAGATGGTTAAAATGTAAGCCGACAATCAACGGTGGTGATGAGATGCTTGCACTCCTGAAAGGGGAGCAAGAAGTTTTGAAATGATATTCTAGGATCCTATTAATTTGAATCAACTTGTTTTTTATCCCACAACCGCAACTTTTCTTTTTATGTTTACATTCACCTCCCCGCATATATTTTTTGGTTCTCTTGAACCTAAAGATGGTTAAAATGTAAGTCGACAATCAACGGTGGTGATGAGATGCTTGCACTCCCTAAAGGGAGAGCAAGAAGTTTTGCAATGATATTCTAGGATCCTATTAATTTGAATCAACTTGTTTTTTATCCCACAACCGCAACTTTTCTTTTATGTTTACATTCACCTCCCGCATATATTTTTTGGTTCTCTTGAACCTAAAGATGGTTAAAATGTAAGTCGACAATCAACGATGGTGATGAGATGCTTGCACTCCCGAAAGGGAGAGCAAGTAAGTTTTGAAATGATATTCTACGATCCTATTAACTTGAATCAACTTGTTTTTTATCCCACAACCGCAACTTTTCTTTTTATGTTTACATTCACCTCCCCGCATATATTTTTTGGTTCTCTTGAACCTAAAGATGGTTAAAATGTAAGTCGACAATCAACGGTGGTGATGAGATGCTTGCACTCCCGGAAAGGGAGAGCAAGTAAGTTTTGCAATGATATTCTACGATCCTATTAATTTGAATCAACTTGTTTTTTATCCCACAACCGCAACTTTTCTTTTTATGTTTACATTCACCTCCCGCATATATTTTTTGGTTCTCTTGAACCTAAAGATGGTTAAAATGTAAGTTTCGACAATCAACGGTGGTGATGAGATGCTTGCACTCCCGGAAAGGGAGAGCAAGTAAGTTTTGAAATGATATTCTACGATCCTATTAATTTGAATCAACTTGTTTTTTATCCTACAACCGCAACTTTTCTTTTTATGTTTACATTCACCTCCCCGCATATATTTTTTGGTTCTCTTGAACCTAAAGATGGTTAAAATGTAAGCCGACAATCAACGGTGGTGATGAGATGCTTGCACTCCGGAAAGGGGGAGCAAGTAAGTTTTGAAATGATATTCTAGGATCCTATTAATTTGAATCAACTTGTTTTTATCCCACAACCGCAACTTTTCTTTTTATGTTTACATTCACCTCCCGCATATATGTTTTGGTTCTCTTGAACCTAAAGATGGTTAAAATGTAAGCCGACAATCAACGGTGGTGATGAGATGCTTGTACTCCCGAAAAGGGAGAGCAAGAAGTTTTGACATGATATTCTAGGGTCCTATTAATTTGAATCAACTTGTTCTTTATCCCACAACCGTAACTTTTCTTTTTATGTTTACATTCACCTCCTGCATATATTTTTTGGTTCTCTTAAACCTAAAGATGGTTAAAATGTAAGTTGACAATCAACGATGGTGATGAGATGCTTGCACTCCCGGAAAGGGAGAGCAGTAAGTTTTGCAATGATATTCTAGGATCCTTTTAATTTTGATCAACTTGTTTTTTATCCCAGAACTCCAACTTTTCTTTTTATGTTTACATTCACCTCCCCGCATATATTTTTTGGTTCTCTTGAACCTAAAGATGGTTAAAATGTAAGCCGACAATCAACGATGGTGATGAGATGCTTGCACTCCCGGAAAGGGGGAGCAAGAAGTTTTGAAATGATATTCTAGGATCCTATTAATTTGAATCAACTTGTTTTTATCCCACAACCGCAACTTTTCTTTTTATGTTTACATTCACCTCCTCGCATATATTTTTTGGTTCTCTTGAACCTAAAGATGGTTAAAATGTAAGCCGACAATCAACGGTGGTGATGAGATACTTGCACTCCCGGAAAGGGAGAGCAGTAAGTTTTGCAATGATATTCTACGATCCTATTAATTTTAATCAACTTGTTTTTTATCCCACAACTGCAACTTTTCTTTTATGTTTACATTCACCTCCCGCATATATTTTTTGGTTCTCTTGAACCTAAAGATGGTTAAAATGTAAGCCGACAATCAACGATGGTGATGAGATGCTTGCACTCCCGAAAAGGAGAGCAAGTAAGTTTTGAAATGATATTCTATGATCCTATTAATTTGAATCAACTTGTTTTTTATCCCACAACCGCAACTTTTATTTTTATGTTTACATTCACCTCCCGCATATATTTTTTGGTTCTCTTGAACCTAAAGATGGTTAAAATGTAAGCCGACAATCAACGGTGGTGATGAGATGCTTGCACTCCCGAAAGGGGGAGCAAGTAAGTTTTGAAATGATATTCTAGGATCCTATTAATTTGAATCAACTTGTTTTTATCCCACAACCGCAACTTTTCTTTTTATGTTTACATTCACCTCCCCGCATATATTTTTTGGTTCTCTTGAACCTAAAGATGGTTAAAATGTAAGCCGACAATCAACGGTGGTGATGAGATGCTTGCACTCCCGAAAAGGGAGAGCAAGAAGTTTTGAAATAATATTCTATGATCCTATTAATTTGAATCAACTTGTTTTTTATCCCACAACTGCAACTTTTATTTTTATGTTTACATTCACCTCCCGCATATATTTTTTGGTTCTCTTGAACCTAAAGATGGTTAAAATGTAAGCCGACAATCAACGGTGGTTATGAGATGCTTGCACTCCCGGAAAGGGAGAGCAGTAAGTTTAGCAATGATATTCTACGATCGTATTAACTTCAATCAACTTGTTTTTTATCCCACAACTGCAACTTTTCTTTTTATGTTTACATTCACCTCCTGCATATATTTTTTGGTTCTCTTGAACCTAAAGATGGTTAAAATGTAAGCCGACAATCAACGGTGGTGATGAGATGCTTGCACTCCCGGAAAGGGGAGCAAGTAAGTTTTGAAATGATATTCTAGGATCCTATTAATTTGAATCAACTTGTTTTTATCCCACAACCGCAACTTTTCTTTTTATGTTTACATTCACCTCCCCGCATATATTTTTTGGTTCTCTTGAACCTAAAGATGGTTAAAATGTAAGCTGACAATCAACGATGGTGATGAGATGCTTGCACTCCCGGAAAGGGAGAGCAGTAAGTTTTGCAATGATATTCTACGATCCTATTAACTTCACTCAACTTGTTTTTTATCCCAGAACTGCAACTTTTCTTTTTATGTTTACATTCACCTCCCCGCATATATTTTTTGGTTCTCTTGAACCTAAAGATGGTTAAAATGTAAGCCGACAATCAACGGTGGTGATGAGATGCTTGCACTCCCGGAAAGGGGGAGCAAGTAAGTTTTGAAATGATATTCTAGGATCCTATTAATTTGAATCAACTTGTTTTTATCCCACAATCGCAACTTTTCTTTTTATGTTTACATTCACCTCCTCGCATATATTTTTTGGTTCTCTTGAACCTAAAGATGGTTAAAATGTAAGCCGACATTCAACGGTGGTTATGAGATGCTTGCACTCCCGAAAGGGAGAGCAAGTAAGTTTAGCAATGATATTCTACGATCGTATTAACTTCAATCAACTTGTTTTTTATCCCACAACTGCAACTTTTCTTTTTATGTTTACATTCACCTCCTGCATATATTTTTTGGTTCTCTTGAACCTAAAGATGGTTAAAATGTAAGTGACAATCAACGGTGGTGATGAGATGCTTGCACTCCCGAAAGGGGGAGCAAGTAAGTTTTGAAATGATATTCTACGATCCTATTAATTTGAATCAACTTGTTTTTTATCCTACAACCGCAACTTTTCTTTTTATGTTTACATTCACCTCCCGCATATATTTTTTGGTTCTCTTGAACCTAAAGATGGTTAAAATGTAAGCCGACAATCAACGGTGGTGATGAGATGCTTGCACTCACGGAAAGGGGGAGCAAAGTAAGTTTTGAAATGATATTCTAGGATCCTATTAATTTGAATCAACTTGTTTTTATCCCACAACCGCAACTTTTCTTTTTATGTTTACATTCACCTCCCGCATATATTTTTTGGTTCTCTTGAACCTAAAGATGGTTAAAATGTAAGCTGACAATCAACGGTGGTGATGAGATGCTTGCACTCCGGAAGGGAGAGCAAGTAAGTTTTGCAATGATATTCTACGATCCTATTAACTTCACTCAACTTGTTTTTATCCCGTAACCGCAACTTTTCTTTTTATGTTTACATTCACCTCCCGCATATATTTTTTGGTTCTCTTGAACCTAAAGATGGTTAAAATGTAAGCCGACAATCAACGGTGGTGATGAGATGCTTGCACTCCCGGAAAGGGGGAGCAAGAAGTTTTGAAATGATATTCTAGGATCCTATTAATTTGAATCAACTTGTTTTTATCCCACAACCGCAACTTTTCTTTTTATGTTTACATTCACCTCCCCGCATATATTTTTTGGTTCTCTTGAACCTAAAGATGGTTAAAATGTAAGCTGACAATCAACGGTGGTGATGAGATGCTTGCACTCCGGAAAGGGAGAGCAAGTAAGTTTTGAAATAATATTCTACGATCCTATTAATTTGAATCAACTTGTTTTTTATCCTACAACCGCAACTTTTCTTTTTATGTTTACATTCACCTCCCGCATATATTTTTTGGTTCTCTTGAACCTAAAGATGGTTAAAATGTAAGCCGACAATCAACGGTGGTGATGAGATGCTTGCACTCCCGAAAGGGGAGCAAAGTAAGTTTTGAAATGATATTCTAGGATCCTATTAATTTGAATCAACTTGTTTTTATCCCACAACCGCAACTTTTCTTTTTATGTTTACATTCACCTCCCGCATATATTTTTTGGTTCTCTTGAACCTAAAGATGGTTAAAATGTAAGCCGACAATCAACGGTGGTGATGAGATGCTTGCACTCCGGAAAGGGAGAGCAAGTAAGTTTTGCAATGATATTCTACGATCCTATTAATTTGAATCAACTTGTTTTTTATCCCACAACCGCAACTTTTCTTTTTAAGTTTACATTCACCTCCCGCATATATTTTTTGGTTCTCTTGAACCTAAAGATGGTTAAAATGTAAGCTGACAATCAACGATGGTGATGAGATGCTTGCACTCCCGGAAAGGGAGAGCAGTAAGTTTTGCAATGATAATCTACGATCCTATTAACTTCACTCAACTTGTTTTTTATCCCGTAACCGCAACTTTTCTTTTTATGTTTACATTCACCTCCTACATATATTTTTTGGTTCTCTTGAACCTAAAGATGGTTAAAATGTAAGTCGACAATCAACGGTGGTTATGTGATGCTTGCACTCCGGAAAGGGAGAGCAAGAAGTTTAGCAATGATATTCTACGATCTTATTAACTTCAATCAACTTGTTTTTTATCCCACAACTGCAACTTTTCTTTTTATGTTTACATTCACCTCCTGCATATATTTTTTGGTTCTCTTGAACCTAAAGATGGTTAAAATGTAAGCCGACAATCAACGGTGGTGATGAGATGCTTGCACTCCCGGAAAGGGGGAGCAAGTAAGTTTTGAAATGATATTCTAGGATCCTATTAATTTGAATCAACTTGTTTTTATCCCACAACCGCAACTTTTCTTTTTATGTTTACATTCACCTCCCGCATATATTTTTTGGTTCTCTTGAACCTAAAGATGGTTAAAATGTAAGTCGACAATCAACGGTGGTGATGAGATGCTTGCACTCCCTAAAGGGAGAGCAAGTAAGTTTTGCAATGATATTCTACGATCCTATTAATTTGAATCAACTTGTTTTTTATCCCACAACCGCAACTTTTCTTTTTAAGTTTACATTCACCTCCCGCATATATTTTTTGGTTCTCTTGAACCTAAAGATGGTTAAAATATAAGCTGACAATCAACGATGGTGATGAGATGCTTGCACTCCCGGAAAGGGAGAGCAGTAAGTTTTGCAATGATAATCTACGATCCTATTAACTTCACTCAACTTGTTTTTTATCCCGTAACCGCAACTTTTCTTTTTATGTTTACATTCACCTCCCGCATATATTTTTTGGTTCTCTTGAACCTAAAGATGGTTAAAATGTAAGCCGACAATCAACGGTGGTTATGTGATGCTTGCACTCCCGGAAAGGGAGAGCAAGAAGTTTAGCAATGATATTCTACGATCTTATTAACTTCAATCAACTTGTTTTTTATCCCACAACTGCAACTTTTCTTTTTATGTTTACATTCACCTCCTGCATATATTTTTTGGTTCTCTTGAACCTAAAGATGGTTAAAATGTAAGCCGACAATCAACGATGGTGATGAGATGCTTGCACTCCCGGAAAGGGAGAGCAGTAAGTTTTGCAATGATATTCTACGATCCTATTAATTTGAATCAACTTGTTTTTTATCCCACAACTGCAACTTTTCTTTTTAAGTTTACATTCACCTCCTGCATATATTTTTTGGTTCTCTTGAACCTAAAGATGGTTAAAATGTAAGTGACAATCAACGATGGTGATGAGATGCTTGCACTCCCGGAAAGGGAGAGCAAGAAGTTTTGCAATGATAATCTACGATCCTATTAACTTCACTCAACTTGTTTTTTATCCCAGAACTGCAACTTTTCTTTTTATGTTTACATTCACCTCCTGCATATATTTTTTGGTTCTCTTGAACCTAAAGATGGTTAAAATGTAAGCTGACAATCAACGGTGGTTATGTGATGCTTGCACTCCCGGAAAGGGAGAGCAGTAAGTTTAGCAATGATATTCTACGATCTTATTAACTTCAATCAACTTGTTTTTTATCCCACAACTGCAACTTTTCTTTTTATGTTTACATTCACCTCCTGCATATATTTTTTGGTTCTCTTGAACCTAAAGATGGTTAAAATGTAAGCCGACAATCAACGGTGGTGATGAGATGCTTGCACTCCGGAAAGGGGGAGCAAGTAAGTTTTGAAATGATATTCTAGGATCCTATTAATTTGAATCAACTTGTTTTTATCCCACAACCGCAACTTTTCTTTTTATGTTTACATTCACCTCCTCGCATATATTTTTTGGTTCTCTTGAACCTAAAGATGGTTAAAATGTAAGCCGACAATCAACGGTGGTGATGAGATGCTTGCACTCCGGAAAGGGAGAGCAGTAAGTTTTGCAATGATATTCTACGATCCTATTAATTTGAATCAACTTGTTTTTTATCCCACAACTGCAACTTTTCTTTTTAAGTTTACATTCACCTCCTGCATATATTTTTTGGTTCTCTTGAACCTAAAGATGGTTAAAATATAAGCTGACAATCAACGATGGTGATGAGATGCTTGCACTCCGGAAAGGGAGAGCAGTAAGTTTTGCAATGATAATCTACGATCCTATTAACTTCACTCAACTTGTTTTTTATCCCAGAACTGCAACTTTTCTTTTTATGTTTACATTCACCTCCTGCATATATTTTTTGGTTCTCTTGAACCTAAAGATGGTTAAAATGTAAGTGACAATCAACGGTGGTTATGTGATGCTTGCACTCCGGAAAGGGAGAGCAAGTAAGTTTAGCAATGATATTCTACGATCTTATTAACTTCAATCAACTTGTTTTTTATCCCACAATCGCAACTTTTCTTTTTATGTTTACATTCACCTCCCGCATATATTTTTTGGTTCTCTTGAACCTAAAGATGGTTAAAATGTAAGTCGACAATCAACGGTGGTGATGAGATGCTTGCACTCCCGGAAAGGGAGAGCAAAGTAAGTTTTGAAATGATATTCTACGATCCTATTAATTTGAATCAACTTGTTTTTTATCCTACAACCGCAACTTTTCTTTTTATGTTTACATTCACCTCCCGCATATATTTTTTGGTTCTCTTGAACCTAAAGATGGTTAAAATGTAAGCTGACAATCAACGGTGGTGATGAGATGCTTGCACTCCGGAAAGGGGGAGCAGTAAGTTTTGAAATGATATTCTAGGATCCTATTAATTTGAATCAACTTGTTTTTATCCCACAACTGCAACTTTTCTTTTTATGTTTACATTCACCTCCTGCATATATTTTTTGGTTCTCTTGAACCTAAAGATGGTTAAAATGTAAGCTGACAATCAACGGTGGTGATGAGATACTTATACTCCCGAAAAGGGAGAGCAGTAAGTTTTGACATGATATTCTAGGATCCTATTAATTTGAATCAACTTGTTTTTTATCCCACAACTGTAACTTTTCTTTTTATGTTTACATTCACCTCCTGCATATATTTTTTGGTTCTCTTAAACCTAAAGATGGTTAAAATGTAAGGTGACAATCAACGATGGTGATGAGATGCTTACACTCCCGGAAAGGGAGAGCAGTAAGTTTTGCAATGATATTCTAGGATCCTTTTAATTTTGATCAACTTGTTTTTTATCCCAGAACTACAACTTTTCTTTTTATGTTTACATTCACCTCCTGCATATATTTTTTGGTTCTCTTGAACCTAAAGATGGTTAAAATGTAAGCTGACAATCAACGATGGTGATGAGATGCTTGCACTCCGGAAAGGGAGAGCAGTAAGTTTTGCAATGATATTCTACGATCCTATTAACTTCAATCAACTTGTTTTTTATCCCAGAACTGCAACTTTTCTTTTTATGTTTATATTCACCTCGTGCATATATTTTTTGGTTCTCTTGAACCTAAAGATGGTTAAAATGTAAGCTGACAATCAACGATGGTTATGAGATGCTTGCTGTAACGACTCGGATTTCTAAGTCCAACAATAGTAAATTTTTTTTTTTTATATATATATATTTAATACACCTGGTGCCGGTAATCAAAGAACTTGAATCCTTACATCATCAAAATACAACCCATACAATCAACAGTTCATTCAAAAGCGAATCTTACACAAACACATAATATTAGTGTTGCATGATTTGAAATTCATATTAAAAATATATATACATGGACATGAGTTTGCATTCTTATACTACTAATAGCCATCACAAAATTTTAAACAAAAAGGGTCTAATAAAAGTTATACATTCAAGTACATTGATCCCTACAAAATACATTGTGAGTTCGAATGCATCTACTTAATTCTTTGCAAAAGTAGGTTCCCATGTATCGGGTATCCTAGACATCTTGTTGGTGTGACGTCCCCGCAGCAAGCAAGACAAAACATTTAAGAGAAAACAAATACTTAATAATAATAATAATATTGGTAACTAACGGCCTAGCAATTAAATAAGCATTAACATTTATAATTTCTTCATGTATTTGATGTAACAATTAGTAGTATATATAGATACACAAGTTTTCAAATGCCATTCGCGAAACTAGTCGTTTATTTGTCCGGCTATCCATCCGGATTCCATAGCAATAGCTGCGTCACGCCAATCCTAAAATCGGCAAAAACTACATCATCGCCGATCAAGGAATCGGCAATGGAACCTGGTCGTCGCCGATTCTGTCAGATCGGCAAAGAAGATCGCATCGCTGCCGATCCAAAATCGGGCAGGAAGCTGCGTCGTGCCGATTTATCAGATCGGGCGGAAACTAGGTCGCGGCCGATTTCTCAGATCGGGCGAATATTGTGGTCGGCCGATCCGAGATCGGCGGATCAGCTGCGCCGCGATTTCCGATTTCATGAGGAAACTAGGTCGCCGCCGATTCAGATCGCGGCAATGACATCGTGTCATTGCCGATCCGAATCGGCAATGGAGCTACGGCCGCCGATCCACAATCGGCAAATAAATCATCCCTTTTTAACCCGGCCATCCATTCGGACGCCATTAGCCAAAGCTAATCATTCTTTGTCCCGGCCATCCGTTTGGATGCCATTAGCCGAAGCTAATCACTCTTTTGTCCCGGCCATCCGTTTGGATGCCATTAGCCGAAGCTAATCACTCTTTTGTCCCGGCCATCCGTTTGGATGCCATTAGCCGAAGCTAATCACTCTTTTGTCCCGGCCATCCATTCGGATGCCATTAGCCGAAGCTAATCACTCTTTTATCCCGGCCATCCATTCGGATGCCATTAGCCGAAGCTAATCACTCTTTTGTCCCGGCCATCCATTCGGATGCCATTAGCCGAAGCTAATCACTCTTTTATCAACAATTAAGCGTTCGACAATTTAATATCGGTTCTAACAATATGGTAGTACTCAAGTTAAAATGTTCTAAGGATCAACGTTTGAAAAAGAAAGGTGCAAGTCACCTACCTGTTCCACCCGTGGGTCGTTCTCGTCTTGATGATGGTCCAATCCCGACCGCACCACCCGAGACATCAATGGTCACAAATCAAGCACAGCTTGTATTTATTTTATTTTTGAATCACATTCATCATCACACTTATTTCAATAGTTCACATGTTCACATTAAAGTGTTCCCTATTTTACACCATCATATCATGAAATTGTTATTAGCATTTAAGTCATTCCCGCCTAGGAGGCTTATTGTAGGAATCGGCGGCAGAACCGTTGCTGCGGGTGCCCAATTCGGCAGCCGAGAACCTGGTTCGCTGCGGGCTGCCGGTTCGGCAGCGAGAACTGCACCGCTGTTGGCGCCACAGTTTTTGCACAACGCACAACTCGGCAAAGCAAATATCACTTCGCTGGCAGAGGTTCAGCTGCGGCAAATAAACAGAATTTCGCTGCGCAACACACAACTCGGCAGCGAATATTAATTCGCCGTAAGAGAAGAGTTCGCTTGCGGCGGCGAAACAGAATTTCCGCGCGCAACACACAACTCGGCAGCGAATATTAATTCGCGCAGGAAAGTTCGCTTGCGGCAAGAAACAGAATTTCGCTGCGCAACCCATAATCGGGAGCATCAATTTCAGCACAATCATCACAGTAGAACACCTTAATTCCAGCAACAAACATCACAGCAGAACACATTAATTCCAGCAACAACATCACATTAATTCCAGCAACAATCATCACAAAGCAGAACACATTAATTCCAAAGCAACAATCATCACAAGAGAACACATTAATTCCAAAGCAACAACATCACAGCAGAACACATTAATTCCCCCTAGTTAAAGCCGGCCCTCTACCATGATTTGTTAGATGTTCTGAAATTGACTTTATTTCACTTTTGTTTGCTTGTTCTCTTGGTTAATTTCAAGCTTCCTTCACAACCTGGCTTAGGTCTTAGATCAATTCTTTTCTTAGGGTTTTTTTTTCTTCTTCTTTATTTTCGTTTTTTGATCTTACGGGGGAGAGGAAGAGAGTTTCATGACCCATACCTTCGAATTTAACTAAGTTTGAGGAAGGTTTGACACTATTCAATTGCTGGTTCTCCTTCTTTTTTTTTTTTTTCCTGGCTCTCCTTTGCCTCTCCTCTATGCAACCGCCCACTCCTCTCTCAAGGTCTCATCTCTCCCTCACAAGTTCACAAAGTAATCTCTACCGGTCGATTTACGTTTCTGTTGTGAAAGGGGAAGGGAAGAACGGCATGCAAGCCGCTGGATTTGGAAGGAGATGGGTCATTCTCTCTCCCCTCTTTGTATTTATACTACCCATCCAATGAAATGGGTTGTTTGGGGGTTGGTTTAGGTGTGTCCTTATCCTTGTTTGGTTTATCTAAAACCAGTTTTACCCCTCCCTCCCGCCTGCGTCACTTCGTTCATTGAGAAATCGGGCAGGGAATCGCATCGTCGCGCGATTTCAGATCGGGCAAAGGAACCGTGTCGCCGCGATTTCGCATCGGCAGCGAAGCGTCGTTGCCGTCGGCTGATCCGTAATCGGCAGCGGAACTGCGTCGCCGCCGATTGACGCATCGCAAAGCGAAAACCGCATCCATCATCATCCCTCTCTCTCTAAATATATATATATATATATATATATATATATTTTCCTTTGGGTGTTTACATTCTCCCCTCCTAAATATGAATTTCGTCCTCGAAATTTAAGAAGTTTTCACACTCCATACCCGGTAGATCAAATAAAGTGGGGTACTTTTTTCTCATCTCACCCTCCCTCTCCCAAGTTTCCTCTTCTACTTGAGCATTTCGCCATAAGATTCTAACAATGGGGATCTTTTTGCTCCGCAACTCCTTCACTTCTTGATCTAGTATCCGTATGGGCCTCAATTCCAATGTTAAGTCTTCCTTGACCTCTACCGGGACCCGGGGTAGAACTCGGGCGGGGTCTACGTTAGCCTTCCTTAACAAGGAGACATGGAACACATCATGGACCCCGGCTAACCGTGGGGGCAATTCCACCTTGTAGGCTACCGGTCCAACTCGTTGTAAGATTTTGAAGGGTCCAATGAATCGGGGAGTTAACTTCCCTTTCAATCCAAATCGTAACAAGTTCTTCCATGGGGCTACCTTCGAGAACACCCGGTCCCCCGTACCGAACTCGAGAGGTCTTCTCCTCACATCGGCATACTTCTTCGTCTATCCCGTGCGGCTTTGATGCGATCCCCGATAATTCTCACTTTCTCCGTGGTGACTTGAACTAACTCGCGCCATATAACTTCCGGTCCCCAATTTCTTCCCAACATAAAGGAGTTCTACACCTCCTACCATACAAAGCTTCATATGGGGCCATCCCTATTGTGGCTTGGTGACTATTGTTATAAGTGAACTCCACCAATGCCATGTGTTCCTCCCAAGTTTCCTCCAAATGCTAGCACACATGCCCGTAATAGGTCTTCCAAGACTTGAATGACTCTTTCCGATTGGCCATCCGTTTGGGGGTGAAACGCAGTGCTCATGTCCAATCTTGTTCCCAAGGCATGTTGTATGCTCGGCCAAAGTCGAGAGGTGAACCTAGGATCTCGATCCGATACAATGGACACCGGAATCCCATGAAGTCGTACCACCTCATTTATGTAGATCTTGGCAAGCTTGTCCACCGAGCCTGGCCATCTTTACAGGCAAGAATAGTGCGGATTTCGTCAACCGATCTACAATGACCCATATCGCATCATTTCCTTTTCTCCCCTTGGGAAATCCCGACACGAAATCCATGGTGATCATCTCCCACTTCCATTCTCGAATTTGTAATGGCTGTAATGGTCCCGCTGCCTTTGGTGTTCAACCTTGACTTGTTGACATATCCCACACTTTGACACATACTCGCCTATTTCCCTTTTCATATTAGGCCACCAATAGAGGTGTTTCAGTGTCTCGGTACATTTTAGTGCCGCCAGGATGTATGGAGAATTTGGACTCATGTGCTTCTTGCGTAACCATACGTTTGACTGTTTCGTCATCGTGCACGTACAACCGTTGTCCCATCATCAAGGATCCATCCTCCGCTACTCGGAATTTCATTTCTACCCCGGCCTCCACATTCTTCCTAATCTTGGATCCCACCTTGTCATGGAATTGGGCATGTAGTATCTGTTCTCGATACGTTGGTCGCACCAATAATTGGGCTACTAACCCACCTCTTGCATCAATTCCCAAATCTCGCACCCAACTCTTTTAATTCCGCCAATTGCCGCTCCTTTCCTACCGTTAAGCTTCCCAAGGAGGCTTTATTTTTGCGACCGAGGGCATCTCGCCACCACATTTGCTTTCCCCGGTGGTATTCTATGGTGCAATCATAATCCTTAATGAGCTCTATCCACCTTCTTTGCCGCATGTTCAACTCCTTTTGCGACATCGATACTTCGAGCTCTTATGATCAGTAAAAATTTGGGTTCGAGACCCATACAAATAGTGTCTCCATATCCTCAAGGCAAATACTACACCGCCAACCTGTGTCGTGCACCGGGTAGTTCACCTCATGAGTCTTTAGTTGCCTTGATGCATAGGCGATCACCTTCCCATGTTGCATCATAACACACCCCAATCCCTTCCCCGAGGCATCACTATATACCACAAAACCCTCAGTCCCTGAGGGGAGAGTTAAGATCGGGAGCAAGTGGTGAGCCTCCTCTTCAATTCTTGGAAGCTAGCCTCACATTCTTCCGACCACACCCACTTCTTATCCTTCCTAGTTAGCTGGGTCAAAGGGGTTGCAATCAGGGAAAAACCTTCGATAAATCTCCGATAGTATCCTGCAAGTCCCAGGAAACTACGTATTTCAGTGACTGAAGTCGGTCTTTCCCATTTCAAGACCGCTTCGACTTTTTGAGGGTCGACAAAAACACCTTCAAACTGAAATGACATGTCCCAAAAACGTCACCCTTTTCACCCAAAATTCACATTTACTCAATTTTGCATATAACTCGGTGATCTCTCAAGGTTTGTAAGGTTTGTCTCAAGTGTTCTTCGTGTTCCTTGAAAGAATTCGAGTACACCAAGATATCATCAATGAATACCACCACAAACTTATCCAGGTATGGTTGGAAAACCCGATTCATCAAATCCATGAAGAGAGCCGGGCGTTCGTCAACCCGAATGGTAACACCAAAAATTCATAGTGTCCGTAACGAGTTCTAAATGCGGTCTTTGCTACATCCGCTTCTTTAATCTTCATCTCGATAGTACCCCGATCTCGCATCTATCTTCGAGAATGCCCTCGCTCCCTTTAATTGGTCGAACAAATCATCTATCCGAGGTAACGGATACTTGTTTTTCATTGTTATTTTGTTCAACTGTCGATAGTCAATACAAAGCCTATGGGTTCCATCTTTCTTTCTTACAAATAGGACCGGTGCTCCCCAAGGAGAATTACCGGGTCGTATGAACCCCTTGTCTAATAATTCCCGTAATTGAGTCTTTAACTCGCTCAGTTCCGCTGGAGCCATCCGATACGGTTGTTGGGCTATGGGTGGGACTCCGTGAAAAGTGTCTATAGACACCTCTACCTCTCGCTCCGGGGGTAGTCCCGGTAGTTCTTTCCGGGAAACACATCCGGGAAATCCTTCACCACAAGAATATCCTTCAATCGTGGACCTTCATCATCGGAGTTTAAGATGTATGCGAGGTATCCCATACATCCCTTTCTTAACAGCTTTTGGGCTGTTACCACCGATATTAGAGCATTCAGTTTGGGAAATCTCTCTCCTTCAAAAGTCATTTTCTCGCCCTTAGGTGTTTGGAAAGTAACAGCTTTAGCATAACAAGTCTATTAGTGCCTTGTATTTACTCAACCAATCCATGCCTAGTATTATGTCGAAATCATGCAGCTCTAAGGGAATCAAGTCTACTGCTTTCATACCCGGATAAACTAACCCCCACATCCACATATACAATATTTGTTTCAACCATGTTTCCCATTGGAGTTCCAATTACAAACCCCTTCTCTACTATTTCTACTTCCTTTCTCAATTTAGTGATACTTCTCTTAGCAATGAACGAGTGGGAGGCACCCGGATCAAACAATACATGCATATTAAAATCATTCAACAAGAGAGTGTACCCGCCACCACATCCGATGCAGCCCGGCCTCCTCCCCGTGTCGTGGAAGACCCTCCCCCGGGGTCCGATCATTTTGTGCCCTCGGCTTCCCTCGACCGGAGTTTGCCCCCGATTGAGAAGATCTCACCGGCCTATTAACGGTGATCGATCGCCGGTGGCCTCGATCGGGCCGTCTATAGCTCGTACTTGTCCGGTGTTCCTTTTGGGGCGTCCCTCTTGTAATGACCTTTCCCACCACAAGTAATGACACCCTTGGCTAAGATACCGGCAGCTTCCTCCACCTATGACCCTCTCCTCTCGCACACAAAGCATCGCCTGTGGGAAACCGAGCAGCCCCCGTGGTGTTTTTGTCCACATTTTTCACAAAAAGGATAGTCAACTCCCCGCGGTCACCGGTCCCAGTTGAAGAGTTTGTCCTCAAGTGAGACTGTCCCGCCATCATTCTCCCACTTGACCGTTGGTGAGGCGGTAATATCAAACTCCCTTCTTTCCATGCCGCTCAAACACTCCACTTTTTCCTTTCTTCGGGTGCGGTGGTCTCGCCGCGAAATAGTCCCCATCTCTCTTTTTGCTTATACTACCGATACCCCCCTTGGCTTTCTCCAATACATGCCTCCGAGCTTGTGCAGCCTCAATCAACTCCCTCACCGATTTAAATCGCAAGGCGATCAATCCTTGTCTCAAATCCCGTCGTAAACCATCTCTCAACTTTTCAATCATATGTTCCTCTCGTCGGCACATAATGTGGGGCGAACAATGAGAGGTTATGGAATCTCCTTTCGTACTCCAATACCGACATATCACCCCGTCTTAATGCCAAGAACTCTTGTTCTTTCACCTTGCGATGATACTTGGAATAAAACCGATTCTCAAACTCGTCTTGAAATCACTCCAAGTTAGGGTCTCGCCGCACGCCTCACCTGAACTCAAGTTTCCCACCATGTCATGGCCCTATCGATAGTAACTGGGATGCACAATTTACCCTCAAACCCTCGGGTATGCTTATTTGAATCATTGTCTTTTCTACCTTCCCCGATCCATCTTCCAACTATCTCTCGCATCTTGTTCCCCCATATACGGTTCACTGCCCCATTTCCCTCATACTCTTGACTAGTCGCACCAAGTGGTACCACATTATCCATGGTCATGCCGGTCGTAGGGGCCGCCTGGTGGATTCCGCGTGGTAGGGGTTGTTTGTGCCGCTGAATTAGCCATGCCTTCCATCACCGCTTTAACTATTTGTACAAGGAGTCCCGCATCTACATATTGTGGGGGCACACCAGCTTGGAACAGTAGATGGTTGTGCTTCCGGGTCTTTCTCGCCGCTCCATTGCGACCGAGGGTGTTCCCTCCGTCCGATGAGGCCTCGGGCCTTCTCCCCGCCATCGTATCTTCCCCCCGCAAGGTTTCGGGCGGTATTATCGGAGCATGAGATGCCGTATCATCTAGATCTTCGTCTTGCCAACCTTGGGCACCTCGGTTCATGCCCCTCCTTTCTAAGGAGGGCGGCTCGTTTGTGTCCCTTGTCGGGTGCGTACCATCCCGAAATTCATCGCAACAACACATTTATTAATGATCCTCGAGATCCATACCAAGGGCTCTGATACCAACTGTAACGACCCGGCTTTCTAAGCCCAACAATAGTAAATTTTTTTTTTTATATATATATATTTAATACACCTGGTGCCGGTAATCAAAGAACTTGAATCCTTACATCATCAAAATACAACCCATACAATCAACAGTTCATTCAAAAGCGAATCTTACACAAACACATAATATTAGTGTTGCATGATTTGAAATTCATATTAAAAATATATATACATGGACATGAGTTTGCATTCTTATACTACTAATAGCCATCACAAAATTTTAAACAAAAAGGGTCTAATAAAAGTTATACATTCAAGACATTGATCCCTACAAAATACATTGTGAGTTCGAATGCATCTACTTAATTCTTTGCAAAAGTAGGTTCCCATGTATCGGGTATCCTAGACATCTTGTTGGTGTGACGTCCCCCAAAGAAGACAAAACATTTAAGAGAAAACAAATACTTAATAATAATAATAATATTGGTAACTAACGGCCTAGCAATTAAATAAGCATTAACATTTATAATTTCTTCATGTATTTGATGTAACAATTAGTAGTACATATAGATACACAAGTTTTCAAATGCCATTCGCCGAAACTAGTCGTTTATTTGTCCCGCTATCCAACCGGATTCCATAGCAATAGCCGCGTCACGCCAATCCTAAAATCGGCAAATGAATTACATCGCCGCCGATCAAGGAATCGGCAACGAACCGGTCGTCGCCGAATTCTATATCGGCAATGGAAGATCGCATCGTTGCCGATCCAAAATCGGCAACGTGAGCTCGCGTCGCCGATTTCAGATCGGCAGCGGAAACTAGGTCGTCTCGATTTCTCAGATCGGCAGCTGAGCCGTGTCGCCGCGATCCAGATCGGCAAGCGGAATGTCGTCGCTGCGATTTCTATATCGGCACGGAATTCAGGTCGCCGCCGATTTCAGATCGGCACGAATTTGTGTCATGCCGATCCAGATCGGCAATGACAGGCGTCGCCGCCGATCCACAATCGGCAACGAAATCATCCCTTTTTAACCCGGCCATCCATTCGGACGCCATTAGCCAAAGCTAATCATTCTTTGTCCCGGCCATCCGTTTGGATGCCATTAGCCAAGCTAATCACTCTTTTGTCCCGGCCATCCGTTTGGATGCCATTAGCCGAAGCTAATCACTCTTTTGTCCCGCCATCCGTTTGGATGCCATTAGCCAAGCTAATCACTCTTTTTGTCCCGGCCATCCATTCGGATGCCATTAGCCGAAGCTAATCACTCTTTTGTCCCGGCCATCCATTCGGATGCCATTAGCCGAAGCTAATCACTCTTTTATCAACAATTAAGCGTTCGACAATTTAATATCGGTTCTAACAATATGGTAGTACTCAAGTTAAAATGTTCTAAGGATCAACGTATGAAAAAGAAAGGTGCAAGTCACCTACCTGTTCCACCTGTGGGTCGTTCCTGTCTTGATGATGGTCCAATCCCGACTGCACCACCTGAGACATCAATGGTCACAAATCAAGACAGCTTGTATTTATTTTATTTTTGAATCACATTCATCATCACACTTATTTCAATAGTTCACATGTTCACATTAAAGTGTTCCCTATTTTACACCATCATATCATGAAATTGTTATTAGCATTTAAGTCATTCCCGCCTAGGAGGCTTATTGTAGGAATCGGCAGCGAGAACCGGTTCGTTCCTGGCCGCCCACTCCGGCAAAGCGAGAACCGGTTCTCCGCGGGGCCGCAGCCGGCAGCGAGAACCGCACCGCTGTTGGCGCCACGTTTCGCGCACAACGCACAACTCGGGCAGCGAATATCACTTCGCTGCAGAGGTTCAAGGCCTGCGGCAGCGAACCGAATTTCGCGCGCAACACACAACTCGCGGCGAATATTAATTCGTCGCAAGTTCAAATTGCGGCTTGCGCGAAACAGAATTTCGTTGCGCAACACACAACTCGGCGACGAATATTAATTCGTCGCAGAAGGTTCGATTGCGGCAGCGAAATAGAATTTCACTTTTGTTTGCTTGTTCTCTTGGTTAATTTCAAGCTTCCTTCACAACCTGGCTTAGGTCTTAGATCAATTCTTTTCTTAGGTTTTTTTTTTCTTCTTCTTTATTTTCGTTTTTTGATCTTACGGGGGAGAGGAAGAGAGTTTCATGACCCATACCTTCCGAATTTAACTAAGTTTGAGGAAGGTTTGACACTATTCAGCTGCTGGTTCTCCTTCTTTTTTTTTTTTTTCCGGCTCTCCTTTGCCTCTCCTCTATGCAAGCTGCCCACTCCTCTCTCAAGGTCTCATCTCTCCCTCACAAGTTCACAAAGTAATCTCTACTGGTCTGATTTACGTTTTGTTGTGAAAGGGGAAGGGAAGAACGGCATGCATTGCTGGATTTGGAAGGAGATGGGTCATTCTCTCTCCCCCTCTTTGTATTTATACTACCCATCCAATGAAATGGGTTGTTTGGGGGTTGGTTTAGGTGTGTCCTTATCCTTGTTTGGTTTATCTAAAACCAGTTTTACCCCTCCCTCCCAGCTCGCGTCCATTGTTCATTGAGAAATCGGCAATGAAGCGCATCGCGCCGATTTCTGCATCGGGCAGCAAAAGCGCATCGTGCCGATCCGAGAATCGGCAGGCGGAACGTCGCGCCGCGATTTCTCGCATCAGCAGCGAAAACCGCATTCATCATCATCCCTCTCTCTCTAAATATATATATATATATATATTTTCCTTTGGGTGTTTACAACATGGCTCAACTCACCGACAAATACGACCACCTATCAGCGGAGTACGCACAACTTAAAGCATCTCGTGCACAACAAAGAGCAGAGTCTGAGCAAATCAAAGCGTCTCAAGCACAACAAACAGCGGAGTATGAACAACAAAAAGCGACTTATGAACAACAAAAAGCGGCTTATGAACAGCTTCGTGAAATGGTCATGAACATGGCAACACATAGTGGAACATGTGCGCCTAATCCTTTTTGGTCGTATAACCATCAGCCTCCTCCTCCTCCTCCAGCTCCACCTTTATATTAATTTGTAATAAACATTATTTACCTTTAAAACTTCATTTAATATTATTTTTGAAACATATTTAGTTTGTAATGAATATTATTTAACTTTGATTTTTTTTATGTTTAATATAAATTTTATTTGCATAATTGGTTTTTATTACCATTAATTTATATAGTTTTATATTATATATTCTAAATAATTTTTTAAAAACAAATTTAGAAAAAAACTATTACCAAGTGTTTTACAGATGGAATTAATCCGTTGGCATCTGATAGTAGCATTCACAGACAGCCTTACTGACGGAATTAATTCGTCGGCATTTGACAGTAGCTGTCGCACTTACCGATGAATTTACAGACGGATATATTCGGTCGGTATTTCATACACTCACCGATAGATTTACCGACGGTACGTAGCCGTCGGTAAATCATGATATCACCAACGGAATAAAAATCCGTCAGTATATTTCAAGCGGGAATCTTTTTTTTTGGCACGCAAATTCCGTCTGTAAAACCATCGGCAAATGATTTTTTTGTTGTTCCGACCGATATAGTGACGGAATGGTGAATCACCGATGAAAGGAAGGCCAACGGATGTAATCCGTCGGTGAGGACGTCGGTAAATAAATCACCGACGAACTTGTAATCACACACCAATAGAATATGTCTGTCGGTAAAACTATGAAATCTTGTAGTGTTGCAACCAATAAATGAAAATAATCTTATAATTTCAAGTGGCAAGAGAAGTTAATTGTAATTGTCATTGTTTTTATTTTAGTTGGTAGGTATCTAGTAAATAACTGTAATATTTATTTCTTTTTAATATAGAATGTATGTCTGGATTGAGTATATTGTAATGAAAAATTCTTTGATTTGGTGTGATTCCAAAATGAGAGTGATTCTTTAGAGTGGTGTGAGGCTATTTGTTTCATAATTTCTTGCAATCTTTATTTTTCTGCAATAAAATATCAGACTTCTTTCCCTTTGTCAATTCTTTCTTTCTGCTATCTTTTCTACTAAATCCCAAAATTGTTAACTTGGTTCTTCTTGATATCGCTTGGCATTAGAATTACCTTGGTTTACGATGTAGAAGTCTCGACATTAGAAGAGGTTGGTGAATGTAAATCTTTCTTTTTGTTGAAGGGTGCAAGTTCCAATTCTTTTTCCTCTTCCATGTTAACTTCTTTCTGTTTTCATTCACCAAGAGTTTTTCCACCTCGAAGTTCAATTGCATCTACATTTTATGTTATTTGTGAAGGAGATTGATTCATCATTTGAGCTTCTAATCTTTTTATGGACGAAGCCATTTGCCCTACTTGATTTTCAATGTAATTTGCCTTTCGTTGCAAAGAGTTAACATATTGCTGCAAAGATAAACTGCTAGTAGCAAAAAGCTTCATCATCTCCTTAATTTCATTCCAATCATCATCATTAGACAAACCATTAGTATTTTGGTTTACAGGGTAATCCGGTTGTTTATAGTGGAAAGATTGTTGTGAATAGAATTCAAAAAGGTTAGGATGTCGGTTTTAAGAAAGGTAATTTGGGTTACCATAACAGAAATTCGGGTTATCTCTCCATCTAGGATTGTAAGTTTGAGAAAAAGGATCATATTTCCGTTGAGGTTGAGAGTTAAAATTACTACCTCCTATAACATTAAGTTATGCTACTTGTTCATCATGCATCTGTGATGTAACCATATTATTCGATAATTTCACCCACATCTACCTAATGTTTTGTCCATGTTTTATATATAAAATGTCTTGATATTCTTTGTTTTATGTTTTGAAGGCATTTTTGGATGAAAGATGCAAAAAGGAGTAAATTGGAGGTAATTGGCAGATTTGATGTTCAGTCAATGTTTTGTGCAGAGCGTGAGTTCTAGAGATCGAAATGAAGTGATTCTAGTGGCACTAAAAAGCTAACATCCATACCTTTCTGGAAATGTAATGCAAGAAAAATTAAAGGAGAAATATCATGCAAATCACATCTTGCAAAGTCAAATCTCACATTCTGCCAGTGTTGACCTTTGGCCATTCAAAATTTAATATCTGGAGCTATAGAAGTCCAATTGATGCAAACTCAATTTTCTTGGATTCCTAATTCAAAGACCTATCCACGCTCCAACGTTCAGCCAAAAAAATGTCATATGAGGGAGATATGATTTTCCAAAGATGACAACTGAATTTCTGCCAGCAAACAGGTTTCGTGATGAAACGAGTCCAAATTACATTCTGAAGCATCTAAACCGACATCCAAGTTTTTATATCAGCAATTTAGCTCCTCTAAGTCAGAGTTTGAAGATTTCATGCAAGGCTATTTCTTTTTTTTAGGAAAAATAGTTATTGAAGTACTTAAATGTAAACTGTCAACTTAAGGAAGGACTATTTTGTAACATAGAGACTAGGGTTTCTTAGCATATAAAAAGAAAGAGAGAAGGGGCAGAAAGCCAGCGAGAAAAAGAGAGAGAGCGAAGGAGGCAAGCGGCCACAGAGAATAAACACAAAATTCTCTCCTCTACAAACCTAAAAATCATGCTCTTTTCATTCTTTAGAAGTAGTTGTTCAATAGTTATGCAAAGCTCTTTTCTTGGTTGCAAGGACACAACAAACCTTCGGATTTCAAGAACCGTGAGATTTATTCTTCCTTCTATTTTCAGTTTATGTTATAAATGAGTATGATTGTTTTCCTATGGATATTTCCTATGATTGTTGTTGATGATTGCTAGAGCGGACTCTAAGTTATTGTTGTGAACAATCTATTGCTAAGTTTAATATCAAAACCGGAGTTGTGATTTATGAACTTGTGAAGCAACTAAGTTTGATAATTGTGGCGGAACTACGTTATTGAACCTAGGGAGAACATTTGAACAAAGTGACACAAGTTGCGGACAACTTGTATGTTAATCTTGATGAAATTATCTAGTTCTTAAAGCTACCATTAAATTGAATCATTGTGCGGACACTTTGATTGTTTGTTGGTTAGGATTAGTTATACGGCGAATCCGTTAATTAATCAACGGTAAGAAAAGATAAAATTTCAGAACATAAACTGTAATTTTTATTTCAAGGATCGGTTCTAATTTCCGTTGGTGGATGTGTGCTTGTGACCAAGGTTTGTTTTCTTGATAAGTTTCGGTTTTAATTGATTTTGTTTGCTAGTTTAATTGCTTTGCCATAGTTTAGATAATCACAAACCAAATCCCCCCAATTACATAACGTACAACATAAAAATCTGACTTGAAACTTCCTCGTGAGATTGATCCCTTTCTTGCTCTATACTATCTTGTGTGTTTTAAGCTAGGGTAATTAATTTGTGCGACCGCGACATCGCAACAATTTTAGCGTCGTTGTCGGGGAGCTAATTTTAGTTGATTGTTGTACTTGTACTGTTATTTTTATTTGCTGTGATTCAAAAAAAAAAGAGAAATAGAATTTTTGCTTGCGATGGTACCGTTCACTTGCGGCAGCGGTACTGTTCAAAACAGAGTTTTTTATGGAATTAGGTATCGGTCTTTTGTTTCCTGAAGGAAAACCACGTTCTAAACAGGACTTGTGATAAATCACTAGCCCCACCCTATTGAGGCCAAATTCCGTTGTTTTCTAGTGTTTTTAGGCAGTTTTAGTTTTCTACCATAGGATTTTCGTACAATTTGCATTGTTTTCGATCTCTTGTGTGGTTACTTTCTTTTGAGTTTTCTTAGCAATTTATGCCTGTGACCCATTCTACTAATCAAATTCAAGTGCAAATTGATCTTGAAATAGAAAGCACTTTATACAGGTTAAGAAAGGAAGCTCGCCTCAACACCATGGCTGTTGCACGACAACGAACACTCAAGGAGCTTGTTGCTCCTAACGTGGAAAATCAACCATTGTGCATAAACAATGACAATAATGTAAACTTTGAGCTCAAATTTGGTTTTATACATTTGTTACCAACATTTAATGGTCTTGCAGAAGAAGATCCTCATACTCATCTCAAGGAGTTCCATATGGTTTATGTTGGCATGAAACCAAATGGAGTTGATGAAGAACAAGTTAAGTTGAAAGCTTTCCCTTTCTCTTTGAAGGGGGCAGCAAAGGCATGGCTTTTCTCTATTCTCCCAGGATCTATTGGAACTTGGAATGCTATGAAGAAGATTTTCCTAGAGAAGTATTTTCTAGCATCTCGAGTTGCCAATATAAGGAAAGAAATATGTGGGATTCAACAATCTCATGGAGAGACACTTTCCGAGTATTGGGAAAGATTTGAGCAACTATGTATTCAATGCCCTCATCATCAAATACTCGATCAGCTGCTCATTCAATATTTCTATGAAGGATTAATGTCTACTGACTGTAGTATCATTGATGCTACAAGTGGAGGTGCATTGGTGGATAAGACACCCGAGGCTGCACGCCAATTGTCTCAAACATGGTAGCCAACTCAAAACAATTTGGCACTCGTGGAGACTTCTCCAACAAACGAGTAAATGAGGTAAGTATTTCTAACCTTGAAAATAAAGTTAATGATCTTACTTCTCTTGTGCGTTCTTTGGCTTGTGGAAATGTGCAGCAGGTGAAAGTTTGTAGTATATGCTCCTTACAAGGACATGCTTCGGATATGTGCCCAACAATGCAAGAAGATTACATTGAACAAGCTCATGCAATTGATGGAGCATTCAACGGACAGGCCCAGCGTAAATATGATCCCTTTTCCAACACGTACAATCTCGGATGGATTTCAGCCCCAACAAAATTATCAAGCAAGACAACCTGCTCCATTTACAAACTCCAATGTTATGGGGTCGTCATCTAATGATGATCTTCGTGAGATGATGAAAACTCTGGCTTCTAATATTGTTACCTTGCAACAAAATGTCATGTCTTTTCAACGAGAAACAAGGTCAAGTATTCACAACTTGGAAAAGCAAATGGGGCAAGTAGCTTCAAGTGTAGGGAAATTGGAAGCACAAATGAATGGAAAGTTGCCCTCCAAAGCATTGAATCCAAAAGAGAATGTTAGTGCTATCATGCTGCGAAATGGGAAAGAATTTGAAGAGAAAAAGTTGAAACAAATTGAGATGGAGGAGGAAGAAGAGATAGAAACTAAATTGAGTATAAAGAAAGAACATCGTCCTCCTCCACAAACTGAAACAAAGACCAACACTCCAAATGTAACTTCTCACTCTAATTCCAGTTTTAAAACAATTCCACCCTTTCCTGTGAGTTCTTCTAGGTCAAAGAAAGAAAATAAAGAAAAAGAGATCTTAGAGGGTTTTAAGAAAGTGAAACTGAACATTCCTTTGCTTGATGCTATCAAGCAAATTCCTAAGTATGCAAAATTCTTGAAGGAGTTGTGTACTACCAAGAGAGCTTTCAAACTAAAAGGTCATGAAACGGTAAGTATGGGTGAAGTTGTATCTGCCATTGTTCAAAAGAATCTGCCTTTGAAACAAAAAGACCTAGGTGCGTTTACTATCCCATGTGTTATTGGTAATGCTAGTTTTAAAAGAGCTTTATGCGATTTAGGTGCATCCATTAGTGTTATGCCCAAACATGTTTATGATTCTCTTAGTCTTGAGCCTTTGAATAAAATTAGCATTGTAATACAACTTGCGGATCGTAGTTTTGTTTACCCACTTGGTGTGATAGAAGATGTCCTAGTCAAGATTGATAGTTTGGTTATTCCATGTGATTTTTATATTCTTAATATAGAACATGATTCTTGTGATTCATCAACCAACACTCCTATATTGTTTGGGAGACCATTCTTGAAAACCGCCAACACAAAGATTGATTGTGGTAAGGATACCTTGTCTATGGAGATGAAAAAATTGAATTCAATTTTCATGACGCAATGAAATATCTTTATAGCAATGTTTATTCTATCACATGTTATGACCAAATTGATAAGTGTGTGCAGCAAGTTTGTGATTTTGATTGCGAAGACGGATTAAGCATAGCTTTGAGCTATGGCTATGATTTCACCAAGATAGAAGAGATGGAGAGACACGTGTGTGTTCCCTAAAACATGCACGAATCAGTATTGGCCTTACAAGCTTTGCAAACTGTTCCCCATGGTAATGTCTTTGTTGATTTAGTACTCTCACATAAAAAGCTTTTGTCATCTATTTTACAGGCCCCCGAGTTAGAATTAAAACCTTTACCCGATAATTTGAAATATGTATTCATTGGCGACAACAATACACTTCCCGTTATCATAGCAAAAGGTTTGACAAGTATGCAAGAGGAAAAGCTTATGAAGTTATTGTGTGATCACAAGACGGCCAATGGATGGACTTTAGCCAACATCAAGGGCATTAGTCCCTCAATGTGTATGCATCACATACTATTGGAGGACAACGCAAAACCAACAAGGGAAATGCAAAGGAGGTTGAACCCGCCTATGATGGAGGTAGTGAAAGCTGAAATTTTGAAATTGTTAGATGCAGGAGTCATTTACCCCATTACCGACGCGTAAATGGGTCACGCCAATCCATGTGGTGCCCAAAAAGACCGGAATCACGTTGGTGAAAAACAAAAATGATGAGCTCATTCCTACTCGCATCTCGAGTGGATAGAGAATGTGTGTTGATTACAAAAAGCTCAATCTTTCTACACGCAAAGATCATTTCCCATTACCATTCATGGATCAAATGCTTGAAAGCCTAGCAGGTAAGTCTTTTTATTGCTTTCTTGATGGATATAGTGGATACCATCAGATTGTTATTAATCCTGAGGATCAAGAAAAGACTATATTTACATGTCCATTTGGTACATATGCATATAGGAGAATGCCTTTTGGTCTTTGTAATGCTCCTGTAACTTTTCAAAGATGCATGATGAGTATTTTTTCTGACTATGTTTAAAGAATAATCGAGGTTTTTATGGATGATTTCAGGGTGTATGGTGATTCTTTTGATAAATGTCTAGAAAATTTATCTTTAATCTTGAAAAGGTGTATTAAAACTAACCTTGTCTTGAACTATGAAAAGTGTTATTTTATGGTAGAACAAGGAATAGTTCTTGGGCATGTTGTGTCTTCACGTGGATTAGAGGTTGATAAAGCTAAGATGGATGTTATTTCATCATTGCCTTACCCCTCATACGTGAGGGAAGTTCATTCTTTTCTAGGCCATATAGGTTTCTATCGATGCTTTATCAAAGATTTCTCGAAGATTACAGCACCCTTGTGCAAACTATTAGCCAAAGAAGTGGATTTTGTGTTTGATCAAGCATGTAAAGATGCCCATGATGAGCTTAAGAGACATGTCACATCTACCCTATCATCCAACCACCAAATTGGGATGAACCTTTTGAGATAATGTGTGATGCGAGTGACTATGCGGTAGGAGTTGTGCTTGGGCAAAGAATTGGGAAGAATTTGCATGTTATCGCCTATGCTTCTCGTATGTTGGATGGAGCACAATGCAATTACCATACAACTGAAAAGGAACTTTTTGAAGTGGTGTTTGCTCTTGAAAAATTCAGGTCATATCTACTTGGTACAAAAGTCATTGTTTTTACCGACCATGCAGCTCTCGGGTATCTTTTGAAGAAGAAGGAGTCCAAACCAAGACTGATTAGGTGGATCTTGCTTTTACAAGAATTTGATCTTGAGATCAAAGACAAAAAAGGTGTCGACAACCATGTGGCTAATCACTTGAGCCGACTGAGGACCGAGGATATACAGATCGAAACAATAAGAGAGACATTCCCCGATGAGCAGTTGTATATGTTGCATTCCTCTACAAGACCATGGTATGCTGATTTGGTAAACTATTTAGTCACCAAAGAATTCCCTCCAGGTTTGTCTAAACCCTAAAAAGATAAGTTACAAGCTGATGCTAAATATTATTTTTAGGACGATCCTTACCTTTGGAAATTTTGTGCGAATCAAGTAGTTAAGAGGTGTGTACGCAAGATGAATTTCATTCCATTCTCACTTTTTGTCATTCTCATTCTTGTGGTGGGCATTTTGGAGCAAAAAGAACAGCCCACAAGGTACTTGAAAGTGGTTTCTATTGGCCTTCTATTTTTAAAGATGCATATCACTTCGCAAACCATGTGAAAAATGCCAAAGAACAGGTAATATCACTCATAAGAATCAAATGCCTTTAACGAATATTCTTGTAATTGAAATTTTTAATGTTTGGGGTATTGACTTTATGGGTCCATTTCCTTCTTCATTTGGCAATCTTTATATTCTTCTTGCTGTTGATTATGTGTCTAAATGGATTGAGGTGAAAGCCACACGAACTAACAATGCTAAGGTTGTTTTAGATTTTGTTAGGACTCACATATTTGACAGGTTTGGAATCCCTAAAGCTATCATTAGCGATCGTGGCACTCATTTCTGTAATCGTTCCATGGAAGCATTGCTACGCAAATATCATATGACTCATCGAACTTCCATAGCATATCATCCTCAAACGAATGGCCAAGCTGAAATTTCAAATCGAGAAATCAAGTCCATTTTGGAGAAAAAACAAGTGCAACCTAACCGGCGAGATTGGAGTCTACGTCTTAGAGATGCACTTTGGGCTTATCAGACTGCTTATAAATCACCTATAGGAATGTCACCTTATAGAATGATTTATGGGAAAGCATGGCATCTACCTGTGGAGCTTGAACACAAAGCTTTTTGGGCCATTAAACAATGTAACATGGATTATGATGCTGCTGGGATTGCAAGAAAACTGCAACTACAAGAGTTGGAAGAAATTCAAAATGATGCTTACGAGAATGCAAGGACTTACAAAGAAAAGACTAAGAATCTTCATGACAGAATGCTTACAAGAAAGGAGTTTCATGTTGGAGATAAAGTCCTTCTTTATCATTCGCGTTTGAAACTTTTTCCTAGAAAATTACGCTCTCGTTGGATTGGACCCTTTGTTGTTTCTAATGTTTTTCCTTATGGTGCAGCTTGAAATTACAAGTTTAGAAACCAACAAAGTACTCAAGGTCAATAGGCATCGTTTGAAACCTTTCTATGAAGGTTGGACGGTAGAACTCACCGCTTCTATAGAGTTAGCGAACCAATCTATGAAGAATGAGCATGCCACATGTCAAGCCAATGATATAAAATAAAAGCGCCATCGGGAGGCAACCCAAGACAAAAAAAAAAAATCAGATTTGCTTTCTTTTTCCTTATCTTTTATTTTTTCGCATTTTAATTTATTTTCTGTCATTCTCTTATGTTCCTTTGCTTTTATTTCAACATTGAGGACAATGTTGTGTTTAAGTGTGGGGGTATTGGGAGAATTTTAGTTTTCTTTGTTGTTCTAAAAACAAAAAAAAAATTTATGTTTGATCTTTTTAACTCCCATTGGTTTTTGAGAATATGAGTATTATGTATGAGAATTAATTGGGATAGATGAATATATAAATCAAATGAAGAAGTATGCATGCAAATTTTAAGGTTTAATTGGTTTAGGGATTGACTTTGAGAATATGCCATGTTGACTTTATAGTGTTATACCAATGCAAGCTTTTGAGCCTTCAACATTATATTCTTTGAGTGTGCATTCTTTCAATGATATGTATCTTTAGAACTTGCTTCATATCTTATTGAGATTATATTCCATTACAAATATACATGAACATGATAAAAGGCATTATGAATTTTAATCACTTGAACCAAAAAGTCAACCTAAAGCATATTATCCTTAGTGAGCCCCTTTTGAGCTTGTTTATCTTTTCTTTGCTTTATCCATGTATAAGCCTTAACTTTTTATATGTTTTCCTTTTCCCCCTTGCCAAGGATTAGTAGAGCATATACTTATGATATCTCATGGAATTATGGTTGGAAATTATGTGAAAAGAAAGAAGAAGTGATGCTTGATGAAAAGATGGGCAAAGTTGCCAAAGGTAAAAAAAAAAAAAAAAAAAGAAAAAGAGACAAAAAAAGGAAAAAAAGAAAAAGTGTTCCTTTATGTTCTTAAGATTTTATGTTGAAAGAGCTTGAAATCAAAAGAAGTTAAGCATTGGTGATTAAAGATGAACAATTTATGTGATTTGATGGAATATCTTGTTTGAAATATCATTTTTCAGAATGCTCTACTTTCTTTGGTTTGAACCTTTCCTTTTACTTTCTTTTACCTCACCTTAACCTTAGCCCCATTACAACCGGAAAATAAGACCTTTTGATTCATGTAGTACTTGTAATAAGTTGCTAATGGAGATGAGATTGAAAAGCAAGCTTATGGTAGAACATACTCTTTGATTGAATTTGAGAGATTTAAACACATAAACCCTAACCACATGAGTGTTAGAGTGTATATCAATGAGAGGACCTATCACTTTGGCATGGCATAGATTTCATTTAAATCCCGACGATTGATTGAGTTTTGAAGTTTGCATGTAAATGAATTCATGAGAATTATACTATTTATCCTTCATGATTATATTCTTGTTTATAATGCGTATATTCTTGGACATAGATGGGAGATTAAGAGATTGATCATAGTTTTTTTTCAATTTGATTTTATTTATCCTTTCTCAAGGACGAGCAAGAGCTAAGTGTAGGGGCATTTGATGTAACCATATTATTCGATAATTTCACCCACATCTACCTAATATTTTGTCCATGTTTTATATATAAAATGCCTTGATATTCTTTGTTTTATGTTTTGAAGGCATTTTTGGATGAAAGATGCAAAAATGAGTAAATTGGAGGTAATTGGCGGATTTGATGTTCAATCAATGTTTTGTGCAAGAGCGTGAGTTCTAGAGATCGAAATGAAGTGATTCTAGTGGCACTAAAAAGCTAACATCCATACCTTTCTGGAAATGTAATGCAAGAAAAATAAAAGGAGAAAGATCATGGGAATCACATCTTGCAAAGTCAAATCTCGCATTCTGCCAGTGTTGACATTTGGCCATTCAAAATTTAATATCTGGAGCTACAGAAGTCCAATTGATGCAAACTCAATTTTCTTGGATTTCTAATTCAAAGACCTATCCACGCTCCAACGTTCAGCCAAAAACAATGTCATATGAGGGAGATATGATTTTCCAAAGATGACAACTGAATTCTGCCAGCAAACAGGTTTCGTGATGAAACGAGTCCAAATTACACTCCGAAGCATCTAAACCGACATCCAATTTTTATATCAGCAATTTAGCTCCTCTAAGTCAGAGTTTGAAGATTTCATGCAAGGCTATTTCTCCTTTTTAGGAAAAATAGTTATTGAAGTACTTAAATGTAAACTGCCAACTTAAGGAAGGACTATTTTGTAACATAGAGACTAGGGTTTCTTAGCATATAAAAAGAAAGAGAGAAGGGGCAAAGCAGCCAGAGAAAAGAGGGAGAGCGTAGAAGGAGGCAGCAGCCACAGAGAATAAACACAAAATTCTCTCCTCTACAAACCTAAAAATCATGCTCTTTTCATTCTTTAGAAGTAGTTGTTCAATAGTTATGCAAAGCTAAGCTCTTTTCTTGGTTGCAATGACACAACCTTCGGATTTCAAGAACCGTGAGATTTATTCTTCCTTCTATTTTTAGTTTATGTTATGAATGAGTATGATTGTTTTCCTATGCATATTTCCTATGATTGTTGTTGATGATTGCTAGAGCGGACTCTAAGTTATTGATGTGAACAATCTATTGCTAAGTTTAATATCAAAACCGGAGTTGTGATATATGAACTTGTGAAGCAACTAAGTTTGATAATTGTGGCGGAACTACGTTATTGAACCTAGGGAGAACATTTGAACAAAATGACACAAGTTTCGGACAGCTTGTATGTTAATCTTGATGAAATTATCTAGTTCTTAAAGCTACCATTAAATTGAATCATTAGTGCGGACACTTTGATTGTTTGTTGGTTAGGATTAGTTATACGACGGATCCGTTAATTAATCAATGTTAAGAAAAGATAAAATTTCGGAACATAAACCGTAATTTTTGTTTCAAGGATCAGTTCTAATTTCGTTGGTGGATGTGTGCTTGTGACCAAGGTTTGTTTTCTTGATAAGTTTCGGTTTTAATTGATTTTGTTTGCTAGTTTAATTGCTGCCATAGTTTAGATAATTACAAACCAAATCCCCCCAATTACATAATGTACAACATAAAAATCTGACTTGAAACTTCCTCGTGGGATCGATCTCTTGCTTGCTCTATACTATCTTGTGTGCTTTAAGCTAGGGTAATTAATTTGTGCGACCGCGACATCGCAACAATCTGAGAACAAAATTCAACAGTGTGATCATTCATGCTGAAAATAGAACAAGTTTGAGAAATAGCAACACCATACATCAAGGATCTAACAAAGGAAGTAAGTTCTTTTTGGCTAGAAGAGAGAGCTTCAATTTTAGATTCTAAGTTAGAACTACTTACCTCGTTTACTCGTTTGGTGTAGGCGTCAGTTGTCGTACCAAAATTCTTTGAGTTTGTTGCCATGTTGGTGATCAAATAACAAGCATCTTTCAGGGTTTTCTCAACCAATACACCAACACTTGCTGCATCAATTGTACTCTTATCTTGTGGCATCAATCCTTTATAGAAGTATTGAATAAGCAATTGATTGGGTATCTGATGATGTGGACATTGATTG
The DNA here is from genome assembly GCA_019202695.1 of Populus x sibirica. NCBI lineage: Eukaryota > Viridiplantae > Streptophyta > Magnoliopsida > Malpighiales > Salicaceae > Populus > Populus x sibirica. The sequence continues at coordinate 559,875 of JAGMVL010001781.1, forward strand.
TACAGCTTTTTCAAATCGTCCTAGTATTTGAAAAGAGTTTCGCCATGTAATTGTCAAATACCATATATTTCCTTCCTTATGTTTATGGCTCGAGAAGCAGGAAAGTACTTTTCAAGTATAAACACCCAACAAAAAAAAATAAAGCCAAAAATGACTCCATCACGTTAAATCGACAACAACATAGTTTTTGGCTGTCAATTTCTAAATCGGCAGTGACATAGTTTGGCTGCCGATTTTTAAATCGATAGTGACACTATAAAATCCAATAAAAATTAGTGTTGGACCGACCTATTCTAATGGAAAATTAGAATAGAAACCAATCTAAGATAAGCTAAAAGGGGAATAAGGATAACCATTGTCCAGCAACCAAACACTCTACCTTATTTAAGAGGGGATATAAATAAAACAGGGGAGAGAGAGAGAGAGAGGGCGACTTTTCCTCTTCCCAACCCAGCTACAACAGCTGCATGTGTTCAACTGCATGCTCTTGCCCCTTTCCTCCTTCCCACAAAAAGTTGAACCAAACCCAGGTGCATGTGCCTTCCTTAAGCATGAGAGAGAGGAGAGAGAGCTTGGGAGGAGGCTGAACAGCTACAAACATGAATGGAGTATAGGCCTAGATCCATTGGGAAGCTGACAGGAGGGGAGAAACCGAATGAGATGAAGAAGAGGGAAAAAAATTGAGAGAAAAAGGGAAGAAATATTGTCAAGCCCTTCCTAAAACTACTTAGATCCGTGAGGTATGCACCATGACATTTCTTTATCTATTCTTGAGTACTTGGAAATGAAAGGAAGAAGAAAACCATAAGGGAGTGCCCAAAATTTGTACACCAACTATTAAAGAAAAAACTACGCTAAAATGAGGGATAAAAAATGGGGTTGAATAAGTGATCTAAACCCAGAACATTCAACAAGAGAGATGGAAAATTTTGAATACACAAACCTAGTAAGAGGACTGGCCATAGTGAGGGCTGGATAAATTCTGAACTTAAGTAACAAAATGCATAAATGATGATCTTATCAGAACTCTAGAGACATACTTGAACCAAAAACAGAATCATACGTGAGTTAATGATGAAATTTATGCATATTGAGTTGCTGAAGTTATATGTAAATATGTTAAATTGATGTTAAGTGCAAATTGGTGTTGTTAATAAACCTTGAAAGGCATGTTGAAAGTTAAAACATGAATTGCACTAATAATGTTTTGGTTTTGTTGGTGTGATGAATGGACATGGGTAGTAGTGAATCAAAGAATAGATGTGTGTTTGTGAATTGTGATTGTGACTATGCATGTGATATAATATGATGAATTGTATGTACAAATTTGGGAGTGTTGGGCAATAATCTTCCGACCAAGAGGGGAGAGATAAACCATGAAGAACTATGCATAATGAACACACTTAGTGACAAGAGCTGAATTAGAAATAGGACCCTTATGTGTTGAAGAATTATTATGAGTTGTGTTGATGCATTACCAAGTTACAATTGAGAATGTAAAAGTGTATTGTTGTAGCAATGCTAGATGTCGATATTGGAAAAAATGATTTGGGAAAACCTTGCTAAATGAACATGTGTCGATGTTTGTGTTGGTTATGATGAATGATAAATGGAGTGTAATTCGATGAGGTTCTATGTCCATCTAGGTTAAGAAACATTGGTAGAGGGAAGCCTCGCATAAGTCTTACGCTTGGCCGAAAGTAAGAAGTGAAACCAGAAACGACTCAATTGTCGTTGTCGATTTCTGAATTGGAAGCGACAGGGTTACGTTGATCATTTCTGAGTCGGCAACGACTAAATTTTCATCAACAATTTTGGTGTTAGCAGCAAATTAGTTCTCACTGCTGAAATGTGGTGTCAACAATGAATCAGATCTCATTACTGAAATGTGGTGGCAGCAGTGAATTGGTTCTCGCTGACGAATCTATGTTCTAATGAATTAGTTTGCTAGTGAATCTATATCACCATCGAACCAGTTTTGCTAACAATTCTGCGTTCCAATGAATCAGTTCGCTAGCGAATTTGCGTTACTAGCTAACCAGTTTTTGCTAACTAATTTCTACAACAGATTTATGTATCTGAATTGGTTCGATGATTAAAATGATTGCATTATGTGATTGTGTAATATGTGGAACACTTGAATGTGAATAAATGGATTCTTGAAATATGTATGGTGATGAGTCATGTGATTTCAGAATGCAAATGTGCTAATTTGTGCCATTGATGTATTAGGTGATGCGATCGGAATTGGACCTTTGACTGCACAAGGACACCCCACAGGAGGGACAAATACCTTTCTTTTATATAACGTTAATGTTCTGAAATAACTTGTTTGAGGATGATATATTATTTCATTATGAAGAATGTGAAATCGATCATGAAATGTTGATTGAATCGTTGATGAATGTTAAATCGACTATGAAATGTTGATTGAGTTGTTGATGAATATTTAATCGATTATGAAATTTTGATTGAGATATTAATTAGTTTTGGCTAATGGCCTCCGAGATAGACGACCGTGTTGTGATTGATGATTAGCTTCGGCTAATGGCATCTAAGATGGATGACCGAGTTGTGATTAATGTCTACCTTCGGCTAATAGCTTCTGAGATGGATGACCGGGTTATATTTGATGATTAGCTTCATCTAATGGCACCTAAGATGGATGACCAAGTCATGATTGATGATTAGCTTCGGCTAATGGCACCCGAGATAGAGGACTGGGTCGTGTTTGATGATTAGCTTTGGCTAATGGCAATCGAGATGGATGGCCGAGTTGATATTGATGATTAGCTTCGACTAATGGATAACCACGTTGTGTTTGATGATCAACTTCAACTAATGGCATCCAAGATGGATGACCGAGTTGATTATGATGATTGGCTTCAACTAATGATATCTGTAGAAATGACGAGTTTGAATTTGTGATTAGTTTTGAATAATGACATCCGAGACAGATGACCGAGTTTAAATGTTGCGATTAGCTAAAGCTAAAAGTATCCAAGGTGAATGACCGGGTTAAGGTGAAGTAATTAACCCCGATTGATGTTAAACTTCGGCCCAACAACTCCTATGGAGAGGTTAGGTGTGTGAGAGAAAAATACTCTTAACGAAATAATAAGAGATGTACAATGCATATAACAAGTAAAAGAAGGAATCTATCCATTCTAAGTTAATAACAAAAAGTAACGATAACGTACTTCTAGTTGTTTATTATTATGTTAGATTATTTACAATTATTATATCCATGTTATTTTTATAAAAGGGAAATCACACAATCAAGATGCGTAGGAAAGCCGATTCCAGAGGTTCACATATTTTGAAATGTGCTATGTAATAGTATGTCTTAAGTGTTATGTTGAATATTTTCCATTCGGCACTTTTATAAAGACTTGTAATGAAAACTGTAATGAAACAAGGATATGGATGTGCGGACATGTAGATAAGATGTTATGAATATATTTTTGTGGCATTCTCTTTTATGAGGATGTTGTGTTGTGAAATCATAGGAGAATCGTATGAAAGAAAGTACTAGTTATGTAAAATTATCATTCAGTACTCGTGTATAAACTAGTGTTGATAACGAGACTATAACAAGAATACAAACTCATGAGTATGTCAATATGATGTAATATAAATGTATGAATATGAAAATATAATATTATAGGCATGTGTATTGAGTATCTGTCTTATGAGAATATTGATTTACGAAAACTGTATTCGTATGATGTCACGATAAGGAAGGAAACCTAATTACTAATTCACAGAATGTCATTATGAGAAGTATTGAGAACTTAAAAAAAAATCCACTGATTTTGGATTTAAAAAAGCCGGGTCGTTACATCAAGGAACTTCCTTTTCAAGTCGTTCCATGTGCGAATAGATCCGAAAGGCATAAAAAAGAACCGCTCTTCAGCTGCCCCTTTCAAAGTGAAAGGAAAGGCTTTCAATTTGACTTGATCCTCCTCCACTCCTTGTGGTTTCATTCCATTACACACCATATGAAATTTCTTTAGATGTGAGTGATTGCGAGATACTTAAAAGAAGGTAATAAGTATATAAAAATAGATTTAAGCTCAAAATTAACATCATTAATATGAATACATAGAGGTTGGCTGTCAAGATTTGGAGCGGCAAGCTCTTTAAGTGTTCAACACTTTTGGATAGCCATCTCAAAGTGATTTTTGATTGATGAAGTTGATGACATTGATGGTGAGGCTCCTTAAGTGTTCAACATTTTTGGATAGCCATCTCAAAGTGATTTTTGATTGATGAAGTTGATGACGATGATGGTGAGGTATTTGGACCAATATAGATTCTGTCTAGTGAGGATGATTCTCCATCTTTAAACATAGGTTGAAAGGAGGGTTAAACGAACAAGTCTTCTCCTCTAATTCTCGGGTTTGATGAGGATCGTGAAGGGGTGATCGAATCGGAGAATGATATTTTGAAAAGCATCGAGAATCTAACGACTTACAAAAAAAAATTCACCGATTTTGGCTACGAAAAAGCTGGGTCGTTCCAATCTCGGTTTCATGTCCTTCAACATTGGATTTGCTTTTTATTGGGTTCCCTCTACCTCATAACCCAAGAATAATGCTTAACGGGTTAACTCATATTGACTTGGCTCATTTTTTATATTATTTTTGTAATTAAAGTTTTTATAAATTCCATCGTTCAACATTGGCTCTGACATAATCGATTAAGAATTAAGCTTCATAATTTATTTTTATTTGCTCTTTATGAGGTTATCCCAGTCTTATGACAAGAGTCGCGGATCTAGCAAGTTAATCCAGGTTAAATCAAGTCATTTTTTTATTTTTTTTACGAGGTTATCTCGGTCTCATGACCTGGGTCACAAGTTTGACGGATTGGCTTGGGTTGTTTTTTATGTTATTTTTTTTTATTGATTTTTTTTTAGTCTCATCATTCAACATTGGACTAATTAGGAATTGCACATTTGTAATTTGTTTCAATTTTCTTTTTGTGGGATTATTTCGGTCTCATGACTTGAAGTCGCGAGTTTGACAAGTTAACTCGGGTTGCTTTTTTAGATCCTTTTTTAATTGATTTTTTTCAATTTCATCCTTCAACATTGGGTTGATTGGAAATTAGGCTTTCTAATTTATTTTTGATTTGTTTTTTATGGGTTATCATAGTCTCATAACCTAAGTCACATATTTGACATGTTAACTCGGGTTGACTCAAGTCAATCTAATATGTTTTATTTTAATATTAAAAAAATATATCATCTTAAAAAAATTTGTGAATCAAACTATGTTTTACGGGTCGTCCACAACTTGGATTGACTTGTGGAATGAATTGAATTGATCTATACGATTCCACAAACTTTACTAAGAGGTAAGAATCCTAAACTCCAATTTTTACAAAAAAAAAAAATTGTAATTATGTAAAGTTCATGGAATGATAGTGGATATTTTCATACGTCATTCGTCTGCCAATTACATGGCTATCAGAACTCATTTTCACTTGGGAAAATCATTAGTGCAAGTTCCATAATATATATATATACACACACACATACACACATATATAATGGACCCTCATGGCAGGACCCCTGATATTTCTCTTTCAGATATGCAGACAATGATAAATAAATATATGAACGTAAAATCATTGGCTGCATCTGTGAAAGAGAAATGCTAGCGGTCCAGCCATGGTTGAATGGGAGAGTGATGGGTCCCTGCTTTTAGCTGGCAGAAATTTAATTTCACTGATGATGATGGGCGCGTGTGTTTGGACTGAATGGGAGTGCGGGTAGTCCCTGCTTTCAGCTGGCAGAAATTTGATTTCAGAGATGTCGACTGGCGCGTGTGTTTGTTTGTGGATATTTCTAAGATTTCATTTGCTTGATTATGATGACGTGGGCATGGTACATGATGTGGTCCTCTGGCAAGGTAGCAGATTCTGGGGCTGGACAATGATAGGGGGACACATGGGAATTTAACGTGAGTCTCACACACAAGCATGTCTATTATAGGCAAAAAAAAATTTGAGGAAGCTGACAAAAAATTTTGTTGCTATTAAAATATGTGAACTTTTTTATGAACGTTTTTCAATGGGAGAGCGATATCCTTGTTCACGAAAAAAAACTTAATGCTTCTGAGCAGGCTGGACCACTGCTATTTTTCTTTGACATATGCAAACAATGATATATATATAAAGAGCAGATAAGATCTATATGAACGAAAAATCATTGGCTCCATCTGTGAAAAAGAAATGCCAGTGGTCCAGCCATGGTGTATCCTGGTTTACGAAAAAATTATCGAGAGAATTGAATGGGAGAGCGATGCTTTCCTCATTTATTGATTTTGTTTTATTATATATAATAATAAATATTTATATTGGTAAAATTAAACACAAATTAATATTAGAAAAAAACTAGTTTTAACTATTAAAATTTAATTTTGATTACTGAAAAATTATTTTGAGACACCAAAAATATTTTTCGACCGGTATCAACATGATAGATTGAGTTTTAACCAAAAATAACGATATTGAACTAAATGACCGAAAATTTATTTTTTATCCTAACCCGTATTGACTCAGTGAGCTTGGTTTTGACTGAAAATGATGGTTTTGACCCAAAACAGCTCGAAACTCATTTTTTACCCTGGTCGACACGGTTTGATTTGTATGGATCCGGTGGACTTGGTTTTCACTGAAAATGATGGTTTTTACTTGAAACGGCTCAAAACTAATTGTTTACCCTGGTCGACATAGTTTGATTCATATGGACCCGGTGGACTCTTTTTTTTATGGAAAGAGGCGATTCACCCGAGAAAAATATATTTTTGAATTTTAAATTTTTTTTCATAGTCTAAACTAAGACTAACTAAAAGCAGAAAAATCTTGTCCTCCTCTTCACGTTTTCTTAATTCTGTTGCATCAATCGTGTGGGGAAGATATAGTGCAAGTTCACTCCACATACTTTCAGGGTTCCAAGTAATTGAATGTAAATCTTGCCATATTGCTGTAGATTAGCAAGATTTCTGTTAATTTGGAAGATATGAGCTACATTGTTATGGTTGTCATACATCTCTTTCACCACTTTCCATAGTTCAAAAAAAGATTCCAATAGCTAAATATTTCAGCAATATAATTTTCAATAGAATTAAATAACTAAGATATAACAAGTTGGTCCTTGCATTACCAAACTTCATAAGCTTATGAAGGAGAATCAGGGGGTCTAATATGGCCTATTGACATAGCCAAGTTTGTATCTGCCACCAAAAGCAATTGTCACAACTCTTGACTAATAAAAATAATTAAATTCATTTAACAAAACTGAGCCTAAATGTTGATTAGGATTTGGCTCTCTTTCTGATATATTGCAGGATTTGTTGGTACCATCAGCATTATCCATCTTGAATGGATCTTCAATAGGTTTTTTAAACAATCAGCAGGATATTAAGAATCTGTTTTGATACCATGAAGAAACAAAGGGAAAGAAGAATTTTTATTCGTAATTTTCTGTTACAGCAGCAGAGGTATAGATACACTTGATTTCTGTTACAGTAGAGGAAGTTGTGTTCACGATCAAATCAGAGTTTATCTCTATTAACTACTATCCTAACAATTATATGTAGGGCAACATAACATTGCAGTAGAAAGAAAGCTCTGCAACTTGTGTTGGAGTTAAACTAAAACTCTGCAAGTTATGTTAAGGTCAAACTCTGCAATTTGATTTGCAGGAGGACTTGCAAACCGTGTTGGAGTGGGAATCTATTGTCCTTCCTTCAATAACTAATAAATACATTTTTTTTAAAAAAATTATCTGCAAGACTTCATTACCATGTCCTTCATGTTCACATGAGTCATTTGAACATGATGACGCCACCATACTCATTCCTAGGCGAGCTTGGGACCGCCACTTTGCCGAGCGCTTCCCCACTTACATGGGCTTCCTGTGGAAGCAAGCAAGGAATTTGCACAACCCCGATAATCCTTCCAATTGGAAGAAATCGAAGCCTAGCTGGATGGATAGGAAGGTGTGGGAGGAGATGTGTGATCGGTGGGCGGGACATAACTACGAGGAGATTAGAGAGAAAAATCGGCAAAACAGGCGCGATAGCGACTCCTTAGATGCAAGGGTCCCTGCTACCTATGCTAGAGGTTTGATCTCCATAACCCAGCACCAGAATCGACTAGTAAGTGAAGTATTCATCTGAATTACCAATAATCAATGTATTTAACATTATATTTCATATGTAATTTAAAAAATGAATTCATGCAGAAGTTGAAGGCCAGAGTTAAACCAAGCTTCACTCGGGTTTACAACCCACACTTATAGGAAAGGGAGCTCTTTAGACCAAGCAATCAATCCTACTGCTGTTGCATATGTGGTTTGTGAAACTTAATTTTGTTTGTGGCAACATATTTAACCATGCATTTTATGTTCAATTGCTTAACTTGATTAATTGTTTTGTTGTTTTGATAGTCTACTCTTAAGAACGCCATGATCGAGGCACAAGGGCCCAATGTCGAGGAGCATCTATGGGTGGATTCCAATGTCCTTTGGATGACTACGAAGGACAAGCATAACAAAGGTTGTGTTCGAGGGATGCCTAGAGTATTACTAATCTATTGACATAATTTTTTGTTGGAATTTATAATATCATTTTATTAACAATTAATTTACTAACAAAAAAGCTTCATTGGTAACTTTTTCGTCAGTAATTTTTTATCAGTCAATAAGTCTGTTAATAATAAAAAAATATTATTACCGATGAATTTACTAATAGAAAAAACACACAAAAAAATAAAATTACTCACTTTATTTCGTCGGTATTTCCCTCGAAAAAATACCATATGTAATTTCATAAGTAATTATTTAAAAATATTTTTTTTAAAATCCATTTTACAAAACTATAAAATAATTAAATTAATATAAATCAACACTCTATAATACTCAAAAAGCTTGGAAAAAATAAGAACAAAATCAACTCAAAAAAATTTGCAACAAATAAATAACATGAAAAAATAAATTCAACTAAAAAAATTCATATGAAAAAAATGAAGTTGCGATTGCTAAAATTTTTAAAATCCTATAAATAAATCAATTAAAAATTGATCTCATATGAAAACAATCCTACAACAATATTTATACAATTATTAAGAACAAAAATAATTAAAAATAAAATAAAATAAAATAACAAATATAATGAAAAAAACATGAAAAAAAAGGAAAAAAGAAAAATCTTACATTGATGTGGTTGCAAGTGAAATTAAGAAGAAGACAAAAAAATTTGTAAAGTATATTAATTAAAAAAATTGAGAAGAAGGAAGAAGAAAGGAGAATAATACATGCCCGATCATGAAGGAGAAGAGAAGGAATTGAGGAGAGAAGATAAGAGAAAGAAATGGATATTGGTGTTTTTAACATATAGGGAAGAAGAAGAAGAACAACAACAAAAGAGCCTCGTCTGTTGTGAAATTAAGGATTCTAGGCTTTTTATTGGGGTGTTTTATTGATGGTTTTACAGACGGATAATTAATATTAATATTTTTAATCATTCCGTCGGTGATTCCGTCTGTAGTATTTAATTTAAATTTTCAATTTAATCAAAAATTTTCACAAACTACAAAATATCACCGACGATTTTTCAATCCGTCGGTGATTTCTTCTATAATATTTAATTTAAATTAAATTTTTCAGAAAATCGCCAAATAACACCGACAAGTTTTCAATCCGTCGATGATTTTGTCTGTAAAAAACAATAATTAACAGTGCAATTCAGAAGTGAATAGTTTCAGAGCTCTTTGAAAAATACCGATGGAATTTTTCGTTGGTGATTCCTTTTATAATTGACATGATGAATAATATTCACAATTTATCAACGATTTTACCGACAGAATTTACTGACAGAACGCATCATTATATTTTTTGTTTTGTTTTAATTATTTTTTTTTCACTGTAATTTTTTTAGTATATACCGGGAGAATATTTCGGTCAAAAATTTACTGATAGAAATATTTTTTTGATATTTCTGTTTGCATTTATCAATTTTCTAGTAACCGGTGAGACCAAAGCACCTTAAGAAGCAGGCTGCTTCCCTTGGCGGTCCATTCTTCTCGCAGCCTGCGCCGACCATGACACAGCAGTAGATTCAAGATGTGGCAGCGCAGTAATGAGCCAGCACCTACAGGCAGAGCATAAGGAGTGGCAGCGTCGACAAGCACAAGCAGCAGTTGCTCAATGGGCACTCCGAGAGCAGCTGCAAGCTGTTGAGGAAGAACGTCGCTGCGAGCAGGAGCGAGATGAGGCCCAAATAGGTCAAATATAGGCTGAGATCATGACGCTCCAGAAAGAGCTTAGAGATCATGCTCAATTCACGGACTCCAGATTCAACAGTTTCGAGGACCATCTTGAGGACATCTTGCAGCGTAAAGGCTTTTCCTTACCAAACTCGCAGCCGCCTCAAGATTCAGATGAGGACCGCCAAGATAAGGGTCTTTAATCATTGCTCCTTGAGAATGGTAACCGTATTAGCAACGTTTTTTAGTTTTTTTTATCAGCAACGGTTTTAGCGATGGTATAACGGAGCTAGCAACGGTTTTAGTGACGGTTTACCGCAGCTAGCGATGGTTTCAGCGACGGCATCAGCAACGGTTCACCACAAGGAACAATATTTAGCAACTGTTTCAGCAAAGGTTACACAGTAATCAGCAACGGTCTCAACCATATTTCATAATAGTAATTAGCAACGGTTTTTCTGACAACAGCAACGGCATAATTTTATACAAACTGATGTGTCATTATTCTTTTTCTGGCAAGTTTAATCAATTAATTACATTCGTAATCAATAGATGCACGCCAAATCAGTTGTAGTATAATTATTTTGTTTGTAAATCATTTTCCTTTTTCTCATACTCAATCGCCCGCATGTCATCCACATGATCCCTTGACGACAGAGACAAACACTTGAAGTAACTTTCGTCCTTGTCATTTTTTTCTTACTTGCCCGTGGTCCCTTAATAGTGGAATTCGATACTTCACGATAAAGACAAATTTTCGTCCTCATCGTTAATTAATCTTGCAAATATGCGGTACCATAAAACAAACAAAAAAATATTGCAAATGCTATTTTTTTTTACTCGCCCATGTGATATCCACATAATTCCTTGATGAAGGATTTAGACACTTGATGATAAAGATAAATAAGTGAAGTAACTTTTATTTTTGGTCATTAATTAATTAATTAATCGTGCATACCTGTCATACCAAAAAGAAAAAAAAAACAAACAAAAAACAGAGGAATCTTGTATATACCATTTAGCTCTTTAATTTGTTCCTACTCGTCCACTTGATATCCGCATGATTCCAAGTCATCCTGGATTTTGCTTCCAAGAGTACAAAAACAATTTGTCGAGAGCTAATTGTGATAAGAATTGAAACCCTGTGGATGCACACTGTTATAAAAACTTGTGATATATCAAATTGTTGAAATATATAGCCCCATTTTCATTACCAAATATTATTCCCATCCCTTCTCATGATCATGCAGCAGCAAACCCCCCTTCTCCTGGCCTTCCTTCTCTTTGTCCTCGCTGTATTGAGATTACGGAAGAAATCAAAAGGCCATGACTCAAGTTGTAAACCACCTCCAGGACCACGGGGATTACCCATCATCGGAAACATCCATCAGCTAGCTGCCTCTGTAACTGTACCCCATCGTCTCTGTGCACACTGGGCGAAGAAATACGGACCAATCATGCAACTTAAGATTGGAGAAGTTAATACTGTTATTATTTCTTCACCAGAAGTAGCAAAAGATGTGTTCAACGATATCAATTTTGCTGAAAGACCTGACCTCCTAGTTTCACAAATCATGCTTTATAATGGCCAGGGCCTTACGTTTGCACAATATGGAGACCATTGGAGACAAATGCGAAAAATTTGCGTATTGGAGCTATTTAGCGCAAAACGTGTACGCTCATTCAAATCAGTTAGGGAAGAAGAGGTATCGAACTTAATCAGATCCATCCGTTCGAAAGCAGGTTCACCAATCGACATTAGGAAAATGCTTTTGGATTTGTCAAATGTCATCACTTCAAGATCAAGCATTGGTACGAAATACAAAAACCAAGCTGCACTGTTACACGTTGTTGAACAAGTGACAAGGGCAGTAGCAGGTATAAATGTTGTAGATATATTCCCTTCCTCTAGATTGTTACGCATGATCAGTCAATTTAGGTCTGGTCTCCAAAGGTTGCAAGAAGAAGCGGATCAGATGCTTCAAGACATTATAAATGAACGTAGAGCCCAGAGGGTAGAGAAGAAGACAGGTGAAATTGAAGAGGAGGATAATATTCTGGATGTGCTTCTGAATCTCCAAGATGATAGAAGCTTTGAAATTTCAACAGATAGCATCAAATCAATTATCCTGGTTAGTGAACATACGCATGCTTCACTTTTCATATATATAATATCTACACGCACGTCTAAAGATGCACAAATCAATCTCTATACATATCGTGTTTCAATCTAAACATTGTCTAACGTAAGGTATACCGGCCACGAATCAGTTTTTCAATCTATCTCTGTATGTAGCTAGCATCAAATCTATCCCCTTAGTTAATACTAATCAAATTTCACATACAAGAAGGTCAAATAATATGAACCTTACTCAGTACGTAGTCTTCTTAATTTCAGGAGATCTATACTGGTGGGAGTGAAACATCAACAACGGTTTTGGAATGGATAATGTCAGAATTGATGAAAAACCCTAGTGTAATGGAAAAGGCACAAAAGGAAGTGAGGCAGGTCTTCAACAAGTTTGAGAATGTTGATGAAACAATTGTTGACAATTTAAATTTCATGAAGCTGGTCATCAAAGAATCTTTGAGATTACATCCTCCCGGAACTTTCATTCCCAGAGCATGCAGTAAGACTTGTCAAGTTAATGGATATACCATAGAAGCTAAGACTAAAGTAATGGTTAATGCATGGGCTATTGGAAGGGATCCTAAATACTGGACTGAACCTGAGAAATTCTATCCTGAGAGATTCTTACATAGTTCCGTTGATTATAAAGGTGCCAACTTTGAACTCGTCCCATTTGGTGCTGGAAGGAGAATGTGCCCAGGAATGCTGTTTGGTATGGCCACCGTCGAGTTTACTCTTGCGCAGCTGTTATACCATTTTGATTGGAAACTTGCAGATGGAGCAACGCCGGAAGCTCTTGACATGCAGGAGATTTTCGCTTCCACAATGAGAAGAAAACATGATCTTATAGTAGTCCCCATCCCGCGCCGTCCTTAATTTCTCCGTGGAATCAATTGTCCATGTGTTGTTCCAATAGGAATTATGAATATCTTATTGTCTTTAAATAAAACGCACCTTTTCTTTATGTAGCTTTTAATTTAAAAGCGTAATGTTCTTGTGACAGCATATAATTTTTAATACATATATCTTATAAGAAGATGTGTTTTTAATTATTATAATAAGATTTTGAAATCATAGAAAATATATCATATTACATTCAACATTCAACATTCAACATTCAACATGTGACACCTGTGTCCCATATGGTATTAGAATACTATTGGTATTAGAATGCATATGGTATCAAAATACTATTTTTATATTTTTTTTAGGCAGGTGAATGTCACAGGCACTAATTACGCCAGCATTGGTATCACAAAATGTTAGAATCACAACCACTTTGTTTATTGGCACAGCCTCCACCTCTTTTTTTCCGCAACTGCTGGGCACCCATCCATTTGGCGCGAGTTCACGGTGGGCGTGGCCGCTGCTCGTGCTCGTAAGTAGGAGGCCTAGCCGAGGGCAGTTCGGTGCGGAGTGCCATGCTCGGTGATCCCAATGAGAGCTCTATGCTGGCGTGGACGTGACATGAGAATGTCGTGCGCGTGCCCATGCTTTGGATCCTCGCACGATCTCCGACATCATGGCTAGATGTGGTCGTTGCTGAGGCCTGGTCATCAGCTTTTGAGCCGAGGCAGCGGTGCCCCACTAGTTTGTCCCCATCATATCCCTCTTAGGCTTGTCCCTCGGATGTCCTTCACATCTGGCGGTGTGGACGCTATCTTCCCCGGTTGTTTCCACTTGCTCTTTACGGTTGTGGTTCGCTCGATGGGATTGTTGTCATGCATACACAGCGGCGCATGAGCGGTCATCAGGCTATTCGCGCCGGCAAGCTCTATATTGGTGCATCAAACCATTGGCCCGCTGCCCCTATCACTTTCAGCCCAAGGCCCTACATGTCTTGCAGCGAGGCGGGGTTCCTATGTTGTGTACCCACTGCGGTAGAATTTGAATGTGAAGTTGTCCCTCTTTGGGGGTGCGGGGTGAACCCAGTAGCGGCACCTGTGTTCCAGTCGAGCGGACTCCCACCAAATTGGCCCATACACGATTACTCGTGCTTTCATATGTGAAATGTGATGCTAGAAGGGGGTCTCCTCTCCATGACAGTCCTGTTTGAGCCATCCATGCTTGATGAGAATGACTCTCATGCCCGTCTCGGCCCCTCATCTCATCAACATTAGGGATCGTGCGAGTTGTTGGGTCGCTGAGGAATGCTACCTAGTTGATCCTACTAGTAGTCATATTGTCTCCAAGATTAAGCCATGCATGTGTAAGTATAAACTAATTCAGACTATGAAACTGCGAATGACTTATTAAATCAGTTATAGTTTGTTTGATGGTATTTGCTACTCGGATAATACGTGCAACAAACCCTAACTTCTGGAACAGACACATTTATTAGATAAAAGGTCGATGCGGGCTCTGCCCGTTGCTTTTATGATTCATGATAACTTGACGAATTGCACGACTATCACGTCGGTGATGCATCATTCAAATTTCTGTTCTATCAACTTTCGATGATAGGATAGAGGCTTACCATGATGGTGACGAGTGACGGATAATTAGGGTTCAATTCCGGAGAGGGAGCCTGAGAAACAGCTACCACATCCAAGGAAGGCAACAGGCACGCAAATTACCCAATTCTGACACGGGGAGGTAATGACAATAAATAAGAATATCGAGCTCTTCAAGTCTGGTAATTGGAACGGGTACAATCTAAATCCCTTAACAAGGATCATTGATGTCTTAAGAGGTGCGATCGAGATCGGACCTTCATTAGGATAAGGACAAACCCGTAGGTGGTTTCTACTTTTTTCTCATATGATGTTTATGTTTTGAAATGATTTACATATGATAATATATTATTAAATCCTTGAAAATTCATATCTACCTCATATGGAGTTGGTTTTAGATTAAATTTGGAGAGTTGATAGGCCTTTGAGTCAGAAATCCAACAAAATTGAGTTTGCATCAATTGGACTTCTGTAGCTCCAGATATTCAAGTCAGGATGGATGAAGGTCAACACTGACAGATTGCGAGATTTGACTTTGAAGGCTGAGATTTCCATGCTCTTCCTTATTTTATTTTCTTTCCTTATATTTCTAGAAAGGTATGGATGTTAGCTTTTTAATTCCACTGGAATTATTTCATTTTGACCTTTAGAGCTCACGCTTTGCACAAAATATCGACTGAAGGTCAAATCTACCAATTACCTTCAATTTACTCATTTTTGCATGTTTCATCCAAAAGTGCCTTCAAAACATAAAATAAAGAATATCAAGATATTTTATATATAAAACATAGGCAAAACACTAGTTAAATATGAGTAAAACTATCAAATAATATGGTTGCATCAGTAGGCTAGAGTGGATGCGGTTTAATGGCCTCACCCTCTGGCTATTTGGTTTGTTCTTTGTTCTTGTTGGTGCAACTTCATCACCTACTATTATTTGGTTGTGTTTTGCCTATGGTTTTAGTTTGCTGGAGTTGATGGCTTCTGGGGGTTTGCTGCTGGTGAATGCTTTCCTAGCATGCTGGGACTCCTCTCTGACCCTGCCTGGTTGATATGGTTGGATACTACACTTCCTTGCTGAAGTTCTTGTGTTAGGCTAGTCATTGATTCCATGGTTGCTGATTGATGTGCTGATTTACTGAGCTGCTGTAGTTTGTGCAATGGCTGGTTGTGTTTGTTTTGCTGCTTATAGGCTGCCTCCCAGTGACATCTCTATCATTGGTTTGTTAATTGTGGTCGATTATGGTGGGTGCTGCTCTTGCTGCTTATGACTGTCATGTATTCCTTGTTGTGCTGGATGCTCTGCTTCTTCATTGGAAATCCTGCAAGCTGTAATGCATGTTGCCGCAGGGGTGCATGCCATGTTCGGGGTTCTTCTCTCGGTTTTGCATGTCTTGGGCTGCCATTTTCATTAATGTTATTTAATGTTTTCCTCCTCCAGATTTGAGAGGTCTACTGCCGCAAAATTATTATCGGCTTTGTGTGGCTGCCTCATGCAGGGAGCTTGTTCCTTTTTGGTTTTGTTTACATATTGTCCATGTATGTTTGCTCTTCTGGATCGTCAGAATAGTCTAGCTTGTATCCAGTTTTGTTTCTATTGGGATCATGTTCCCTTTTTTTTGTATTTCACATTTGACTTGCTGATTAATACATATTTACATTCTGATTTAAAAAAAAAGTGCCAAAAATACATTTTAAGAGCCAATTTACTCTATTTATTTCAATCTTCCCTTTTAACATCAAAATAGAACTTTTTTTTTCAATTCTACTAACTTTCTTAATAATATTCTTCTAAACACAATTCTTGCTAGTTCAACATGTATTTTGTATCAATCCTTGTTGGTTTGATACAATTAAACACATGTCATGAAGCTAAATATGTCAAATTAAACATCCTGCCTCTTAAATGCATAATTAACCGAAAGCATGGCCTTAAGGAACCATGAGTTTCCTCATTTCTTTCATGCTAATTTCATTCAATTCACACCGTAAAAAAACAACCTATTATAATAGATTTAATAAGGAAAAACCACAATCCCCCCTTTTCTCTTCATATGGCTGGCCACCCTTTACTTAATTACTGATACATTTTCATTGATAAATCATCATGATTTCATGCCTCCAATCACTTACAACACATGGATTAACTTAATTTTAACAATTAATACATTTCCTTCAAATCAAGTCTAAGAACCCTAATCTAAAATTCAATATTAAAGCATCAATTCATAATTAAATTTGAAATGACTTATAGGACCATGTTTAGAACTCCTTACCTGGTAAGAATCAAGGTCTCGATCTTCAACCAGTCGAAAATTTTTTACTCCCCCTTTTTCTAATGACAATCGACCCTCCCTATTCTTTCCTTGTTCAAATTTGTTTAATCTCTTGCCCACAAGTTTTTTATTCTACTTATACACCCTTAATCTTGGATGAGTTTTTGGAATTTTGGTGTTTTTCTCTTGATTTGGAAAGAATAAATTCAAAAACTCCCTTCCTTTCTCTTAATATTGCTGTAGATTTTTGATGAGCAAGGGAGAGGAGTATTTATACCCCATAATTTCTCTTATTTGCACTTAGGCCCCATCTTCTTTAAGTGTACTACTTTTGCCCCCACATCATTTTATTTTTATAATTAAGCTATATCTCTTTTCATTTCTTATAATTTCACCCCTCAAATTTTAGTTTAGTTCATTTCTTTAATTTAATCCAACCTTCAATATTTATGGATTAATTTATATTGTCTTGAAATATTTTGTCCGGAAATTTATATTTGAAAATTTTCGAATTTCTGTTTTTTATTTAAATCTATACATGAATTTCTTCGCTTTTATTTTCCATTTATTTAGTTTGCAATTTATGCAAACATTTATTTCCCGAGGTTTACATTCTCCCCTCCTAATGAAAATTTCTTCCTTGAAATTCAAGTTACGTACCTATATCAAAGAATAGATGAAGAAACTTCTCCTTTATCTCATATTCTCTTTCTCATGATTCTTCTTCTATTCGAGAGCTTCTCCACAATACAAGGGAAATCTCTCATTCCTTAACACTTTCTCCTCTCGATCCAAGATCTTGATGGGCTTGGCTTCCACAGTTAGATCCCATTTAATCTTCATAGGAACTTGTGGCAATACTCGTGAGGGGTCTTTCTTGACCTTTCACAACAAGGATACATGGAACACATTGTGAATCTTATCCAAATGTGCAGGCAACCCCAATCGATAGGAAACTAACCTAATTCTTTCTATAATCTCAAAAGGGTCAGTATATCTCGAGGGCTAGTTTCCCCTTTACTCCAAATCGAATGATACCTTTCCAAGACACCACCTTCAAAAATTTGGAATTCCAAAGGGCTTCTTTGGTTATTTGTATGACTTTTCTGTTTATCATGGGCTTCTTTCATCCTCTTTTTGATCACCCTTACCTTGTCGGTTGTTAGTTGTACCATTTCAGGTCTCAAAAGCTTCCTTTCTCCTACTTCATCCCAACAAATTGGAGTACGACATTTCCTCCCATAAAATGCTTCATATGGAGCCATACCAATAGTAGCTTGATAACTATTATTATAAGTAAACTTCATTAATGGTAGGAGAACCTCCCAATTCCCACCAAACTCTAGTACACAGGACCTTATAAGATCCTTAAAAGTTTAAATGGTCCTTTCAGATTGACCATCCGTCTGATGATGAAATGTCATGCTTTTATTCAACTTTATCCCTAATGCTCGTTGTAAACTGGGTCATAATCTCGATGTGAACCTTGGATCTCGATCTGATACAATCAATACTAGAACCCCGTGAAGTCTGATTACTTCATTTACATATAATTTTGCTAACTTATCCATCAAATCAATCATCTTCATAGGAAAAAAACAAAGCAAATTTTGTTAGCTGATCCACAACTACCCATATGGCATCATTACCTTTCTTTCCCCGAGGTAATCCCATCACAAAGTCCATAGAAATATCCTCCCATTTCCATTTTGAGATTGATAATGACTGTAATTCCCCTACAGGTCTTTGGTGTTTTATCTTTACTTGCTGACAAACCCCGTAGTTTAACACAAACTCTGCTATTTCCCTCTTTATATTTGGCCACCAGTAGTATTCCTTTAAATCCCTATACATCTTCGTACTCCTGGGATGAGTAGCAAATCAAGATTCGTGAGCTTTTCTTAATACTTCATCTTTCAAAGTCTAATCTTTAGGCAAATAAATTCGCCTACCCATAGCTACTAACCCATCAAACAACAATTAAAAAGATGTCTTTATATCCTGGTTCACCCTCTTTTTGATCTTCCTTACTTTCTCATCTGCTTGTTGGGCAACCAAGACCTTGTCTCAAAGCACATATCAGATTTTTAACTGAGCTAACAATGATCCCTCAAGCCCTACATTTAGCTATAAGCCTATCTTTTTCAATTCCAGTATACCTTTTTTTCCCTTAACCTCCATATCATTCATTACTACTTTTCCCTTCCTACTCAAGGCATCAGCTACTATATTAGCCTTACCGAGGTGGTAGTCAATCACACAATCATAATCTTTTATTAATTCCACCCATTCCTTTGTCGTATGTTCAACTCCTTTTGCAACATCAAATATTACAAACTCTTATGATCCGTAAAGATTTGAACTTGTGACCCATACAAATAATGTCTCTATACTCTTAAAACAAACACCACCGCTGCTAGTTCTAGGTCATGAACCAGGTAATTCACCTCATGCAATTTTGGTTGTCTTAAAGCATAAGCAATCACACACCCATATTGCATCAATACACATGCTAGACCCCTTTTTGAGGTGTCACTATATACCACAAACCTTTTTATCCTTGATGGAAGGCCAACACAAGAGCAAAAGTGAGCCTTTCCTTCAATTCTTGAAAGCTCTCTTCACACTCTTTTGACTTGTAAACATAAAAAATGGTAAATTAAAGCTGGAAATGACTCCACCATCACTACTGATTCAGAAATCGATAGCGACACAGTTCTTCATTGCTGATTTTTGAATTAGCAGCGTCATAGTTTTTGGCTGCCGATTTCTAAATCGACAGCGACATTAAAAACCCAACAAAAATTAGTGTTGGATCAACCTATCCTAGTGGAGAATTGGAATAGAAACCAGCCTAAGATAACCCAAAAGAGTGAGAAGGATATAATAGAACAACCCCCAAACACCCCAGCACACTTATAGGGGCTACAAATACAACGAGAGAGAAAGGACGACCCTTTCTCTTCCCAAAGACCAACTGCATGTGTCCAGTTGCATGCTCTTGCTCCTCTACCTCTTCTCCATAAAAAATCGGACCCAATCCAGCTACATGCCTCCTCCATTAAATGTGTGAGCTAAAGGAAACCTAGAGAGTGAGGTTAGTGACTGAATTCATGGAAAGAGAAAGGGTGTAGCAGGCTGGCCAAGTTGCAGAAGAAAAGAAGAAGAGAAAACTACACATAAAAAGAAAGAAATACCTTTGAAACTACACTTGGAACCTGTTAAAAAGCTATGAGGTATGAACCAGAACCCTTCTCCACTGTTCTTGTGACTTTGGGACTGAAAAGGAAGAAGAAAACCCTAAACAAATGGCCTAGGATCCTTACACTAGTTGTTAAGGAAATCTAGTCTAGAAAGAGGGACAAAACAAGGCTGATTAGGGGGACCTAGTTCCAGAACATTTAATAAAAGAAATGAATAAATTTTGAATGCATAAAGTTGGAGGGATGACTGGCCATAATGAGGGCTAAACAATATGTAAATATGTGATGAAATACATGAAAATGACATTGTTGAACTTCTAGACCATATTCAAACTAAAACAGAATGCATAGGGATGATTGATACTTTTGTTAGGATCAAACATGATTATCGATACCAATTTCACTAGTATCATCATCATCACCCCGTAGGACTCGATGCAAGGTGATCCCCTTACACGAGATCCTAACAAACACTAAATGTATGCTAGCCAATACATGGTGATCCCCTTACCCGAGATCCTAACATACACTAAATGTATGCTAGACAAAACATGGTGATCCCCTTACCTGAGATCCTAACATACACTAAATGTATGCTAGTTTACGCCTCAAATCACACTTCTCATATTTCCTTTGTTAGTGATAATTTCATCACTTGGCAATTCACACAACAACCTTCCCCTTGAATGCATATACATTCAGTAATTCACATTTCACATCGGTAATATATATTAAATCATGGAATTTAACTAGAAGGTATAGGTGCGATTCAACTACATGTAATAAAAGCTCTACTCGTGCTCCCTTGCTGCTGCTATTGCACCTTGCTGCTGCTATTGCACCACGCCTGTGGTCCCTCTTGCAAATCACAGGTTCATCTCATAAATTTTCCTCACTCAAGGATATATTTTATAATAACCATATCAATAACCAATAAGTCTTTCTTTTATTCATTTATTAATATTTTATGTTTTTCTCATTTCATCCATTAATATTGTCGTTATTTGTCCAACACAGTTATCATTCCTTTTTTTATATTTGAACTGTTTCTGTTTAAATCCTAAACTGTCACTGTCTAGACATTGAACTGTTACTGTCTGACCTCTCCTCAGATTTTTGACTATATCTAGAGTTATAGAACTCTATTTCAAGCGAGATTGGTCTTGTTGGAAAGCTAAGACATGAGGCTACAAGTTCTTTGAAGGAAGGAGAACCCAGTTCTGCCTCTAAGATAGTTAAAATTGCTCATCAACAAACATTTGGATTGTTACTGTCCAACTGTTACTATCTTGTTTTTGAACTGTTACTGTTTGACATCTCCTCATATTTTTAACTATATCTAGAGTTATATAAAACTCCAATTCAAGCGAGATTAGTCTCATTGGAAAGCTAAGACATGAGGCTACAAGTTCTCTGAGAAAGTAGAACCTAGTTCAGCCTTTAAAATAGTCAAAATTGCTTATCAACAAATATTTGGACTGTTAGTATCTAACTGCTACTGTCTCGTTTTTGAACTGTTACTATCTGACCTCTCCTCGGATTTTTAACTACATCTGGAGTTATAGAACTCCGATTCAAGCGAGATTAGTCTCGTTAAAAAGCTAAGATATGAGGCTACAAGTTCTCTGAAAGAAGGAGAACCCAGTTCTGCCTCTAAGATAGTCAAAATTGCTTATCAACAAACATTTGGACATTCTTGTCCAATAATAACCAACGTTATTCTTGTCGACCTCTTCTTAGATTTTTTAACTATATCTGGAGTTATAGAACTCCGATTCATGTGAGATTAGTCTCGTTGGAAAGCTAAGACATGAGGCTACAAGTTATCTCAAGGAAGGAGAACCCAGTTTTGCCTCTAAGACAGTCAAAATTGCTCATCAACAAACATTTGGACTGTTACTATCTGACCTCTCCTCAGATTTTTAACTTTATTTAAAGTTATAGAACTCCGATTCAAGTTAGATTAGTCTTGTTGGAAAGCTAAAACATGAGGCTACAAGTTCTTTGAGGAAGGAGAACCTAGTTCTGCCTCTAAGATAGTTAAAATTGCTCATCAACAAACATTTGGATTGTTACTGTCCAACTGTTATTCTTGTCTTGTTTTTTTAACTATTCTTGTCGACCTCTCCTCAAATTTTTAACTATATCTAGAGTTATAAAACTCCAATTCAAGAGAGATTAGTCTCATTGGAAAGCTAAGACATGAGGCTACAAGTTCTCTAAGAAAGTAGAACCTAGTTCAGCCTCTAAAACAGTCAAAATTGTTCATCAACAAATATTTGGACTGTTATTATCCAACTGCTACTGTCTCGTTTTTGAACTATTACTATCTGACCTCTCCTTGGATTTTTAACTACATCTGGAGTTATAGAACTCTGATTCAAGCGAGATTAGTCTCGTTAAAAAGCTAAGACATGAGGCTACAAGTTCTCTAAAAGAAGGAGAACTCAGTTCTGCCTCTAAGATAGTCAAAATTGCTTATCAACAAACATTTGGACTGTTACTGTCCAACTGTTACCAACTGTTACTGTCTGACCTCTCCTCAGATTTTTAACTATATCTAGAGTTATAGAACTCTTATTCAAGTGAGATTAGTTTCGTTGGAAAGCTAAGACATGAAGCTACAAGTTTTTTAAGGAAGGAGAATCCAGTTCTGCTTCTAAGACAGTCAAAATTTTTCAGCAACAAACATTTGGACTGCTACTATCCAACTGTTACTGTCTCGTTTTTGAACTGTTACTATCTAACCTCTCCTCAGGTTTTTTAACTATATCTGGAGTTATAGAACTCTGATTCATGCGAGATTAGTTTCGTTGGAAAACTAAGACATGAGGCTACAAGTTCTCTCAAGGAAGGAGAACCCAGTTTTGCCTCTAAGACAGTCAAAATTGCTCATCAACAAACATTTGGACTGTTACTATCTAACCTCTCCTCAGATTTTTAACTATATCTAGAGTTATAGAACTCTAATTCAAGTTAGATTAGTCTCGTTGGAAAGCTAAAACATAAGGCTACAAGTTCTTTGAAGGAAGGAGAACCCAGTTCTGCTTCTAAGATAGTCAAAAGTTCTCATCAACGAACCAGGCCTACTACCCTATAGGGTCTGTCATGACCCAGTCTCGGTTGGTGACCCATAGCTGGAGTTCTATAACTCCAAATTGAGCAAGACCAATTTCATTAGTTAGTTAACATCCAAAACTATAATTTCTATGAGAAATCTAATCCTAATTCCTTCATCCTCCTACCCTAAATCCCTCTGAAAGTCAAGAGACAAACTATCCAGATTCATCAACCTTTCCATTTACACACAACACATAAAGTTCTTTAATTCATCAACTCATACTTTTTCCTCAATTCAAGTCTAAGAACACAAATCTATAATTTAACATCCAGGCATCAATTCATAATCAACTTTAAAATGACTCATAAGACCATGTTTAGAATACCTTACCCGGTACGAATCAAGGTTTTGATCCCTCTTTTCTTTCTAATGACAGCCGGCCGTCCTCTCTTCTCTTCTTGTTCAATTTTTCTTGTTAATCCCTTGCCTACCAATGTTTATTCTACCGTTAACCCTTAATCTTGGATGGGTTCTTGAAATTTTAGTGTTTCTCTTTTGATCTGTAAAAATGGATACAAAAACTCCCTCTTTTCTTTCTTCACGATAGCTACAGATTTGTTTTTGGTGAGAAAAGGAGTATTTATGCTCTATAATTATTCTTATTTGCATTTAGGCTCTATTTTCTTTAAGTGTATTCGTTTTGCCCTCATTTATTTTTAGTTTAGTTTGTTTTCTTTAATTTTATCCAACCTTGATTTTCTCGGGATTTACAGCTGAATTGTGTTGTCTGCAACAAATCAAGGGTTCAAGATTTGGGAGTTATGAGTTAGTTTCAAGAATTGATGCGTTCATGGGTACTATGTTTTGTATATACCAAGTATATGAAAGAACAATGATTGTTATGTTTTAAATAGAGAATAATGTTAGTTTGGTTGACGGTATTTGAGATGGAGGACCGGGTTTGAGTATTGTAATTAGCCTCGATAAGTGATGAATTATTAAGGGTGGTTTTTACATAAGTAAGGAGAAATAAAAGAATTATGCTCTTTTGGTCCATGAATGAAATGTAATGTTAATATTGCTTTATTATGTTTTTAAGTTGCCTATAATGCTTGAAATTACCTTGTGTTGTAACAGGGACATCAAACACTTTATTGTCGTTTCATCATTCAATAAGGATTTAATAATATATTATCATATGTAAATCATTTCAAACAATAAACATCATATGAGAAAAAGGTGGAAACCACCTACCTGTTCCACCTACGGGTTTGTCCTTGTCCTGAGGAAGGTCCGATCTCGATCGCACCTCTTCAGACATTAATGGCTACAAATCAGTACATTCATATTTAATAATCACCTAACTTGTCACCATGTATACTTTAAATATATCCAAGATCATAGTTCAGTGTTCCATATATCATGATCACACAGTGCAACCATTTTAACCATTGGCCTAGTTCATATATGTAAAACTGCTGCAGAACTCATTAGCAAAAACTGGTTCATTAGTGACACAAATTCATAAATGGCATGTAAACACCCAAAGGAAAATATATATATATATATATAGAGAGAGAGAGAGAGAGGGATGATGATGGATGTAGTTTTTCGCGCCGATTTTGGATCGGCAGACGCAGTTCCACTTCGGTCTGGATCGCGGCGGCACACAGTTTTTTTTGCCGATCGAGAAATCGGCAGCGACACGTTTTTTCGCTGCGATGCAGAAATCGGCAAGCGATGCATTTCGCTGCCGATGCAGAAATCGGCGGCCGATGCGCCATTGCCGATTTCTCAATGAACAAAGTGACGCAGAGTTGGGAGGGAGGGGTAAAACTGGTTTTAGATAAACCAAACAAGGATAAGGACACACCTAAACCAACCCCCAAACAACCCATTTCATTGGATGGGTAGTATAAATACAAAGAGGGGAGAGAGAATGACCCATCTCCTTCCAAATCCAAAGCTGCATGCCGTTCTTCCCTTCCCCTTTCACAACGAAACGTAAATCGGACCAGTAGAGATTACTTTGTGAACTTGTGAGGGAGAGATGAGACCTTGAGAGAGGAGTGGGCAGCTGCATAGAGGAGAGGCAAAGGAGAGCCGGAAAAAAAAAAAAAGAAGAAGGAGAACCAAGCAGCTGAATAGTGTCAAACCTTCCTCAAACTTAGTTAAATTCGGAAGGTATGGGTCATGAAACTCTCTTCCTCTCCCCGTAAGATCAAAAAACGAAAATAAAGAAGAAGAAAAAAAAACCCTAAGAAAAGAATTGATCTAAGACCTAAGCCATTTGTGAAGGAAGCTGAAATTAACCAAGAGAACAAGCAAACAAAAGTGAAATAAAGTCAATTTCGGAACATCTAACAAATCATGGTAGAGGGCCGGCTTTAACTAGGGGGAATTAATGTGTTTGCGTCGGAAAGTGTGATGATTGTTCTTTGGAATTAATGTGTTCTGATGTTGTGATGATTGTTCTTTGGAATTAATGTGATGTTGTTGTTGGAATTAATGTGTTCTGATATGTGATGTTTGTTGTTTGTTGGAATTAAGGTGTTCTACTTGTGATGATTGTGCTGAAATTGATGCTCCCGATTAGGGGTTGCGCGAAATTCATTTAGAGTTGTTTATTGCCGCAAGCTCGAACCTCGAATTGCGGCGAATTAATATTCGTCGCCGAGTTGTGTGTTGCGCGGTGAAATTACATTTTTTGCCGCGAAGCTGAACTTTCTTTGCGCGAATTAATATTATTTCGCCGAGTTGTGTGTTGCGCGGCGAAATTCTGTTTTTTGCCCCGAGCTGAACCTCCTGCGGCGAAGTGATATTTCTAGGAGTTGTGTGTTGCCGAGTTGTGCGTTGTGCGTTGTCTTGCGTGGCGACAAGTGATGCCAGTGTGCGCCAACAGCGGTGCGGTTCTCGGCTGTAGCGGCCCGCGCGAACCAGTTCTCATTTGCCGAATTGGGGGCGGCCGCAGCGAACCGGTTCTCATTGCCGATTCCTACAATAAGCCTCCTAGGCGGGAATGACTTAAATGCTAATAACAATTTCATGATATGATGGTGTAAAATAGGGAACACTTTAATGTGAACATGTGAACTATTGAAATAAGTGTGATGATGAATGTGATTCAAAAATAAAATAAATACAACTGTCTTGATTTGTGACCATTGATGTCTCGGAGGTGGTGCGGTCGGGATTGGACCATCATCAAGACAGGAACGACCCACGGGTGGAACAGGTAGGTGACTTGCACCTTTCTTTTTCATACGTTGATCCTTAGAACATTTTAACTTGAGTACTACCATATTGTTAGAACCGATATTAAATTGTCGAACGCTTAATTGTTGATAAAAGAGTGATTAGCTTCGGCTAATGGCATCCAAACGGATGGCGGGACAAAGAGTGATTAGCTTCGGCTAATGGCATCCGAATGGATGGCCGGGACAAAAGAGTGATTAGCTTCGGATAATGGCATCCAAACGGATGGCCGGGACAAAGAATGATTAGCTTTGGCTAATGGCGTCCGAATGGATGGCCGGGTTAAAAGAGGATGATTTGGCTATGGCCGGATTGTGGATCGGACGATGATTAGCTTTGGCTAATGGCATCGATTCTGGATCAAAGCGATTAGCTTGGCTAATGGGTCCGAATGGATGGCCGTCTAATAGAAATCGGCGGCGACCTAATTCTATTTTGCCGATTGTGGATCGGCAGCGCAGCCTTATTTCCGCCGATACGAGTCCGAGGACCTAGGATCGGCAGCGACGCACAATCCGCCGCCGATTGATCGCCGTCGAAATCGGCGCAGCGACCTAGTTTCCGCTACCGTCTGATAAATCGGCGACGCAGTTTCATTTGCCGATTTTGGATCGGCAGCGATCGATCTTCGCTGCCGATCTGAAGTCGGAGCGACCTAGTTTATTGTCGATTCCTTGATCGGCAGCGATGTAGTTTCGGCTGCCGATTTTAGGATTGGCAGTGACGCAGCTATTGCTATGGAATCCGGATGGATAGCCGGGACAAATAAACGACTAGTTTCGGCGAATGGCATTTGAAAACTTGTGTATCTATATGTACTACTAATTGTTACATCAAATACATGAAGAAATTATAAATGTTAATGCTTATTTAATTGCTAGGCCGTTAGTTACCAATATTATTATTATTATTAAGTATTTGTTTTCTCTTAAATGTTTTGTCTTGCTTGGGGACGTCACACCAACAAGATGTCTAGGATACCCGATACATGGGAACCTACTTTTGCAAAGAATTAAGTAGATGCATTCGAACTCACAATGTATTTTGTAGGGATCAATGTCTTGAATGTATAACTTTTATTAGACCCTTTTTGTTTAAAATTTTGTGATGGCTATTAGTAGTATAAGAATGCAAACTCATGTCCATGTATATATATTTTTAATATGAATTTCAAATCATGCAACACTAATATTATGTGTTTGTGTAAGATTCGCTTTTGAATGAACTGTTGATTGTATGGGATGTATTTTGATGATGTAAGGATTCAAGTTCTTTGATTACCGGCACCAGGTGTATTAAATATATATATATATAAAAAAAAAATTTACTATTGTTGGGCTTAGAAATCCGAGTCGTTACAGTTGGTATCAGAGCCCTTGGTATGGATCCTGAGGATCATTAATAAATGTGTTGTTGCGATGAATTTCGGGATGGTACGCACCCGACAAGGGACACAAGCGAGCCGCCCTCCTTAGAAAGGAGGGGCATGAACCGAGGTGCCCAAGGTTGGCAAGACGAAGATCTAGATGATACGGCATCTCATGCTCCGATAATACCGCCCGAAACCTTGCGGGGGGAAGATACGATGGCGGGGAGAAGGCCCGAGGCCTCATCGGACAGAGGGAACACCCTCGTCGCAATGGAGCGGCGAGAAAGACCGGAAGCACATGACCATCTACTGTTCCAACCGGTGTGCCCCCACAATATGTAGATGCGGGACTCCTTGTACAAATAGTTAAAGCGGTGATGGAAGGCATGGCTAATTCAGCGGCACAAACAACCCCTACCACGCGAGAATCCACCAGCGGCCCCTACGACCGGCATGACCATGGATAATGTGGTACCACTTGGTGCGACTAGTCAAGAGTATGAGGGAAATGGGGCGTGAACCGTATATGGGGGAACAAGATGCGAGAGATAGCTGGAAGATGGATCGGGGAAGGTAGAAAAGACAATGATTCAAATAAGCATACCCGAGGGTTTGAGGGTAAATTGTGCATCCCAGTTACTATCGATAGGGCCATGACATGGTGGGAAACAGTTCGACCGAGGCGTGCGGCGAGACCCTAACTTGGAGTGATTTCAAGACGAGTTTGAGAATCGGTTTTATTCCAAGTATCATCGCAAGGTGAAAGAGCAAGAGTTCTTGGCATTAAGACGGGGTGATATGTCGGTATTGGAGTACGAAAGGAGATTCCATGACCTCTCATTGTTCGCCCCACATTATGTGCCGACAGAGGAACATATGATTGAAAAGTTGAGAGATGGTTTACGACGGGATTTGAGACAAGGATTGATCGCCTTGCGATTTAAATCGGTGAGGGAGTTGATTGAGGCTGCACAAGCTCTGGAGGCATGTATTGGAGAAAGCCAAGGGGGGTATCAGAGTATAAGCAAAAAGAGAGATGGGGACTATTTCAGCGTGAGACCACCGCACCCGAAGAAAGGAAAAAGTGGAGTGTTTGAGCAAGGCACGGAAAGAAGGGGAGTTTGATATTACCGCCTCACCAACGGTCAAGTGGGAGAATGATGGCGGGACAGTCTCACTTGAGGGCAAACTCTTCAAGCTGGGACCGGTGACCGCAGGGGAGTTGACTATCCTTTTTGTGAAAAATGTGGACAAAAACACCCAGGGGACCGCTCGGTTTCCCCCGGGCGATGCTTTGTGTGCGAGAGGAGAGGGTCATAGGTGGAGGAACTGCCGTATCTTAGCCAAGGGTGTCATTCTTGTGGTGGGAAAGGTCATTACAAGAGGGACTGCCCCAAAAGGAACACCGGACAAGTACGAGCTATAGACGGCCCCGTCGAGCCACCAGCGGTCGATCACCGTTAATAGGCCGGTGAGATCTTCTCAATCGGGGGCAAACTCCGGTCGAGGGAAGCCGAGGGCACAAAATGATCGGACCCCGGGGAGGGTCTTCCACCGACACGGGGAGGAGGCCGGGCTGCATCGGATGTGGTGGCGGGTACACTCTTTGTTGAATGATTTTAATATGCATGTATTGTTTGATCCGGGTGCCTCCCACTCGTTCATTGCTAAGAGAAGTATCACTAAATTGAGAAAGGAAGTAGAAATAGTAGAGAAGGGGTTTGTAATTGGAACTCCAATGGGAAACATGGTTGAAACAAATATTGTATATGTGGATGTGGGGGTTAGTTTATCCGGGTATGAAACAGAAGTAGACTTGATTCCCTTAGAGCTGCATGATTTTGACATAATACTAGGCATGGATTGGTTGAGCAAATACAAGGCACTAATAGACTGTTATGCTAAAAGCTGTTACTTTCCAAACACCTAAGGGCGAGAAAATGACTTTTGAAGGAGAGAGATTTCCCAAACTGAATGCTCTAATATCGGTGGTAACAGCCCAAAACTGTTAAGAAAGGGATGTATGGGATACCTCGCATACATCTTAAACTCGATGATGAAGGTCCACGATTGAAGGATATTCTTGTGGTGAAGGATTTCCCGAGATGTGTTTCCGGAAGAACTACCAGGACTACCCCCGGAGCGAGAGGTAGAGGTGTCTATAGACACTTTTCCCGGAGTCCCACCCATAGCCCAACAACCGTATCGAATGGCTCAGCAGAACTGAACGAGTTAAAGACTCAATTACGGGAATTATTAGACAAGGGGTTCATACGACCCAGTAATTCTCCTTGGGGAGCACCGGTCCTATTTGTAAGAAAGAAAGATGGAACCCATAGGCTTTGTATTGACTATCGACGGTTGAACAAAATAACAATGAAAAACAAGTATCCGTTACCTCGGATAGATGATTTGTTCGACCAATTAAAGGGAGCGAGGGCATTCTCGAAGATAGATGCGAGATCGGGGTACTATCGAGATGAAGATTAAAGAAGCGGATGTAGCAAAGACCGCATTTAGAACTCGTTACGGACACTATGAATTTTTGGTGTTACCATTCGGGTTGACGAACGCCCCAGCTCTCTTCATGGATTTGATGAATCGGGTTTTCCAACCATACCTGGATAAGTTTGTGGTGGTATTCATTGATGATATCTTGGTGTACTCGAATTCTTTCAAGGAACACGAAGAACACTTGAGACAAACCTTACAAACCTTGAGAGATCACCAGTTATATGCAAAATTGAGTAAATGTGAATTTTGGCTGAAAAGGGTGACGTTTTTGGGACATGTCATTTCATTTGAAGGTGTTTTTGTCGACCCTCAAAAAGTCGAAGCGGTCTTGAAATGGGAAAGACCGACTTCGATCAACGAAATACGTAGTTTCCCGGGACTTGCGGGATACTATCGGAGATTTATCGAAGGTTTTTCCCCGATTGCAACCCCTTTGACCCGGCTAACTAGGAAGGATAAGAAGTGGGTGTGGTCGGAAGAATGTGAGGCTAGCTTCCAAGAATTGAAGAGGAGGCTCACCTTGCTCCAGTCTTAACTCTCCCCTCGGGGACCGAGGGTTTTGTGGTATATAGTGATGCCTCGGGGAAGGGATTGGGGTGTGTTCGATGCAACATGGGAAGGTGATCGCCTATGCATCAAGGCAACTAAAGACTCATGAGGTGAACTACCCGGTGCACGACCTGGAGTTGGCAGCTGTAGTATTTGCCTTGAGGATATGGAGACACTATTTGTATGGGTCTCGAACCCAAATTTTTACTGATCATAAGAGCCTGAAGTATCTGATGTCGCAAAAGGAGTTGAACATGCGGCAAAGAAGGTGGATAGAGCTCATTAAGGATTATGATTGCACCATAGAATACCACCGGGGAAAGCAAATGTGGTGGCGAGATGCCCTCGGTCGCAAAAATAAAGCCTCCTTGGGAAGCTTAACGAGTAGGGAAAGGAGCGGCAATTGGCGGAATTAAAAGAGTTGGGTGCAGATTTGGGAATTGATGCAAGAGGTGGGTTAGTAGCCCAATTATTGGTGCGACCAACGTATCGAGAACAGATACTACATGCCCAATTCCATGACAAGGTGGGATCCAAGATTAGGAAGAATGTGGAGGCCGGGGTAGAAATGAAATTCCGAGTAGCGGAGGATGGATCCTTGATGATGGGACAACGGTTGTACGTGCACGATGACGAAACTGTCAAACGTATGGTTACGCAAGAAGCACATGAGTCCAAATTCTCCATACATCCTGGCAGCACTAAAATGTACCGAGACCGAAACACCTCTATTGGTGGCCTAATATGAAAAGGGAAATAGGCGAGTATGTGTCAAAGTGTGGGATATGTCAACAAGTCAAGGTTGAACACCAAAGGCTGCGGGACCATTACAACCATTACAAATTCCAGAATGGAAGTGGGAGATGATCACCATGGATTTCGTGTCAGGATTTCCCAAGGGGAGAAAAGGAAATGATGCGATATGGGTCATTGTAGATCGGTTGACGAAATCCGCACTATTCTTGCCTGTAAAGATGACCGACTCGGTGGACAAGCTTGCCAAGATCTACATAAATGAGGTGGTACGACTTCATGGGATTCCGGTGTCCATTGTATCGGATCGAGATCCTAGGTTCACCTCTCGACTTTGGCCGAGCATACAACATGCCTTGGGAACAAGATTGGACATGAGCATTGCGTTTCACCCCCAAACGGATGGCCAATCGGAAAGAGTCATTCAAGTCTTGGAAGACCTATTACGGGCATGTGTGCTAGCATTTGGAGGAAGCTGGGAGGAACACATGGCATTGGTGGAGTTCACTTATAACAATAGTCACCAAGCCACAATAGGGATGGCCCCATATGAAGCTTTGTATGGTAGGAGGTGTAGAACTCCTTTATGTTGGGAAGAAATTGGGGACCGGAAGTTATATGGCGCAGAGTTAGTTCAAGTCACCACGGAGAAAGTGAGAATTATCGGGGATCGTATCAAAGCCGCACGGGATAGACGGAAGAAGTATGCCGATGTGAGGAGAAGACCTCTCGAGTTCAAGTACGGGGGACCAGGTGTTCCTGAAGGTAGCCCCATGGAAGAACTTGATACGATTTGGATTGAAAGGGAAGTTAACTCCCCGATTCATTGGACCCTTCAAAATCTTACAACGAGTTGGACCGGTAGCCTACAAGGTGGAATTGCCCCCACGGTTAGCCGGGGTCCATGATGTGTTCCATGTCTCCTTGTTAAGGAAGGCTAACGTAGACCCCGCCCGAGTTCTACCCCGGGTCCCAGTAGAGGTCAAGGAAGACTTAACATTGGAATTGAGGCCCATACGGATACTAGATCAAGAAGTGAAGGAGTTGCGGAGCAAAAAGATCCCCATTGTTAGAATCTTATGGCGAAATGCTCAAGTAGAAGAGGAAACTTGGGAGAGGGAGGGTGAGATGAGAAAAAAGTACCCCACTTTATTTGATCTACCGGGTATGGAGTGTGAAAACTTCTTAAATTTCGAGGACGAAATTCATATTTAGGAGGGGAGAATGTAAACACCCAAAGGAAAAATATATATATATATATATATATATATATATATATATATATATATATATATATTTAGAGAGAGAGGGATGATGATGGATGCGAGTTTTCGGCTTTGGCGATGCGAGAAATCGCGGCGACGCAGATTCCGCTGCCGGTTCGGATCGGGCAACCGACGTCAGCTTGCCGATCGGTCTGGATCGCGGCGACACAGTTTTTGCTGCCGATGCAGAAATCGCGCGGATTTCACGTTTTTTTTGCCGATGCGAGAAATCGGCGCGATGCGTTTTCGCATTGCCGATTTCTCAATGAACAGTGACGCAGAGCTGGGAGGGAGGGGTAAAACTGGTTTTAGATAAACCAAACAAGGATAAGGACACACCTAAACCAACCCCCAAACAACCCATTTCATTGGATGGGTAGTATAAATACAAAGAGGGGAGAGAGAATGACCCATCTCCTTCCAAATCCATTGCATGCATGCCGTTCTTCCCTTCCCCTTTCACAACGAAACGTAAATCGAGACCGGTAGAGATTACTTTGTGAACTTGTGAGGGAGAGATGAGACCTTGAGAGAGGAGTGGGCGGTTTGCATAGAGGAGAGGCAAAGGAGAGCCGGAAAAAAAAAAAAAAGAAGAAGGAGAACCAAATTTGAATAGTGTCAAACCTTCCTCAAACTTAGTTAAATTCGAGAAGGTATGGGTCATGAAACTCTCTTCCTCTCCCCCGTAAGATCAAAAAACGAAAATAAAGAAGAAGAAAAAAAACCCTAAGAAAAGAATTGATCTAAGACCTAAGCCAGTTGTGAAGGAAGCTGAAATTAACCAAGAGAACAAGCAAACAAAAGTGAAATAAAGTCAATTTCGGAACATCTAACAAATCATGGTAGAGGGCCGGCTTTAACTAGGGGGAATTAATGTGTTCTGCTTTGTGATGTTGTTCTTGGAATTAATGTGTTCTTTGTGATGATTGTTCTTTGGAATTAATGTGTTCTCTTTGTGATGTTGTTGGTGGGAATTAATGTGTTCTTGTGATGTTATTGCTGGAATTAATGTGTTCTCTTTGTGATGTTGTTCTTTGGAATTAATGTGTTCTTGTGATGATTGTTGCTTGGAATTAATGTGTTGTTTGTGAGTTGTTTTTGGAATTAAGGTGATGTTCTTTGGAATTAATGTTGTGATGATTGTTGCTTGGAATTAAGGTGTGATGATTGTTCTTTGGAATTAATGTGATGTTGTTCTTGGAATTAATGTGTTCTTTGTGATGTTTGTTCTTTGGAATTAAGGTGTTCTACTTGTGATGATTGTCTTGAAATTGATGCTCCCGATTATGGGTTGCGCGACGCGAAATTCTGTTTTTCGCCGCCAAGTTCTTTCTTGCAGCGAATTAATATTCGCTGCCTAGTTGTGTGTTGCCGCGAAATTCTGTTGATTTGCCGCAACTCTTGCGGCGAATTAATATTCGGTGCCGAGTTGTGTGTTGCGCGGCGAAATTCTGTTTATTTGCCGCAAGCTGAACCTCTTGCGGCGAATTAATATTCGTTGCCGAGTTGTGTGTTGCGCAGCGAAATTCTGTTTATTTGCCGTCTGCTTCTTGCGAATTAATATTCGCTGCCGAGTTGTGTGTTGCGCGTGCGAAATTCTGTTTCGCTGCCGCAGTTGAACCTCTGCTGCGAAGTAATATTTTGTCGAGTTGTGTGGTGCGCAACGAAATTCTGTTTACTGCCGCAGTTGAACCTCTGCAGCGAAGTGATATTCGCTGCCGAGTTGTGCGTTGTCTGTGCAAGCTGTGGCGCCAACAGCGGTGCAGTTCTCGATTCATTGCCGAAGCTGGCGGCCCGCGCGAACCAGTTCTCGTTTGCCCGAAGTGGGGCGGCCCGCGGCGAACCGGTTCTCATTGCCGATTCCTACAATAAGCCTCCTAGGCGGGAATGACTTAAATGCTAATAACAATTTCATGATATGATGGTGTAAAATAGGGAACACTTTAATGTGAACATGTGAACTATTGAAATAAGTGTGATGATGAATGTGATTCAAAAATAAAATAAATACAAGCTGTGCTTGATTTGTGACCATTGATGTCTCGGGTGGTGCGGTCGGGATTGGACCATCATCAAGACAGGAACGACCCACGGGTGGAACAGGTAGGTGACTTGCACCTTTCTTTTTCATACGTTGATCCTTAGAACATTTTAACTTGAGTACTACCATATTGTTAGAACCGATATTAAATTGTCGAACGCTTAATTGTTGATAAAAGAGTGATTAGCTTCGGCTAATGGCATCCAAACGGATGGCGGGACAAAAGAGTGATTAGCTTCGGCTAATGGCATCCGAACGGATGGCCGGGACAAAAGAGTGATTAGCTTGGCTAATGGCATCCAAACGGATGGCGGGACAAAAGAGTGATTAGCTTCGGCTAATGGCATCCAAACGGATGGCCGGGAAAAAGAGTGATTAGCTGGTAATGGCATCGGATGGAGGGACAAAAGAGTGATTAGCTTGGCTAATGGCATCCAAACGGATGAGGGACAAAGAATGATTAGCTTTGGCTAATGGCGTCGAATGGATGGCCGGGTTAAAAAGGGATGATTTCGTTGCCGATTGTGGATCGGCGGCGACCTTAATGATTTGCCGATTCTGGATCGCGGCGAGCGATGATGCGATTGCCGATACATCGGAAATCGGCGACCTAGTTTCTTTGCCGATACTGAAATCGCAGCGACCTTGTATTCATTTGCCGGTCTGGATCGCGGCGACCACGATATTCGTTGCCGATCAGAAATCGGCGGCGACCTAGTTTCATTGCCGATCTGAAATTGGCGCGACGCTGATTTCATTTGCCGATTTTGGATCGGCAGCGATGCGATCTTCATTTGCCGATCTGAAGTCGGCAGCGACCCGGTTTATTGCCGATTCCTTGATCGGCGGCGATGTAATTCATTTGCCGATTTTAGGATTGGCGTGTACGCAGCTATTGCTATGGAATCGGATGGATATAGGGACAAATAAGCGACTAGTTTTCGGCGAATGGCATTTGAAAACTTGTGTATCTATATGTACTACTAATTGTTACATCAAATACATGAAGAAATTATAAATGTTAATGCTTATTTAATTGCTAGGCCGTTAGTTACCAATATTATTATTATTATTAAGTATTTGTTTTCTCTTAAATGTTTTGTCTTCTTTGCGGGGACGTCACACCAACAAGATGTCTAGGATACCCGATACATGGGAACCTACTTTTGCAAAGAATTAAGTAGATGCATTCGAACTCACAATGTATTTTGTAGGGATCAATGTCTTGAATGTATAACTTTTATTAGACCCTTTTTGTTTAAAATTTTGTGATGGCTATTAGTAGTATAAGAATGCAAACTCATGTCCATGTATATATATTTTTAATATGAATTTCAAATCATGCAACACTAATATTATGTGTTTGTGTAAGATTCGCTTTTGAATGAACTGTTGATTGTATGGGTTGTATTTTGATGATGTAAGGATTCAAGTTCTTTGATTACCGGCACCGGGTGTATTAAATATATATATATAAAAAAAAAAATTTACTATTGTTGGGCTTAGAAATCGAGTCGTTACGGTTGGTATCGAGCCCTTGGTATGGATCCTGAGGATCATTAATAAATGTGTTGTTGCGATGAATTTCGGGATGGTACGCACCCGACAAGGGACACAAAGCTGAGCCGCCCTCCTTAGAAAGGAGGGGCATGAACCGAGGTGCCCAAGGTTGGCAAGACGAAGATCTAGATGATACGGCATCTCATGCTCCGATAATACCGCCCGAAACCTTGCGGGGGGAAGATACGATGGCGGGGAGAAGGCCCGAGGCCTCATCGAGACAGAGGAACACCCTCGGTCGCAATGGAGCGACGAGAAAGACCGGAAGCACTGACCATTCTTGTTCCAAGCTGGTGTGCCCCCACAATATGTAGATGCGGGACTCCTTGTACAAATAGTTAAAGCGGTGATGGAAGGCATGGCTAATTCGGCGGCACAAACAACCCCTACCACGCGAGAATCCACCGGCGGCCCCTACGACCCGGCATGACCATGGATAATGTGGTACCACTTGGTGCGACTAGTCAAGAGTATGAGGGAAATGGGGCTGTGAACCGTATATGGGGGAACAAGATGCGAGAGATAGCTGGAAGATGGATCGGGGAAGGTAGAAAAGACAATGATTCAAATAAGCATACCCGAGGGTTTGAGGGTAAATTGTGCATCCCAGTTACTATCGATAGGGCCATGACATGGTGGGAAACTAGTTCGGGTGAGGCGTGCGGCGAGACCCTAACTTGGAGTGATTTCAAGACAGAGTTTGAGAATCGGTTTTATTCCAAGTATCATCGCAAGGTGAAAGAACAAGAGTTCTTGGCATTAAGACGGGGTGATATGTCGGTATTGGAGTACGAAAGGAGATTCCATGACCTCTCATTGTTCGCCCCACATTATGTGCCGACGAGAGGAACATATGATTGAAAAGTTGAGAGATGGTTTACGACGGGATTTGAGACAAGGATTGATCGCCTTGCGATTTAAATCGGTGAGGGGAGTTGATTGAGGTTGCACAAGCTCCGGAGGCATGTATTGGAGAAAGCCAAGGGGGGTATCGAGTATAAGCAAAAAGAGAGATGGGGACTATTTCGTGCGAGACCACCGCACCCGAAGAAAGGAAAAAGTGGAGTGTTTGAGCGGCACGGAAAGAAGGGGAGTTTGATATTACCGCCTCACCTTGAGTCAAGTGGGAGAATGATGGCGGGACAGTCTCACTTGAGGGCAAACTCTTCAGCTGGGACCGGTGACCGCGGGGAGTTGACTATCCTTTTTGTGAAAAATGTGGACAAAAACACCACAGGGGACTGCTCGGTTTCCCACAGGCGATGCTTTGTGTGCGAGAGGAGAGGGTCATAGGTGGAGGAAGCTGCCGGTATCTTAGCCAAGGGTGTCATTACTTGTGGTGGGAAAGGTCATTACAAGAGGGGCGCCCCAAAAGGAACACGGACAAGTACGAGCTATAGACGGCCCGAGTCGAGCCACCGGCGGTCGATCCCGTTAATAGGCCGGTGAGATCTTCTCAATCGGGGGCAAACTCCGGTCGAGGGAAGCCGAGGGCACAAAATGATCGGACCCCGGGGAGGGTCTTCCACGACACGGGGAGGAGGCCGGGCTGCATCGGATGTGGTGGCGGGTACACTCTTTGTTGAATGATTTTAATATGCATGTATTGTTTGATCCGGGTGCCTCCCACTCGTTCATTGCTAAGAGAAGTATCACTAAATTGAGAAAGGAAGTAGAAATAGTAGAGAAGGGGTTTGTAATTGGAACTCCAATGGGAAACATGGTTGAAACAAATATTGTATATGTGGATGTGGGGGTTAGTTTATCCGGGTATGAAACAGAAGTAGACTTGATTCCCTTAGAGCTGCATGATTTTGACATAATACTAGGCATGGATTGGTTGAGTAAATACAAGGCACTAATAGATTGTTATGCTAAAACTGTTACTTTCCAAACACCTAAGAGGCGAGAAAATGACTTTTGAAGGAGAGAGATTTCCCAAACTGAATGCTCTAATATCGGTGGTAACGACCCAAAAGCTGTTAAGAAAGGGATGTATGGGATACCTCGCATACATCTTAAACTCGATGATGAAGGTCCACGATTGAAGGATATTCTTGTGGTGAAGGATTTCCCGAGATGTGTTTCCGGAAGAACTACCGGGACTACCCCGGAGCGAGAGGTAGAGGTGTCTATAGACACTTTCCCGGAGTCCCACCCATAGCCCAACAACCGTATCGGATGGCTCAGCGAAGCTGAGCGAGTTAAAGACTCAATTACGGGAATTATTAGACAAGGGGTTCATACGACCCGAGTAATTCTCCTTGGGGAGCACCGGTCCTATTTGTAAGAAAGAAAGATGGAACCCATAGGCTTTGTATTGACTATCGACGAGTTGAACAAAATAACAATGAAAAACAAGTATCCGTTACCTCGGATAGATGATTTGTTCGACCAATTAAAGGGAGCGAGGGCATTCTCGAAGATAGATGCGAGATCGGGGTACTATCGAGATGAAGATTAAAGAAGCGGATGTAGCAAAGACCGCATTTAGAACTCGTTACGGACACTATGAATTTTTGGTGTTACCATTCGGGTTGACGAACGCCCCTGACTCTCTTCATGGATTTGATGAATCGGGTTTTCCAACCATACCTGGATAAGTTTGTGGTGGTATTCATTGATGATATCTTGGTGTACTCGAATTCTTTCAAGGAACACGAAGAACACTTGAGACAAACCTTACAAACCTTGAGAGATCACCAGTTATATGCAAAATTGAGTAAATGTGAATTTTGAGTTGAAAAGGGTGACGTTTTTGGGACATGTCATTTCAGTTGAAGGTGTTTTTGTCGACCCTCAAAAAGTCGAAGCGGTCTTGAAATGGGAAAGACCGACTTCGATCGAAATACGTAGTTTCTGGGACTTGCGGGATACTATCGGAGATTTATCGAAGGTTTTTCCCCGATTGCAACCCCTTTGACCCGGCTAACTAGGAAGGATAAGAAGTGGGTGTGGTCGGAAGAATGTGAGGCTAGCTTCCAAGAATTGAAGAGGAGGCTCACCTCCTGCTCCAGTCTTAACTCTCCCCTCGGGGACCGAGGGTTTTGTGGTATATAGTGATGCCTCGGGGAAGGGATTGGGGTGTGTTCGATGCAACATGGGAAGGTGATCGCCTATGCATCAAGGCAACTAAAGACTCATGAGGTGAACTACCGGTGCACGACACTGGGTTGGCATTTGTAGTATTTGCCTTGAGGATATGGAGACACTATTTGTATGGGTCTCGAACCCAAATTTTTACTGATCATAAGAGCCTGAAGTATCGATGTCGCAAAAGGAGTTGAACATGCGGCAAAGAAGGTGGATAGAGCTCATTAAGGATTATGATTGCACCATAGAATACCACCACAGGGAAAGCAAATGTGGTGGCAGATGCCCTCGGTCGCAAAAATAAAGCCTCCTTGGGAAGCTTAACAGTAGGGAAAGGAGCGGCAATTGGCGGAATTAAAAGAGTTGGGTGCGAGATTTGGGAATTGATGCAAGAGGTGGGTTAGTAGCCCAATTATTGGTGCGACCAACGTATCGAGAACGAGATACTACATGCCCAATTCCATGACAAGGTGGGATCCAAGATTAGGAAGAATGTGGAGGCCGGGGTAGAAATGAAATTCCGAGTAGCGGAGGATGGATCCTTGATGATGGGACAACGGTTGTACGTGCACGATGACGAAACAGTCAAACGTATGGTTCGCAAGAAGCACATGAGTCCAAATTCTCCATACATCTGGCGGCACTAAAATGTACCGAGACACTGAAACACCTCTATTGGTGGCCTAATATGAAAAGGGAAATAGCTGAGTATGTGTCAAAGTGTGGGATATGTCAACAAGTCAAGGTTGAACACCAAAGGCCTGCGGGACCATTACAGCCATTACAAATTCAGAATGGAAGTGGGAGATGATCACCATGGATTTCGTGTCGGGATTTCCCAAGGGGAGAAAAGGAAATGATGCGATATGGGTCATTGTAGATCGGTTGACGAAATCCGCACTATTCTTGCCTGTAAAGATGACCGAGCTCGGTGGACAAGCTTGCCAAGATCTACATAAATGAGGTGGTACGACTTCATGGGATTCCGGTGTCCATTGTATCGGATCGAGATCCTAGGTTCACCTCTCGACTTTGGCCGAGCATACAACATGCCTTGGGAACAAGATTGGACATGAGCATTGCGTTTCACCCCCAAACGGATGGCCAATCGGAAAGAGTCATTCAAGTCTTGGAAGACCTATTACGGGCATGTGTGCTAGCATTTGGAGGAAGCTGGGAGGAACACATGGCATTGGTGGAGTTCACTTATAACAATAGTCACCAAGCCACAATAGGGATGGCCCCATATGAAGCTTTGTATGGTAGGAGGTGTAGAACTCCTTTATGTTGGGAAGAAATTGGGGACCGGA
Organism: Populus x sibirica; assembly: GCA_019202695.1. Lineage (NCBI taxonomy): Eukaryota > Viridiplantae > Streptophyta > Magnoliopsida > Malpighiales > Salicaceae > Populus > Populus x sibirica. The sequence goes on from JAGMVL010001781.1 coordinate 600,986, forward strand.
AGTTATATGGCGCAGAGTTAGTTCAAGTCACCACGGAGAAAGTGAGAATTATCAGGGATCGTATCAAAGCCGCACAGGATAGATAGAAGAAGTATGCCGATGTGAGGAGAAGACCTCTCGAGTTCAGTACGGGGGACCAGGTGTTCCTGAAGGTAGCCCCATGGAAGAACTTGATACGATTTGGATTGAAAGGGAAGTTAACCCCCGATTCATTGGACCCTTCAAAATCTTACAACGAGTTGGACCAGTAGCCTACAAGGTGGAATTGCCCCCACAGTTAGCCAGGGTCCATGATGTGTTCCATGTCTCCTTGTTAAGGAAGGCTAACGTAGACCCCGCCCGAGTTCTACCCCGGGTCCCGGTAGAGGTCAAGGAAGACTTAACATTGGAATTGAGGCCCATACGGATACTAGATCAAGAAGTGAAGGAGTTGCGGAGCAAAAAGATCCCCATTGTTAGAATCTTATGGCGAAATGCTCAAGTAGAAGAGGAAACTTGGGAGAGGGAGGTTGAGATGAGAAAAAAGTACCCCACTTTATTTGATCTACCGGGTATGGAGTGTGAAAACTTCTTAAATTTCGAGGACGAAATTCATATTTAGAGGAGGAGAATGTAAACACCCAAAGGAAAATATATATATATATATATATATATATATATATAATATATATATATATATATATATATATATATTTAGAGAGAGGGATGATGATGGATGCGGTTTTCGGCTGCTGATGCGAAATCGGAGCGACGCAGTTCCGCTGCCGATTCTGGATCGGCAGCGGACCCAGCTTTTGCCGATTCTGGATCGGCGCGACACAGTTTTTGTTGCCGATCTGAAATCGGCGGCGACACGATTTTCTTGCTGCCGATGTGAAATCGGCGGCGATGCGTTCATTGCCGATTTCTCAATGAACGAGTGACGAGAGGCTGGGAGGGAGGGTAAAACTGGTTTTAGATAAACCAAACAAGGATAAGGACACACCTAAACCAACCCCCAAACAACCCATTTCATTGGATGGGTAGTATAAATACAAGAGGGGAGAGAGAATGACCCATCTCCTTCCAAATCCAAAGCATTGCATGCCGTTCTTCCCTTCCCCTTTCACAACGAAACGTAAATCGGACCGGTAGAGATTACTTTGTGAACTTGTGAGGGAGAGATGAGACCTTGAGAGAGGAGTGGGCAAGGTGCATAGAGGAGAGGCAAAGGAGAGCGAAAAAAAAAAAAAAAAGAAGAAGGAGAACGGAGAACCGGTGAATAGTGTCAAACCTTCCTCAAACTTAGTTAAATTCAGAAGGTATGGGTCATGAAACTCTCTTCCTCTCCCCCGTAAGATCAAAAAACGAAAATAAAGAAGAAGAAAAAAAAACCCTAAGAAAAGAATTGATCTAAGACCTAAGCCACTGTGAAGGAAGCCGAAATTAACCAAGAGAACAAGCAAACAAAAGTGAAATAAAGTCAATTTCCGAACATCTAACAAATCATGGTAGAGGGCCGGCTTTAACTAGGGGGAATTAATGTGTTACTGCTTGTGATGATTGTTGCTTGGAATTAATGTGTTTACTTGTGATGATTGTTGCTGGAATTAATGTGTTCTTGTGATGTTGTTGCTGGAATTAATGTGTTGTTGTT
>JAGMVL010000071.1:0-13810 GCA_019202695.1 Populus x sibirica
GGAATGACTTAAATGCTAATAACAATTTCATGATATGATGGTGTAAAATAGGGAACACTTTAATGTGAACATGTGAACTATTGAAATAAGTGTGATGATGAATGTGATTCAAAAATAAAATAAATACAAGTTGTCTTGATTTGTGACCATTGATGTCTCGGGTGGTGCAGTCAGGATTGGACCATCATCAAGGCGGAGCGACCCACGGGTGGAGCAGGTAGGTGACTTGCACCTTTCTTTTTCATACGTTGATCCTTAGAACATTTTAACTTGAGTACTACCATATTGTTAGAACCGATATTAAATTGTCGAGCGCTTAATTGTTGATAAAGTGATTAGTTCTAATGGCATCCAAGCGGATGGCGGGACAAGTGATAGCTTCGGCTAATGGCATCCGAGCGGATGGCGGGACAAAAAGAGTGATTAGCTTGGGCTAATGGCATCGAATGGATGGCGGGACAAAGAGTGATTAGCCCGGCTAATGGCATCCAACGGATGACCAGGACAAAAGAGTGATTAGCTTTCGCTAATGGCATCCAAATGGATGGTCGGGACAAAGAATGATTAGCTTTGGCTAATGGCGTCGAATGGATGGCCGGGTTAAAAGGGATGATTTCGTTGCCGATTGTGGATCGCGGTAGCCTTGATTCATTGCCGATTCTGGATCCGGCTGACCATGACCATGTGTTGCCGATACGAAATCGGCAGCGACCCTGAATTTCTCGCCGATCCAGAAATCGCGTGAGCGATTTTGGCGATTTTGGATCAGCGGCGATGCGTCTTCGGTTGCCGATTCTGAGTCGCGGCGACCCATTCATTGCCGATTCCTTGATTGGCGGTGATGTAGTTCGATCCGATTTTAGGATTAGCGAGTGACGCAGCTATTGCTATGGAATCCGGATGGATAAGCCGGGACAAATAAACGACTAGTTTCGCCGAATGGCATTTGAAAACTTGTGTATCTATATGTACTACTAATTGTTACATCAAATACATGGAGAAATTATAAATGTTAATGCTTATTTAATTGCTAAGCGTTAGTTACCAATATTATTATTATTATTAAGTATTTGTTTTCTCTTAAATGTTTTGTCTTTCTTGCAGGGGACGTCACACCAACAAGATGTCTAGGATACCCGATACATGGGAACCTACTTTTGCAAAGAATTAAGTAGATGCATTCGAACTCACAATGTATTTTGTAGGGATCAATGTCCTGAATGTATAACTTTTATTAGACCCTTTTTGTTTAAAATTTTGTGATGGCTATTAGTAGTATAAGAATGCAAACTCATGTCCATGTATATATATTTTTAATATGAATTTCAAATCATGCAACACTAATATTATGTGTTTGTGTAAGATTCGCTTTTGAATGAGCTGTTGATTGTATGGGTTGTATTTTGATGATGTAAGGATTCAAGTTCTTTGATTTACAGGCACCGGGTGTATTAAATATATATATATAAAAAAAAAAAAATTACTATTGTTGGGCTTAGAAATCGAGTTGTTACGGTTGGTATCGAGCCCTTGGTATGGATCCTGAGGATCATTAATAAATGTGTTGTTGCGATGAATTTCGGGATGGTACGCACCCGACGAAGGGACACACAGCTGACCGCCCTCCTTAGAAAGGGAGGGGCATGAACAAGGTGCCCAAGGTTGGCAAGACGAAGATCTAGATGATACGGCATCTCATGCTCCGATAATACCGCTAGAAACCTTGCGGGGAAGATGCGATGGCGGGGAGAAGGCCCGGGCCTCATCAGAGACGGAGGGACACCCTCGGTGCGCAATGGAACGCGAGAAAGACGGAGGCCACGGCCATCTACTGTTCCAACTGGTGTGCCCCCACAATATGTAGATGCGGGACTCCTTGTACAAATAGTTAAAGCGGTGATGGAGGGCATGGCTAATTCGCTGACACAAACAACCCTACCACGGGAATCCAGGACGGCCTACGACCCAGCATGACCATGGATAATGTGGTACCACTGGTGCGACTAGTCAAGAGTATGAGGGAAATGGGCTGTGAACCGTATATGGGGGAACAAGATGCAGAGATAGCTGGAAGATGGATCAGGAAGGTAGAAAAGACAATGATTCAAATAAGCATACCCAGGGTTTGAGGGTAAATTGTGCATCAGTTACTATCGATGGGGCCATGACATGGTGGGAAGCTTGATTCAGGTGAGGCGTGCGACTGGGACCCTAACTTGGAGTGATTTCAAGACAGAGTTTGAGAATCAGTTTTTATTCCAAGTATCATGGCAAGGTGAAAGAACAAGAGTTCTTGGCATTAAGGCAGGTGATATGTCGGTATTGGAGTACGAAAGGAGATTCCATGACCTCTCATTGTTCGCCCCACATTATGTGCCGACGAGGAGGAACATATGATTGAAAAGTTGAGAGATGGTTTACGACGGGATTTGAGACAAGGATTGATCGCCTTGCGATTTAAATCGGTGGGGAGTTGATTGAGGCTGCACAAGCTGCGGAGGCATGTATTGGAGAAAGCCAAGGGAATTATCGAGTATAAGCAAAAGAGAAGATGGGGACTATTTCGTTGTGGGACCACGCACCGAAGAAAGGAAAAAGTGGAGGTGTTTGAGTGCGCGGAAAGAAGGGAGTTTGATATTACCGCCTCACCAACAATCAAGTGGGAGAATGATGGCGGGACAGTCTCACTTGAGGGCAAACTCTTCACTGGGACCGGTGACCGCAGGGGAGTTGACTATCCTTTTTGTGAAAAATGTGGACAAAAACACCCTGGGGACTGCTCAGTTTCCCCTGGGCGATGCTTTGTGTGCGGGGAAGGAGAGGGTCATAGGTGGAGGAAGCTGCGATTATCTTAGCCAAAGGGTGTCATTCTTGTGGTGGGAAAGGTCATTACAAGAGGGACGCCCCAAAGGAACACGGGACAAGTACGGAGCTATAGGCAGCCCAGATCGGAAGGCCACCAGCGGTCAGTCACCGTTAATAGGCCGAGTGAGATCTTCTCAATCGGGGGCAAACTCCAGTCGAGGAAGCCGAGGGCACAAAATGATCGGACCCCGGGGAGGGTCTTCCACGACACGGGGGGAGGCCAGGGCTGCATCGGATGTGGTGGCGGGTACACTACTGTTGAATGATTTTAATATGCATGTATTGTTTGATCCGGGTGCCTCCCACTCGTTCATTGCTAAGAAGTATCACTAAATTGAGAAGGAAGTAGAAATAGTAGAGAAGGGGTTTGTAATTGGAACTCCAATGGGAAACATGGTTGAAACAAATATTGTATATGTGGATGTGGGGGTTAGTTTGTCAGGGTGTGAAACGAGAAGTAGACTTGATTCCCTTAGAAGTACCCATGATTTTGACATAATACTAGGCATGGATTGGTTGAGTAAATACAAGGCACTAATGAAATGGTATGCTAAAGCTGTTACTTTCCAAACACCTAAGGGCAGAAAATGACTTTTGAAGGAGAGAGATTTCCCCAGACTGAATGCTCTAATATCGGTGGTAACAGCCCCAAAAACTGTTAAGAAAGGGATGTATGGGATACCTCGCATACATCTAAACTCTGATGATGAAGGTCCACGATTGAAGGATATTCTTGTGGTGAAGGATTTCCCAGATGTGTTTCGGAGAAGAACTACCAGGACTACCCGGGCGAGAGGTAGAGGTGTCTATAGACACTTTTCCCGAGTCCCACCCATAGCCCGACAACCGTATCGATGGCTCCGGAAGCTGAACGAAAGTTAAAGACTCAATTACGAGGAATTATTAGACAAGGGGTTCATACGACCCAGTAATTCTCCTTGGGGAGCACCGGTCTATTTGTAAGAAAGAAAGATGGAACCCATAGGCTTTGTATTGACTATCGACTGGTTGAACAAAATAACAATGAAAAACAAGTATCCGTTACCTCGGATAGATGATTTATTCGACCAATTAAAGAGGGCTGAGGGCATTCTCGAAGATAGATGCGAGATCAGGGTACTATCAGGATGAAGATTAAAGAAGCGGATGTAGCAAAGGCCGCATTTAGAACTCGTTACGGACACTATGAATTTTTGGTGTTACCTTTCGGGTTAACGAGCCCTGGCTCTCTTCATGGATTTGATGAATCGGGGTTTTCCAATCATACCCGGATAAGTTTGTGGTGGTATTCATTGATGATATACTGGTGTACTCGAATTCTTTCAAGGAACACGAAGAACACTTGAGACAAACCTTACAAACCTTGAGAGATCCCGAGTTATATGCAAAATTGAGTAAATGTGAATTTTGGGTGAAAGGAGGTGGCGTTTTTTGGGACATGTCATTTTCAGGTTAGAAGGTGTTTTTTGTAGACCCTCAAAAAGTTGGGTTGGTCTTGAAATGGGAAAGACCGACTTCGATCACCGAAATACGTAGTTTCCGGGACTTGCGGGATACTATGGGAGATTTATCAGGGGGTTTTCACGATTGCAACCCACTTTGGCCCAGCTAACTAGGAAGGATAAGAAGTGGGTGTGGTCGGAAGAATGTGAGGCTAGCTTCCAAGAATTGAAGAGGAGGCTCACCATCGCTCCAGTCTTAACTCTCCCCTCGGGGCCGAGGGGTTTTGTGGTATATAGTGATGCCTCGAGGGAAGGGATTGGGTGTGTTCTGATGCAACATGGGAAGGTGATCGCCTATGCATCAAGGCAACTAAAGACTCATGAGGTGAACTACCGGTGCACGACACAGGTTAGCGGTGTAGTTTTTTGCCTTGAGGATATGGAGACACTATTTGTATGGGTCTCGAACCCAAATTTTACTGATCATAAGAGCACGAAGTATCGATGTCGCAAAAGGATTTGAACATGCGGCAAAGAAGGTGGATAGAGCTCATTAAGGATTATGATTGCACCATAGAATACCACCGGGGAAAGCAAATGTGGTGGCAGATGCCCTCAGTCGTAAAAATAAAGCCTCCTTGGGAAGCTTAACAGTAGGAAAGGAGCGGCAATTAGCAGAATTAAAAGAGTTGGGTGCGGATTTGGGAATTGATGCAAGAGGTGGGTTAGTAGCCCAATTATTGGTGCGACCAACGTATCGAGAACAGATACTACATGCCCAATTCCATGACAAGGTGGGATCCAAGATTAGGAAGAATGTGGGCCGGGGTAGAAATGAAATTCGGAGTAGCGGAGGATGGATCCTTGATGATGGGACAACGGTTGTATGTGCACGATGGCAAACGGTCAAGCGTATGGTTTGCAAGAAGCACGTGAGTCCAAATTCTCCATACATCTGGCGGCACTAAAATGTCTGAGACACTGAAACACCTCTATTGGTGGCCCTAATATGAAAAGGAAATAGGCGAGTATGTGTCAAAGTGTGGGATATGTCAACAAGTCAAGGTTGAACACCAAGGCCTGCGGGACCATTACGGCCATTACAAATTCCGGAATGGAAGTGGGAGATGATCACCATGGATTTCGTGTCGGGGATTTCCCAAGGGGAGAAAAGGAAATGATGCGATATGGGTCATTGTAGATCGGTTGGTGAAATCCGCACTATTCTTGCTGTGCAAAGATGGCCAGGCTCGGTGGACAAGCTTGCCAAGATCTACATAAATGAGGTGGTACGACTTCATGGGATTCCGGTGTCCATTGTATCGGATCGAGATCCTAGGTTCACCTCTCGACTTTGGCCGAGCATACAACATGCCTTGGGAACAAGATTGGACATGAGCCTTTGCGTTTCACCCCCAAACGGATGGCCAATCGGAAAGAGTCATTCAAGTCTTGGAAGACCTATTACGGGCATGTGTGCTAGCATTTGGAGAAGCTGGGAGGACACATGGCATTGGTGGAGTTCACTTATAACAATAGTCACCAAGCCGCAATAGGGATGGCCCCATATGAAGCTTTGTATGGTAGGAGGTGTAGAACTCCTTTATGTTGGGAAGAAATTGGGGACCGGAAGTTATATTGGCGCGAGTTAGTTCAAGTCACCACGGAGAAAGTGAGAATTATCGAGGATCGTATCAAAGCCGCACGGGATAGACGGAAGAAGTATGCCGATGTGAGGAGAAGACCTCTCGAGTTCGGTCGGGGGACCAGGTGTTCGAAGGTAGCCCCATGGAAGAACTTGTTACGATTTGGATTGAAAGGGAAGTTAACTCCCCGATTCATTGGACCCTTCAAAATCTTACAACGAGTTGGACCCGGTAGCCTACAAGGTGGAATTGCCCCCACGGTTAGCCGGGTCCATGATGTGTTCCATGTCTCCTTGTTAAGGAAGGCTAACGTAGACCCCGCCGAGTTCTACCCCAGGTCGGTAGAGGTCAAGGAAGACTTAACATTGGAATTGAGGCCCATACGGATACTAGATCAAGAAGTGAAGGAGTTGCGGAGCAAAAGATCCCCATTGTTAGAATCTTATGGCGAAATGCTCAAGTAGAAGAGGAAACTTGGGAGAGGGGAAATTTGAGATGAGAAAAAAGTACCCCACTTTATTTGATCTAGCAGGTATGGAGTGTGAAAACTTCTTAAATTTGGGGCGAAATTCATATTTAGGAGGAGAATGTAAACACCCAAAGGAAAAAATATATATATATATATATATATATATATATATATATATATATATATATATTTAGAGAGAGAGGATGATGATGGATGCGATTTTATTTCGTTTTGAAAATCGGCGGTGATTCCCGGTCGTACCCGGTCTGGATCGCGCAAGTCTCAGCTCCGTTCTGGTCGGATCAGCGACCACGATTTTGCTGCCCGATGGACGGCGTGACCGGTTCCATCGGCAATACGACACAATTTTGCTGCCGCGAAATCGCGGATTCAGCGGCGACCACGGTTTTCTTGCCGATCGTGAAATCGGGCGATGCGGTTTTATTTGCCCGATTTCTCAATGAACGATGTGGCCTTGAGCTGGGGAGGGAGGGTAAAACTGGTTTTAGATAAACCAAACAAGGATAAGGACACACCTAAACCAACCCCCAAACAACCCATTTCATTGGATGGGTAGTATAAATACAAAGAGGGGAGAGAGAATGACCCATCTCCTTCCAAATTCAGCAGCTGCATGCCGTTCTTCCCTTCCCCTTTCACAACAGAAACGTAAATCAGACCAGTAGAGATTACTTTGTGAACTTGTGAGGGAGAGATGAGACCTTGAGAGAGGAGTGGGCGGGTGTGCATAGAGGAGAGGCAAAGGAGAGCGGAAAAAAAAAAGAAGAAGGAGAACCGGGCAGTGAATAGTGTCAAACCTTCCTCAAACTTAGTTAAATTCGGAAGGTATGGGTCATGAAACTCTCTTCCTCTCCCCAGTAAGATCAAAAAACGAAAATAAAGAAGAAGAAAAAAAAAACCCTAAGAAAAGAATTGATCTAAGACCTAAGCCAGGTGTGAAGGAGAATTTGAAATTAACCAAGAGAACAAGCAAACAAAAGTGAAATAAAGTCAATTTCAGAACATCTAACAAATCATGGTAGAGGGCCGGCTTTAACTAGAGGGAATTAATGAATTTGTTCTCTATGTGATGATTGTTCTTGGAATTAATGTGTTCTACTGTGATGTTGTTGCTGGAATTAATGTGTTCTGTTTGTGATGTTATTTCTTTGGAATTAATGTGTTCTGCTTGTGATGATTGTTCCTGGAGTTAATGTGTTTCTTTGTGATGATTGTTCTTTGGAATTAATGTGATTTTGTTCTTTGGAATTAATGTGTTGGTATCTTGTGATGTTTGTTGCTGGAATTAAGGTGTTCTACAGTGATGATTGTCTTTGAAATTGATGCTCCCGATTATTGGCTTGAGAAGTTATTTTATATGCCTAGCAGATTGGAACCTGCTACAGCGAATTAATATTGGCTGCCTAGTTGTGTGTTGCGTGGCGGGAAATTCTATTTAAGTGCCATACCTTTGAACCTTTCTTTACGGCCAAATTAATATTATTGTCTTCTTTGTGTTAATTCCTGTTTTGCCCTGAGACTGCATGCATACGAATTAATATTCCCGAGTTGTGTTGCGAATTAATATTCGCTGCCGAGTTATGTGTTGCGCGGCGAGAATTCTGTTTACCGCTGCAGCTTAGTATGCTCGTGAATTAATATTCTTTGCCGAGTTGTGTGTTGCGCTGAGGAAATTCTGTTTCAACTTGCCACAAGTGGGGCCTCTGCAGCGAAGTGATATCCGCTGCCGAGTTGTGCGTTGTGCAGCGAGCGTAGCGCCAACGGTGCAGTTCTCGGTTGCCCGAACGGGGCCGGTTCACGAACTGCAGGTGGGCGGCCGCAGTGAACCGGTTCACCATTTGCCGATTCCTACAATAAGCCTCCTAGGCGGGAATGACTTAAATGCTAATAACAATTTCATGATATGATGGTGTAAAATAGGGAACACTTTAATGTGAACATGTGAACTATTGAAATAAGTGTGATGATGAATGTGATTCAAAAATAAAATAAATACAACTGTGCTGATTTGTGACCATTGATGTCTCAGGTGGTGCGGTCAGGATTGGACCATCATCAAGGCGAGGGACGACCCGCGGGTGGAGCGGTTAGGTGACTTGCACCTTTCTTTTTCATCGTTGATCCTTAGAACATTTTAACTTGAGTACTACCATATTGTTAGAACCGATATTAAATTGTCGAACGCGTAATTGTTGATAAAAGAGTGATTAGCTTCGGCTAATGGCATCCAAGCGGATGGTAGGGACAAAAAGTGATTACCCGGCTAATGGCATCCGAATGGATGGCCGGGACAAAAAAGTGATTAGCTTCGGCTAATGGCATCCAAACGGATGGCGGGACAAAAGAGTGATTAGCTTCGGCTAATGGCATCCAAACGGATGACGTAGGGACAAAGAATGATTAGCTTTGGCTAATGGCGTCGAATGGATGGCGGGTTAAAAAGGATGATTCCCGGCCGATTGTGGATCGCGGCAGCGGCCTTATTCATTTGCCGGATTCTGGATCGGCAGTGACACAGTATCATTTGCCCGATCTGTCAGCGGCGACACCTATTCATTTGGCGCGTCTCAGAAATCGGCAGCGAGCAGTTTCGTTGCCGATTGTGGATCGGCAGCGTACGATCTTCCATTTGCCGATCTGGAGTCAGCGCGACCCGGTTATTGTGCGATTCCTTGATCGCGACGATGTAATTCGAGTTGCCGATTTTAGGATTGGCGTGACGCAGTTATTGCTATGGAATCCGGATGGATAGCCGGGACAAATAAGCGACTAGTTTTGGCGAATGGCATTTGAAAACTTGTGTATCTATATGTACTACTAATTGTTACATCAAATACATGAAGAAATTATAAATGTTAATGCTTATTTAATTGCTAGGCCGTTAGTTACCAATATTATTATTATTATTAAGTATTTGTTTTCTCTTAAATGTTTTGTCTTTGCTGGGGCGTCACACCAACAAGATGTCTAGGATACCCGATACATGGGAACCTACTTTTGCAAAGAATTAAGTAGATGCATTCGAACTCACAATGTATTTTGTAGGGATCAATGTCTGAATGTATAACTTTTATTAGACCCTTTTTGTTTAAAATTTTGTGATGGCTATTAGTAGTATAAGAATGCAAACTCATGTCCATGTATATATATTTTTAATATGAATTTCAAATCATGCAACACTAATATTATGTGTTTGTGTAAGATTCGCTTTTGAATGAGCTGTTGATTGTATGGGTTGTATTTTGATGATGTAAGGATTCAAGTTCTTTGATTACGGCACCAGGTGTATTAAATATATATATAAAAAAAAAAATTTACTATTGTTGGGCTTAGAAATCGAGTTGTTACATCGGCTAGATGACCACAGTTTCGGGCAGAAGTAGTGTGTTGCACAACACACAATTCGGCAAGCGAATGCTAGTTCGGTGCAAGAAGACTTGGTTGCGAAGAATCACAACTTCGTTGCAGATGACACCGATTTCGGCAGGCGAATCGAGTTTCGCTGAAATTTAAGGGATTTCACACTTCATACCTAGTAGTTCAAATAAATCGGGTACTTTTTCCTCATCTCAGCCTCCCTCTCCCAAGTTTCCTCTTCTATTTGAGCATTTCGCCATAAGATTCGACGATGGGGATCTTTTTGTTCCGTAGCTCCCTTCACTTCACGATCTAGTATCCTTATGGGCCTCATTTCCGGTGTTAAGTCTTCCTTGACTTCTACTGGGACTTGAGGAATAACTCTGGCGGGATCCACGTCGGCTTTCCTTAACAGGGAGACATGGAACACATCATGGACCTTGGCTAAGCGTGGGGCAAGTCCACTTTGTGGGCTACGAAGGGTCCTACACCTTTTGTAAGATTTTGAAGGGTCGAGTGAGCGGGGGAGCCAACTTCCTTTTCAATCCAACCGTAACATGTTCTTCCATGGGGCTACCTTCGGGGAACACACGGTCCCCGTCACTGAACTCAAGAGGTCTTCTCCTCACATCGGCATACTTCTTGTCTATCATATGCGGCTTTGATGCGATCTGATGGTTCTCACTTTCTCCGTGGTGACTTGGACCAACTCCGCGCCATATAACTTCCAGATCCCCAATTTCCTCCCAACACAAAGGAGTTCTGCACCTCCTACCATACAAGGCTTCATATGGGGCCATCCCTATTGTGGCTTGGTGACTATTGTTATACGTGAACTCCACCAATGCCATGTGTTCCTCCCAGTTTCCTCCAAATTCTAGCACACGGGCCTGTAATAGGTCTTCCAAGACTTGGATGACTCTTTCGATTGGCCATCCGTTTGAGGGTGAAGCGGTGCTCATATCCAATCTTGTCCCCAAGACCCATTGTATGCTCGGCCAAAGTCGAGAGGTGAACACAGGATCTCGATTCGATACAATGGACACTTTGGAATCCCATGAAGCCGTACCACCTCATTTATGTAGATCTTGGCAAGCTTGTCCACAGAGTCGGTCATCTTTATAGGTAAGAATAGTGCGGATTTCGTCAACCGATCTACGATGACCCATATCGCGTCATTTCCTTTCCTCCCTTTGGGGAAATCCTGACACGAAATCCATGGTGATCATCTCCCACTTCCACTCTGGAATTTGTAATGGTTGTAATGGTCTGCCAGGCCTTTGGTGTTCAACCTTGACTTGTTAACATATCCCACACTTTGACACATACTCACTATTTCCCTTTTCATATTAGGCCACCAATAGAGGTGTTTCGAGGTCTCGATACATTCTTAGTGTTGCCGGGATGTATGGAGAACTTGGACTCATGTGCTTCTTGTAGAACCATTCATTTGACTGTTTCGTCATTAGGCACGTACAACCGTTGTCCCATCATCAAGGATCCATCATCCGCCACTCGAATTTCATTTCTACCCCGGCCTCTACATTCTTCCTCATCACCCAACCTTGTCATGGAATTGGGCTTGTAGTATCCGTTCCCCGATACGTTGGTCGCACCAATAGTTGGGCTACCAACCCACCTCCGGCATTAATGTCCAAATCTACACCCATCTCTTTCAATTCCACCAATTGCCGCTCCTTTCCCACTTTGTTAACCTTCCCGGGGTGGCTCTATTTTTTACCGGTGAGGGCATCTGCCACCACGTTTGCTTTTCACGGGTGGTATTCTATGGTGCAATCATAATCCTTAATGAGCTCTATCCACCTTCTTTGTCGCATGTTCAACTCCTTTTGCGACATAAGATACTTCGAGCTCTTATGATCGGTAAAAATTTGGGTTTGAGACCCATTACAAATAGTGTCTCCATATCCTCAAGGCAAATACTACGGCGCCAACTCCGGGTCGTGCACCGGGTAGTTCTCCTCATGGGTCTTTAGCCTTTGTCTTGATGCATGGGCGATCACCTTCCCATGTTGCATCGAGCACACCCCAATCCCTTCCCCGAAGCATCACTATATACCCCAAAACCTTCGGTCCACGAGGAAGGGTTAACTTGGCGCTAGTGGTGAGCCTCCTCTTCAATTCTTGGAAGCTTTTCTCACATTCTTCCGACCACACCCATTTCTTATTCTTCCTAGTTAGGCTGGGTCAAAGGGGTAGCAATCGGGGAAAAAGCCTTCAATAAACCTCCGATAGTATCTGCAAGTCCCGGAAGCTACGTGTTCGGTGACTGAAGTCGGTCTTTCCCATTTCAAGGCTGCTTCGACTTTTTGGGGGTCTACGAAAACACCTTCATTTGAAATGACGTGTCCTAGAAACGTCACTCTCTTGACCAAAATTCACATTTACTCGGTTTTGCATATAATTGGTGATCTCTCAAGGTTTGTAAGGTTTGCCTCAATTGCTCTTAGTGCTCCTCCGAAGAATTCGAGTACACCAGTATATCATTAATGAATACCACCACAAACTTATCAAGGTACGGTTGGAAAACCCGATTCATCAAGTCCATGAAGAGGGGTAGGGCGTTCTGTCAGCTTAGAGCGGTAGCACCAAAAATTCATAGTGTCCGTAGCTGAGTTCTAAATGCGGTCTTTGCTACATCCGCTTCTTTAATCTTCATCTGATAGTACCCCGATCTCGGATCTATCTTAGAAAATGCCCTCGCCCCATAGTCGTCAGAACAAATCATCTATCGAGGTAACGGATACTTGTTTTTTCATTGTTATTTTGTTCAAGCGCAGATAGTCAATACAAAGTCTATGGGTTCCATCTTTCTTTCTTACAAATAGGACCGGTGCTCCCCAAGGGGAATTCTTGGACGTATAAACCCACTGTCTAACAATTCTTGTAGTTGAGTCTTTAACTCGTTCGGTTACGCCAGAGCCATCGGTAAGGTTGTTGGGCTATAGGTGGGACTCCCAGGAAAAGTGTCTATGGACACCTCCACCTCAAACTCACGGGGGTAGTCCCGGTAGTTCTTTGGGAAACACATACGGGAATTCCTTCACCCGGGAATATCCTTGAATTAGTGAACCTTCATCATCAGAGTTTAAGATATATGCGAGGTATCCCATACATCCCTTTCTTAAAAGTTTTTGGTACATTTTACCACCGATATTAAGGCAATCGGTTTGAGAATTCTCTCTCCTTCAAAAATAATCCTCTCACCCTTAGGGGGTTTGGAAATTTGTCGTTTTAGCACGCACTGTAATCTATGAGAGCCTTGTATTTACTCAACCAATTCATGCCCACAAGTTATGTCAAAATCATGCGGCTCTAAGGGAATCAAGTCTACTTGTTTCATACCCAGATAGACTAACCCCACATCCCCATACACAATATTTGTTTCCACCATGTTTCCCATTGGAGTTCCAATTAAGAATCCTTCTCTACTATTTCTACTCCTTTCCCGGTTTAGTGACAATTCTCTTAGCAATGAATAAGTGGGTGGCACCCGGATCAAACAACACATGCACATTAAAATTATTTAATAGTAGTGTGCACGCCTGCCCGATGCAGCCACGACCTCCTCTGTTTCAGGTGGAAGACCCTCCCCGGGGGTCCGATCATTTTGTGCTCGGTCTCCCTCGGGCGGTGTTGCTCTGATTGAGAAGATCTCCTTGGCCTATTCACGGTAGGCTTGTTGGTGGCTGTTGGCTGCCTATAGCTTTGTACCTATCCGAGTGTTCCTTTTAGGCGGTCCCTCTTGAAATATCTTCCACCACGGTAATGACACCCTTGACTCAAATACTAGCAATTCCTCCACTTGTGTGTGTCTTCTCCTCACGCACACAAAGCATCGCCGGGGAAAGCGAGCGGTCCCGGGGTGTTTTTGTCCACATTTCCTGACAAAAAGGGTAGTCAACACCCATGCGGTCCCCGATCCCAGTTGAAGAGTTTTCCCTCGAGTCACGTCCCAGCCATCACTCTCCCACTTGGCTTGTTGGTGA
>JAGMVL010002395.1:0-12631 GCA_019202695.1 Populus x sibirica
GGGACAAATAACTAACTAGTTTAGGCGAATGGCATTTGAAAAACTTTTGTATCTGTATTATACTATAAATTGTTACATAAAATACATAGAAGAAGTATAAATGTAAATACTTATTTAATTTGCTAGGCCGAATTTCAAAATTCTCATTATTCCCTATTATTAAGTATTTGTTTTCTCTTAAATGTTTTGTCTTTGCTGCGGGGCATCCCACCAACGAGATCTCTAAGATGCCCGATGCACCAGGAACCTACTTTTGCAAAGAATTAAAGTAGATGCATTCCCACTGCTGACACTGGTTTTTAACTGGATCAATATACAGTCTATAACATTTATTAAATCATGCATGACTTAGAAATTTGTGGTGTTTCCTTCAGTGACAGTGTAAGGGTTAAAACTCATGGCATCCAGTATACTATGTGCCTAATACATAGAATTTTAAATCATATTACCAATATTATGTTTGTGTAAGATTCGCTTTTGAATGGAAAATATATTGAGTTGTATAGTTTGTATTTTGATGATGTAAGTTCAAGTTCTTTGATTAAGCTGTATGTATAAATATATATAAAAAATAATAAAAAAAAAATTACTATTATTTTGGAAAGCAAAAAAAATTATTTGTTCAAGCTGGTGTGCCCACAATATGTAGATCTGGGACTCCTTGTACAGGAAGATCTAGATGATACGGCATCTCAGATGTACCGCCGAAACCTTGCGGGGAAGATACGATGGCAGGAGAAGGCCCGAGGCCTCATCGGACGGAGGAACACCCTCGGTCGCAATGGAGGGCGGCGAAAGACCAGAAGCACAGCCATCTACTATTCCAACTGGTGTGCCCCCACAATATGTAGATGCAGGACTCCTTGTACAAATAGTTAAAGCAGTGATGGAAAGCATGGCTAATTCGGCAGCACAAACAGCCCCTACCACGCGAGAATCACAGCAGCCCTACGACCAGCATGACCATGGATAATGTGGTACCACTTGGTGCGACTAGTCAAGAGTATGGGGGAAATGGGCTGTGAACCGTATATGGGGGAACAAGATGCGGGAGATAGGCTGGAAGATGGATCGGGGAAGGTAGAAAAGACAATGATTCAAATAAGCATACCCGAGGGTTTGAGGGTAAATTGTACATCCCAGTTACTATCTGATGAGGGCCTTGACATAGTGGTGAAGCCCTTGATTCGGGGGTGGCGTCTGTTGAGACTCCTAACTTGGTAGTGATTTCAAGACCGAGTTTGAGAATCAATTTTATTCCAAGTATCATCGCAAGGTGAAAGAACAAGAGTTCTTGGCGTTAAGGCGGGGTGATATGTCGGTATTGGAGTACGAAAGGAGATTCCATGACCTCTCATTGTTCGCCCCACATTATGTGCCGACAGGAGGAACATATGATTGAAAAGTTGAGATGGTTTACGACGGGATTTGAGACAAGATTGATCGCCTTGCGATTTAAATCGGTGAGGGAGTTGATTGAGGCTGCACAAGCTCAGGAGGCATGTGATTGGGAGAAAGCCAAGGGGGGTATCGAGTATAAGCAAAAAAGAGATGGGGACTATTTCATTGGGGACCACACTCCGAAGAAAGGAAAAAGTGGAGTGTTTGAGCGGCCGGAAAGAAGGGAGTTTGATATTACCGCCTCACCGTGATCAAGTGGGAGAATGATGGCGGGACGGAGTCTCTCTCGAGGGCAAACTCTTCAAGCTGGGGCCGGTGACCGCCGGGGAGTTGACTATCCTTTTGTGAAAAATGTGGACAAAAACACCACAGGGACCTACTCGGTTTCCTGGGCGATGCTTTGTGTGCGAGAGGAGAGGGTCATAGGTGGAGGAAGCGCGGTATCTTAGCCAAGGGTGTCATTACTGTAGGTGGGAAAGGTCATTACAAGAGGAGTGCCCCAAAAGGAACACTTGGGACAAGTACAGAGCTATAGACAGCCTGATCGAGCCACCAGCAGTCGGTCACACCGTTAATAGGCCCGGTAGAGATCTTCTCAATGGGGGCAAACTCCGATCGAGGAAACCGAGGCACAAAATGATCGGACCCCGGGGAGGGGTCTTCCACGACACGGGGAGGAGGCGGGGCTGCATCGGATGTGGTGGCGGTACACTCTTTGAATGATTTTAATATGCATGTATTGTTTGATCGGATGCTTCCCACTCGTTCATTGCTAAGAGAAGTGTCACTAAATTGAAAGAAGTAGAAATAGTAGAGAGGGGTTTGTAATTGGAACTCCGATGGGAAACATGGTTGAAACAAATATTGTATATGTGGATGTGGGGAGTTAGTTTATCGGGGTATGACTAGGAAGTAGACTTGATTCCCTTAGAGCTGCATGATTTCTGACGCAATACTAGGCCTTGATTGGTTAACGTTAATACAAGGCACTAATGAGTTGTTATGCTACAAGCTGTTACTTTCTAAACACCTAAGGAAGCGAGAAAATGACTTTTGCAAGAGGAGAGAGTTTAAGCAGAATATGCTCTAATAGTCGGTGGTATCAGCCCAAAAGCTGACTTAAGAAAGGGATGTATGGGATACCTCGCATACATCTTAAACCCGATGATGAAGGTCCACGATTGAAGGATATTCTAATAGTGAAGGATTTCCCAGATGTGTTTCCGGAGAGAAGAACTACCGGGAGACCCGGAGCCAGAGGTAGATGATGCCTATGGACACTTTTCACCGCAGTCCCATCCATAGCCCAACAACCGTATGGTTGGCTCATTGGAGCCCAGAACGAGTTACAAGACTCAATTCTGGGAATTATTAGACAAGGGTTCATACGGCCCAGTAATTCTCCTAGGGGAGCACGGTCCTAGTTGTAAGAAAAGATGGAACCCATAGGCTTTTTGTATCGGCTATCGACGAGTTGAACAAAATAACAATGAAAAACAAGTATCGAGTTACCTCGGATAGATGATTTGTTCGACCAATTAAAAAAGGGAGCCGGGCATTCTCGAAGATAGATGCGAGATGGGTACTATGAGATGAAGGTTAAAGCGGATGTTAACAAAGGCCGCATTTAGAACTCGTTACGGACACTATGAATTTTCGTTGTTACCTTTGGATTAATGACCCCTTGACTCTCTTCATGGATTTGATGAATCAGGTTTTTCCAACCATACCTGGATAAAAGTTTTGTGGTGGTATTCATTGATGATATACTGGTGTACTCGGATTCTTTCAAGGAACACGAAGAACACTTGGAGACAAACCTTACATTCCTTGAGAGATCTACCGAGTTATATGCAAAGTTAAGTAAATGTGAATTTTGGAAATTTTGAAAAGGGTGAGCGTTTTTTGGGACATGTCATTTTAGTTGGAAGGTGTTTTGTCGACCCTCAAAAGTCGATAGCGGTCTTGAAATAGGAAAGACCGACTTCGGTCACTGAAATACGTGGTTTCTGGGACTTGCGGGATACTATCGGAGATTTACTCAGAAGGTTTTCACGGTGCAACCCCTTTGACCAGGCTAACTAGGAAGGATAAGAAAGTGGGTGTGAGTCGGAAGAATGTGAGGCTAGCTTCCAGGAGTGAAGAGGAGGCTCACCCTTTGCTCCGGTCTTAACTCTCCCTCGGGGCCTGAGGTTTTTGTGGTATATAGTGATGCCTCGGGAAGGGATTGGGGTGTGTTTGATGCAACATGGGAGGGTGATGCCTAATGCATCAAGGGGTATTAAAGACCATGAGGTGAACTCCCCGGTGCACGACACAGGTTGGCGGTGGTAGTTTTTGCCTTGAGGGATATGGAGACACTATTTATATGGGTCTTGAAGCCAAATTTTTGTAGTCTTAAGGGCACACTACAAAGTAGCAGTGACCCGCATAGGATTTGAGACATGTGGCAAAGACAGGTGGATACAGCTCATTAAGGATTATAGTTTGTACCATAGAGTACCACCCGGGAAAGCAAATGTGGTGGCGAGATGCCCTCGTCGCTAAAAATAAAGCCTCCTTGGGAAGCTTGGAGTGGGAAAGGAACGGCAATTGGCGAGAATTAAAAGAGTTGGGTGCGGATTTGGGAATTGATGCAAGAGGTGGGTTAGTAGCCCAATTATTGGTGCGACCAACGTATCGCGAACAGATACTCCATGCCCAATTCCATGACAAGGTGGGATCCAAGATTAGGAAGAATGTGGAGGCCGGGGTAGAAATGAAATTCCGAGTAGCGGAGGATGGATCCTTGATGATGGGACAACGGTTGTATGTGCACGATGGGCAAACGAGTCAAGCGTATGGTTACGCTAGAAGCACATGAGTCCAAATTCTCCATACATCTGGCGGCACTAAGATGTCCGAGACACGAAACACCTCTATTGGTGGCCTAATATGAAAACGGAAATAGGTGAGTATGTGTCAAAGTGTGGGATATGTCAACAAGTCAAGGTTGAACACCAAAGGCCTGCGGGACCATTACAGCCCTTACAAATTCCAGAATGGAAGTGGGGAGATGATCACCATGGATTTCGTGTCGGGGATTTCCCCAGAGGGAGAAAAGGAAATGATGCGATATGGGTCATTGTAGATCGGTTGATGAAATCCGCACTATTCTTGCTGTAAAGATGACCGGCTCGGTGGACAAGCTTGCCAAGATCTACATAAATGAGGTGGTACGGCTTCATGGGATTAAGGTGTCCATTGTATCGGATCGAGATCCTAGGTTCACCTCTCGACTTTGGCCGAGCATACAACATGCCTTGGGAACAAGATTGGACATGAGCCTTTGCTGCGTTTCACCCCCAAACGGATGGCCAATCGGAAAGAGTCATTCAAGTCTTGGAAGACCTATTACGGGCATGTGTGCTAGCATTTGGAGAAGCTAGGAGGAACACATGGCATTGGTGGAGTTCACTTATAACAATAGTCACCAAGCCACAATAGGGATGGCCCCATATGAAGCTTTGTATGGTAGGAGGTGTAGAACTCCTTTATGTTGGGAAAAGAAATTGGGGACGGAAGTTATGTGACGCGAGTTAGTTCAAGTCACCGAGGAGAAAGTGAGAATTATCGGGGGACGTATCAAAGCCGCACAGGATGAAAGACGAAGAAGTATGCCGATGTGAGGAAGACCTCTCGAGTTCGGTACGGGGGACCGGGTGTTCCCACGAAGGTAGCCCCATGGAAGAACTTGTTACGATTTGGATTGAAAGGGAGGTTAACTCCCGATTCATTGGACCCTTCAAAATCTTACAACGAGTTGGACCAGTAGCCTACAAGGTGGAATTGCCCCCACAGTTAGCCGGGGTCATGATGTGTTCCATGTCTCCTTGTTAAGGAAGGCTAACGTAGACCCCGCCCGGTTCTACCCCGGTCCTGTTAGAGGTCAAGGAAGACTTAACATTAGGAATTGAGGCCCATGCGGATACTGGATCAAGAAGTGAAGGAGTTGAGGAGCAAAAGATCCCCATCGTTAGAATCTTATGGCGAAATGCTCAAGTAGAAGAGGAAACTTATGGGAGAGAGAGGCTGAGAGATGAGAAAAAAAGTACCCCCACTTTTTATTTGATCTACAGGAATGTAGTGTGATAACTATCTTAAATTTCGAGGCCGAAATTCATATTTTAGAAGGGAGAATGTAAACACCCAAAGAAAAAATATATATATATATATATATATATATATATATATATATATATATATATTTAGAGAGAGGGATGATGATGGATGCGGTTTTCGGCTGACGTCTGATCAGCGACGACGGTTCGTTTGCGATTCTGGGTCAGCAACCGGCAATTCCGCTGCGGTCTGGATCGGCTTGGAAACCGGTTCCCTCTTTGCCGATGCAGAAATCGGCAGCGACACAGTTTCGGCAGCGACACAGTTTTTGCTGCGATCTGTCGGCAGCGTGACTCGATTCCAAACAGCGGCTCCGTTTTGCCCGATGCAGAAATCGGCAGCGATCACCGGTGTGCCGATTTCTCAATGAACGGTGACCTTGGTTGGGAGGGAGGGTAAAACTGGTTTTAGATAAACCAAACAAGGATAAGGACACACCTAAACCAACCCCCCAAAACAACCCATTTTATTGATGGGTAGTATAAATACAAGGGGATGCCCATCTCCTTCCAAATCGGCTGTTCATGCCGTTCTTCCCTTCCCCTTTCTATGAGAAGCGTAAATCAGACGGGTGTGAGAGATTACTTTGTGAACTTGTGAGGAGAGATGAGACCTTGAGAGAGTAGTGGGCGGTGCGTAGAGGAGAGGCAAAGGAGGGAAGCTAGGAAAAAGACACGAAGGAAAAAAAAGAAGGAGGAGAAGCAAGGTGGATACTGTCAAACCTTCCCTCAAACTTAGTTAAATTCGGAAGGTATGGGTCATGAAACTCTCTTCCTCTCCCCGTAAGATCAAAAAACGAAAATAAAGAAGAAAAAAAAAACCTAAGAAAAGGAATTGATCTAAGACCTAAACCCAAATTGTGAAGGGAAGAAATTTGAAATTAACCAAGAGAACAAGCAAACAAAAGTGAAATAAAAAGTCAATTTGAACATCTAACAAATCATGGTAGAGGGTAGGCTTTAACTAGAGGGAATTAATGTGTTACTAGTTGTGATGATTGTTCTTGGAATTAATGTGTTATCACACGTGATGTTGTTCTTTGGAGGATTAATTAATGTTGTTGTTTGGGTGATGATTGTTATTGTGATGATTGTTCATTGGAATTAATGTGTTATTTTGTGATGATTGTTCTTTGGAATTAATGTGATGTTGTTCTTTGGAATTAATGTGTTCTTTGTGATGTTTGTTCTTTGGAATTAAGGTGTTCTCTTGTGATGATTGTCTTTGAAATTGATGCTCCGATTATGGGTTGCGATTGTAATTCATTTGTTGCCATTGTAAGCATGCTACTTGTGAATTAATATTATTTGCCTAGTTGTGTGTTCTTGTTTGTTAAGCTGCATTTGTTTGCTTTCTGCGACAATTAATATTCGCTTCAAGCTGTGTGTTGTAATGAAATTCTGTTTCGCTGCCTTTGCACTGAATAGCTGCCCGGCCCAATTAATATTCGCTGCCGAGTTGTACTGTGTTACTTGCTTGACGAAATTTGTTAGCTGGCAAGCTGAACTCTTGCTATGGACCAGTTAGTATTCGGTGCCCGAGTTGTGTGTTGCGCGGCGAATATTCTGTTTATTTGCCGCAGTGGCCCAACTCTCTGCGGCAGTTAGTATTGGCTGCCAGAGTTGTGTCGTGCGCAGCGAAATTCTGTTTATTTGCAGCATTTGAGACCTCTTTTTTTGCGAAGTGATATCCGCCCGCGAGTTGTGCCATGTCTGCGGCACCAGCGTTAGCGCAACCAATGCGGGTCCCGGTTCTCCTGACAGCTAGACCATGTGAAGCGGTTCTCTGCTTGCCCGAATTGGGCAGACCACGACTGAAGCCTAAGTTCTACATTGCCGATTCCTACAATAAGCCTCCTAGGCGGGAATGACTTAAATGCTAATAACAATTTCATGATATGATGGTGTAAAATAGGGAACACTTTAATGTGAACATGTGAACTATTGAAATAAGTGTGATGATGAATGTGATTCAAAAAATAAAATAAATACAAACTTGTCTTGATTTGTGACCATTGATGTCTCGAGGTGGTGCGATTGGGATTGGACCATCATCAAGGCGAAGCGACCCACAGGTGGAGCAGGTAGGTGACTTGCACCTTTCTTTTCATACGTTGATCCTTAGAACATTTTAACTTGAGTACTACCATATTGTTAGAACCGATATTAAATTGTCGAGCGGCTTAATTGTTGATAAAAGAGTGATTAGCTTGGCTAATGGCATCCAAGCGGATGGCGGGACAAAAGTGATTAGCCCGGCTAATGGCATCGAATGGATGGCGGGACAAAAGAGTGATTAGCCGGCTAATGGCATCCAAAGCGGATGGTAGGGACAAAAAGAGTGATTAGCCATTCGGCTAATGGCATCCAAAGCGGATGACGGGACAAAGAATGATTAGCTTTGGCTAATGGCGTCCGAATGGATGGCCGAGGTTAAAAGGGATGATTTTTTGCCGATTGTGGATCGGCGCGGCAGCATTCCGCTGCCGATTCTGGATCGGCGGCGACGCGATATTCGCTGCCCGAATCTGTCGGCAGCGACCCTAGTTTCAGTCATTGCCCGTCTGGTCGGCGTGACGCGATTTCGCTACCCGATTGTGGATCTGGCGTGCCGTCACGTCTGTTGCCGATCACAGTCTGACGTGACCAGGTTTATTTCCGATTCCTTGATCGCAGTGACCCGATGTATTTAAATTTATGATTTTAGGATTGGCGTTGGCGCGGCTATTACTATGGAATCCGGATGGATAGCGGGGACAAATAAGCGACTAGTTTTTTGAATGGCATTTGAAAACTTGTGTATCTATATGTACTACTAATTGTTACATCAAATACATGAAGAAATTATAAATGTTAATGCTTATTTAATTGCTAGGCCGTTAGTTACCAATATTATTATTATTATTAAGTATTTGTTTTCTCTTAAATGTTTTGTACTGCATGGGGACGTCACACCAACAAGATGTCTAGGATACCCGATACATGGGAACCTACTTTTGCAAAGAATTAAGTAGATGCATTGAACTCACAATGTATTTTGTAGGGATCAATGTACCTGAATGTATAACTTTTATTAGACCCTTTTTGTTTAAAATTTTGTGATGGCTATTAGTAGTATAAGAATGCAAACTCATGTCCATGTATATATATTTTTTAATATGAATTTCAAATCATGCAACACTAATATTATGTGTTTGTGTAAGATTAAGCTTTTGAATGAGCTGGGTGTATGGGTTGTATTTTTGATGATATAATGATTCAAGTTCTTTGATTACCGGCACCAGGTGTATTAAATATATATATAAAAAAAAAATTTACTATTTGTTGGGCTTAGAAATCAGTTGTTACATCATTTGCAGGCGGCCACGGTTCGCGGCGAAGTAATTGTTTCGCTACAACACACAGTGTTGGCCGGCGAATGCTAGTTCGGTCACGGAGAAGACTCGGTTCGGCAGCGAATCACAACCCGCTGCAGCCGTGCTCTGATTTGACAGCGAATCGAGTTTACGCTGAAATTTAAGGGATTTCACACTTCATACTGGTAGTTCAAATAAATGGGGTACTTTTCCTCATCTCGGCCTCCCTCTCCCAAGTTTCTCTTCTATTTGAGCATTTCGCCATAAGATTCTGAAAACGATGGGGATCTTTTTGTTCAGTAGCTCCTTCGCTACTGATCTAGTATCCTTATGGGCCTCATCTCCAGTGTTAAGTCTTCCTTGACTTCACTTTGGCACGGGACATGGTGGTATAACTCGTGGCGGGATCCACGTCGGCTTTCCTTAACGAGGGGAGACATGGAACACATCATGGACCTTGGCTTAGCGTAGGGGCAAGTCCACTTTGTAGGCTATAGGTCCTACTGGTTGTAAGATTTTGAAGGGTCCGATGCAGGCGGGGAGCTTAACTTCCTTTTCAATCCAGCCGTAACATGTTCTTCCATGGGGCTTTTACCTTCGGGAACACCTGGTCCCCATGTGCGAACTCAAGAGGGTCTTCTCCTCACATCGATATACTGCTTGTCTATCTGTGCGGCTTTGATGCGATCCCTGATAGTTCTCACTTTCTCCGTGGTGACTTGGACCAACTCTGCGCCATATAACTTCTGATCCCCAATTTCCTCCCAACATAAAGGAGTTCTGCACCTCCTAACATACAAGGCTTCATATGGGGCCATCCCATTGTGGCTTGGTGACTATTGTCTCGTGAACTCCACCAATGCCATGTGTTCCTCCTGGTTCCTTCAAATTCTCGTCCCGGGCTGTAATAGGTCTTCCAAGACTTGGATGACTCTTTACGATTGGCCATCCGTTTGAGGGTGAGGCAGTGCTCATATCAATCTTGTCCCCTAGAGATATTTTGTATGTCTCGGCCAAAGTCGAGAGGTGAACCAGGATCTCGATCTCGATACAATGGACACTTTGGAATCCCATTAAGTCGTACCACCTCATTTATGTAGATCTTGGCAAGCTTGTCCACAAAGTCGGTCATCTTTATAGGTAAGAATAGTGCGATTTCGTCGGCCGATCTACGATGACCCATATCAGCGTCATTTCCTTTCCTCCCTTTGGGAAATCGACACAGAAATCCATGGTGATCATCTCCACTTCCATTGCGGAATTTGTAATGGTTGTAATGGTCCTGCGGGCCTTTGGTGTTCAACCTTGACTTGTTGACGTATCCCACACTTTGACACATACTCGGCTATTTCCCTTTTCATATTAGGCCACCAATAGAGGTGTTTCGAGGTCTCGATACATCTTAGTTTGCCCGGGATGTATGGAGGACTTGGACTCATGTGCTTCTTGTAGAACCATTCGTTTAATTGTTTCGTCATTAGGCACGTGCAACCGTTGTCCCATCATCAGGGATCCATCATCAGCCACTCCGGAATTTCATTTCTACCGGCCTCTGCATTTCTTCCTCATCACCCAACCTTGTCATGGAATTGGGCTTGTAGTATACGATTTCCCGATACGTTGGTCGCACCAATAGTTGGGCTACTACAACCCACCTCCGGCATTAATGTCCAAATCTACACCCATCTCTTTCAATTCCACCAATTGCCGCTCCTTTCCCAGAAGTAACCTTCCCAGGGTGGCTCTATTTTTACCAATCGAAAAAGGCATCGCCACCACGCCGCTTGCTTTTCCGGTGGTATTCTATTGGTGCAATCATAATCCTTAATGAGCTCTATCCACCTTCTTTGTCGCATGTTCAACTCCTTTTGCAACATAAGATACTTCAGGCCCTTATGATCAATAAAATTTTTGGGTTCGAGACCCATACAAATAGTGTCTCCATATCCTCAAGGCAAATACTACGGCCAGCTCCGGGTCGTGCACCGGGTAGTTCTCCTCATGGGTCTTTAACTGTCTTGATGCATAGGCGATCACCTTCCATGTTGCATCAGAACACACCCCAATCCTTCTTGAGCTTATCCCACTATATACCACAAAACCTTCGGTCCCCAGCGAAGGGTTGCTCTTGGAGACTTGAGTGGTGAGCCTCCTCTTCAATTCTTAGGAAGCTTTTCTCACATTCTTCCGACCACACCCATTTCTTATTCTTCCTAGTTAGGCTGGGTCAAGGGGTAGCAATCGGGGAAAAACACTTCAATAAACCTCCGATAGTATCCCGCAGGTCCCGGGAAGCTACGTATTTGGTGGCCTGAAGTCGGTCTTTCCCATTTCAAGGCTGCTTCCGACTTTTTGGGGTCTACTGAAAACACCTTCCGTTGAGAAATGGCGTGTCTAGAAGCGTCACTCTCTTCAGCCAAAATTCACATTTACTCAGTTTTGCATATAATTGGTGATCTCTCAAGGTTTGCAAGGTTTGCCTCAAGTGCTCTTCGTGCTCCTCGAAAAGGGTTCAGTACACCGGTATATCATTAATGAATACCACCACAAACTTATCAAGGTACGGTTGGAAAGCCCGATTCATCAAGTCCATGAAGAGGGTAGGGCGTTTGTCAACCCGAACGGTAGCACCAAAAATTCATAGTGTCATTAACGGGTTCTAAATGCGGTCTTTGCTACATCCGCTTCTTTAATCTTCATCGATAGTACCCACTGATCTCGGATCTATCTTCGAAAAATGCCCTCGCCCCCTTTAATTGATCGAACAAGTCATCTATCCGAGGTAACGGATACTTGTTTTTCATTGTTATTTTGTTCAACTGCGGATAGTCAATACAAAGTCTATGGGTTCCATCTTTCTTTCTTACAAATAGGGCTAGGTGCTCCCCAAGGGGAATTGCGGGCCGTACTCATTGCTTTGTCTAACAATTCTTGTAGTTGAGTCTTTAACTCGTTCGGTTACGCAGCCATCCGGTAAGGTTGTTGGGCTATAGGTGGGACTCCGGGGAAAAGTGTCTATGGACACCTCCACCTCTCCTTCTGAGGTAGTCCGTGAGTTCTTCGGGAAACACATGCAGGAATTCCTTCACCACGGGAATATCCTTGAGTCGTGGACCCCTTCATCATCGAGTTTAAGATATATGCGAGGTATCCCATACATCCCTTTCTTAAAAGTTTTTGAAAATTTTTGTCCCACCACCGATATTAAGGCAATCGGTTTGAGAATTTCTCTCTCCTTCAAAAATAATCCTCTCACCATAGGGGTTTGGAAAGTAATAGTTTTAGCATAACAATCTATGAGAGCCTTGTATTTACTCAACCAATTCATGCCTGGGATTATGTCAAATCATGCGGCTCTAAAGGGAATCAAGTCTACTTGTTTCATACCCGGATAGACCCTTTACATCCACATACACAATATTTGTTTCCACCATGTTTCCCATTGGAGTTCCAATTAAGAATCCCTTCTCTACTATTTCTACTCCCTTTCCCAGTTTAGTGACAAATTCTCTTAGCAATGAATGAGTGGGTGGCACCTAGGATCAAACAACACATGCACATTAAAATTATTTAATAGTAGTGTTTGGCACATACCACATTAACGATGCAGCCTGACCTCCTCCTGTTTCAAGGTGGAAGACCCTCCCAGGGTCCGATCATTTTGTGCTCTCGGTCTCCCTCGGCGGAGTTTGCTCCTAGATTGAGAAGATCTCA